>VXBB01011477.1:501984-516984 GCA_013399915.1 Illadopsis cleaveri
GATTATTTTTTTTTTTTTTTTCAACTGAGGTATCTATAAAATTACTGAAATGGAGAGGAAGCAACTAATTTAATGAAAATTTAATGAAAATTAAGAAAGTTCATAACCAGGGAATACTATACTATATATATGTATATGTATTGGTATACAAAAGGGAATTAGATTACATTCATATAATTGATTAAAGTTCAATTGTAGTGTGATGATCCAGCTCAGATCTTGGAGAATTTAAACAAAAAAACTAAAGCAAAACAAACAAACCCAAACAACAAAACCAAAAAACAAACACAAAAAAATCCCACAAACAAACAAAAAAAACCCCTCCATAATGAAGTTTGCATTAGAGTTGTGCTTTAAGCCTCTTATTTTCATGTGAAGGATAAGAGTGTAAGTATAACACTTGAGTAGAGTAGAAAAGTGTAAGAATACCTTGAATGTGGAGTCTTACTGTGGGAAAATGTGTTTAATGTAATGCAGGAAACAAATATTCTTGTGGGCAAATTGCTTAAAAATAATACAAAGATATACTTGAGCTATTCATGGTCTTTAACATCAAGCATCTTTATTTACATCAACTTGAGAAAATATTGATAGAAGGATTCCTTTGTAGCTTTTTTTTATTACTATTTGGAACAAAAAGATTTATATCTGGTAATTTGGAATTATCTTTGTGATGGTTATCAAGGCAATATATTGGTAAGCAATTAAAATGTATAATCAAAAAGGAGCACAGGACAAAATCCCTGCCTTGGTAGTATAAAGCCTGAAAGCTTTCATTAATTCTTGCTTGCCTTTATTATATTAAACATTTTTTTAAATTTTCTTTTGATGAAAGCCAGATTGCTTCTAATTGCATCACAGGTGCTTTTGTGATACTATAATAGAAAATACTTTGATGTAGCAAACCAAGGAAAAATAAGACTATATGAGCCACCTCCAGCTCATTGCTTGAGAAGAGTTTGTGTTGTCAGCAAAGTTCCAGTGGTTTTACCTACATCTGCCAAAACCACCCCATCAAGTTTCTCCACTTTTCTTTTTCTCTTCAAACTATTTAAAATATAAGTTTCATTTTTGTCAATCATATTGCCAATGGAAAATAAGAAAAATATTGGCTGAGATGGAGGATAATTAAAAAAAGAAACCAGTAGGCATTTTTCCTTGGTGAATGATACAAAACTGTATTTGATGTGAGGGATAGCTGATCAGAAACACCTGCATTGTCTATTAGGGAAAAGGTCAGACCTTAATTTTCAGTGATTGATATTGTCTTATATATATAGCCATCTTTATTCCAAATGAACTATTTTGGGATTGGATATTATTGTTCTAATATAGTGGGATGTACCTCATCCTGTCCTGCAGTGGGAAAAAAAGAGTTGTTGCTCGGTTTATTTTTCCCCCAGTGTTATCCTATGATGGTAGTCTAGACAAGTATAATATATATATATTTTATTTTAATCTAATAAATACCAGTCTTGCTTCAAAAGCCTTGGATTTGGGAATGATAATGTTTGGCTGAGACACAAGTTTTTGTTACTACAAGGAGCCACACTTTCAGATTCTTTCTGAGGAACTAGACATCTACTTGAGGAAAAAGCCCCAAAATTAAGATTAAGTTTTAAAATTAGTTTTAGTGCATTGCCTTTTGTTACACAGCCTAAATATTTGTACACAAAATACTTAGATGCAGCTAACACCTACATCTCACTTCAGAGTAGATTGTATTAGCTTCTGGGATATAATAAATCCACTGGGCCCAATGCCTGAATTAACATAATAATTAAAGTTTCAGCACATTCTTGTAGGTCACAGTAAGGAAATGTTTAATCTTTCTACATTCATCTGTGTACATTCAAGGCATTGGGAGGTCTACAGAGACTGAATTAAATTTAAGTGTATCACAAATGAGCAGGGTGTTTTAAGAAAAATGTGAAAAAGATTTAACTTTGTTGAGAGCTGTTCATAATTGGTTTTGTTCTGACAATAAAAGATACAGCAAAAATTGGGTCACTACTCAAGTTAGAGCTCAATTAATGAGAGAAAGCTGTGGGTGTATAGCAGCCAAAACACGGAATTATCCTGCATCTGCTCACTTGAGGATTTGGGGTTTGTTTGGTTCATAGATCATTGTCTGTGGTCAGCTGTGCCTATCAGAAAAGACAAGTGCACGGGTGGAGTGAGTAAGCACAGGATGTAGTAGATCCTCTGAAAGTTACTCTACAAAATTAGTAGAGTGTAAAGAGAACGAAAATGTGCTTTTCCAAACATAATTCTAGGCTTGAAAAATTGATGACACTGTGAGGAAGATTTAATGTCATTTTATGAGTCTTGAGAGAAGCCAAGGAATATTAGAAGTTATCTTGTCCTGGCACTATTCACTAGCCAGTGAGAAATATCTGGATGCTGATTATTGTACCACCAGAAATGGGTCAAGATGCAGCTTGTTTTGAAACCAATTTGTAAATCTATGGTAAATTCCTTAGTTTTAATAGAATCTCTAGCTGCAGTTTCCCTTTATTCTGAAGCAGTTATTTGCTAATACAGGGGTAAATGGCTTTAGTAATTTAATGGCTAATTTCCTGTGCTAGGCATCCACTTGACAAAAGACCCGCAACAGGATGGGTGAAGAAAAGTTCTGTTTGTGTTACAAAGCTGGCTGCTGTTCAGCTTTTCTTTGTGCTTGTGCAAAAAGCCCCAAAACATGGAAAATGAGGATAGAAAATAAGAATGGGGAGCATGAAGCTGCATAAATTAGTCTGTTTCTTGTATGGCAGCATGGAAAGTTGCTTATTAACTCAATATTGGGGGAGTAGGGAAATAACTGAGAGGGGTGTAGCAGGAAAAACAAAAGCTGCAGGAGCTGCCCTTGCATACATCAAACATTCCTAATTTCATGGCTAACAGACTGATGAATGTTGCCTGCTTTTGCTTATGAGATGGAAATACTTCAGTGTGCATATTGTCTCCGTAGCCCCAGACTACAGTACAAACAAATAATCCTTGAATAATAAAATAATCAAATAATCCTCCAGTTAAATAGTGTTTTACCTCTAAATTTTTGTTTAGGAATCCAATGAAAATGAACTCAGATAGAAGTGAATTAAGAAAGAATGGACTGGTAGTCTGCAAATTTCTAATTTAATGACAATTAAGCAGATTTCTTAATGATTCACATACCTTTAATTTTAAACCATTTACATCTGTACCATTTCATTGGAGTATTGTAATATAGTATTACCTCAACAGTGGAACTGATGGGCAGGATTCTAAAATACTTTAAACAGGGCTTCCTATTAGGTTTGAATCCAAACCCTTATCTGTAAGGTGTAGGAACCTTGGGAAGAAATAGAGATAATAATTGCACAATGATTTCTTGACAGATGAAGTAATTCCCTTTCCTGAAAGTTCAGAAAGGTTTAAATAATTTTGTGAATATAATAACTGACTGGTGGTTCTGTGATGAATGCTACTGTGTTTTGTCAAGAACTCTTCAATTTTAATTAATTTGAAAGTATCCAGAGTAGTAATCAAATAGCTTTAGAAATGTAATGGCATGTACTCAGAATTAAATGTCTTGTGTATTGTGCATAAAGGGCTTTACTTATTTTCTCAGGGTGCTATAAAATGATGAGGGGCTTTAGAAAAATGAAACTATATTCAGCAATACAAAGAAAACAGTAGGGTTGTAGAAGAAGGTTGAATTAATAGCCTGTGTAACTCAGAGTTCAAGCATTTTCTGTATATTGATCCTGTCACTCCGGCTACTGTATAATGGCATTTTCCTAATGTAATAAATGTAAAACCTAACCAGCCTCTGGGGCTGTGCATCTAAACAGCTGATGGGTAATTACAGGAGACCTACGGGGCACAGGTGGGAGAGAAAAAATGGAGGCTGCTGCTAAGAACATTTGTGTTCAAATTATGATTTCAAGCAAAATTTCACTTACTCTATACTGTAGACCTTTTTTTTTTTCCTCTGAGGGGAAAAGAAGGAGTATTATTACATTGGAAGTTTTTGTAGAATTTGTTCTACACTGCAGTATTTGTGTGTGAATAGTCAATCTGTTTGTAGTCATTGCTTCTGATTCTTGTGTGGTTTAGTGTGGGACCAGCAGTCATGCTCAAGTTGTGCAGGAGGAACCAGCCTGTGGTTCCTGCTGTTGTTGACACAGGCTTCAGTCTTGCTTTATATACACGTTGGCTAGGAGATAAAAATTTGTGGAAAATAGATGTCAGTTGCACAAACATTTGGTGAAGGATACGGGCTCCATTCCTTTTTTCCCTGCCCTCTCCAGTTGATGGCTTAGTGGAGTAGCAGCCACTGTGGTGAACGCAATGGGAAACCTCAGACCCTGAATGCAGATTAGATTCTTGAAGGAGTACCCAAACCTGAATGTTATTTAATGTGCTTGTCAGTAGAGTGTCACAGCTTTTCTCTTTTGATTATCCTTTGTAAGATATGTTAAATTATTTTTTCAGTTGTCTTTTCTTCTCTAAGTGGTTTTTTTTGATGATTACAGTCTTGTTTCTGTTTTGTATCTGTAGGGCAGAAGGCTGTAAATAATGCTAAGCTCCTATGCAGTAATAATAAATATTGAAGTATTTTAAGCAGTTATTTTAGACAAGTTCCTGGAGAGGTGAAATTACTTCTTAATATCTAATGTTTGTAAAATGAGGCAGTATCTCTAACAGTGTCACTCTTTCTCCATCTTTTTTCTACCCTTTCCCTTACCTGAGAAATGAGTTGTTAAGTTTTATGTTAGATCCATGCAATGATGCAAATATGTCACATTATCTATGACACTCTAAGTATCTCATTTTCTTAGACATATTTATTGCATAAAGAGCAGGATAAAGTACAGGTGGTGCAAATGTGCTGTCTTCAGTGGAATTTACCAGCAGATAGCTTGGCCCAGTCATGACAGCAAATCTTTCCTCTGAAATATCAATACAGCACTAGAGTCCAATTATTTTTATACTCTGCTAATCTTCTTTTGCTTTTACTGTGTTCCTGCAGGCTTCTATAAAAAGACTTTTGGTAATCTCAGTAGGGAGGCCTCCTTATCAAGCAGTTTCAAAGACTTATGACTTCTGAAAAAATAAGGAGGTAATAGTGAATTAATGGAGAAGAGGCTAGTCGGTCTTCAAAAAAACTAAATGTGAAGCATATATAATACTGATTATTTTGCTACTTGCAGAAGTCTTCTTGGATTTTCACAGATTTGATAATAAGACTTGGAGAGAGTTAGAAATCTTCTATATTTTTAAAATACATGCCTAAAATCGTCCTTTAAATATAAATCTAGACATAGCTCCTTTTATATATTCATAGTTGAAAATAAATCAGTGCACATATAGTTTTAAAGCTATGGTCAGGCCAAGAAACCTGCTTATCAATTTTTGAAAGTCTCATTGAAAAGAAAAATTGGTATCAAGAGTAGATCTTGAAAGCCTTATTTTGTTATAGCTTACTGGAAATATGTTGGAACATTATTAAACTCTGTTTAAGAGTGAATGTTGCTGAGCCCTGGTACTTATTGAAAAAAAAAAAAAAAAGAAGTGAGGAGAAGGACCTGGGGGTCCTGGTGGACAACAAGCTGTCCCTGAGCAAGCAATGTGTCCTTGTGGCCAAGAAGGGTTGCATTAGGAAGAGCAGTGCTAGCAAGTCAAGGGAGGTGATCCTGCCCCTCTGCTCAGCCCTGGTGAGGCCAGTCTGGAGCACTGTGTCCAGTTCTGGGCTCTTCAGGATGAGAGAGATATGGAAGTACTGGAGCAGGTCCAGCAGAGGGCTAGAAAGGTGATCAGGGGGCTGGAGAACTTCTCTTAGGAGGAAAGACTGAGGGAGCTGGGGCTGTTCAGCCTCAAGAAGAAAGAACTGAGAGGGGACTTCATCAGTGTCTGTGAGGGGAGATGTCAGAGGATGGACCAGACTCTACTCAATAGGACAAGAGGCAGTGGGCAGGAACTGGTGCACAAGAAGTTCTGCCTGAACATGAGGGAGAACTTTGTTGTGCAGGTAACCATGAACTGGGATGGAATGCTCAGAGAAGGTGTGGAATCTCCCTTCCTGGAGAGATTCCAGAACCATCTGGACACAACTTGTGCCGTGTGCTTCGGGATGACCCTGCTTGTGCAGGGAGATCAGACCAAGTGTCCCACTATGGTCCCTTCCAGCTTGACCGATTCTGTGATTCTGTGAAGGGATAGCAAGAATTATCTTGTGTATAAACTAACAGTTGTTACTTGAAACACATTAAGGTATCAATCAAATTTCTTTGAATTGTATCATCCTTTTTGGGGGTAAGCATTAGAGAATCATGGAAAAAGGTGTGGGGGAATGGATTGCAGAGCTTTAATATTTCATTGATGTCTTGGTATATGTTTAAGAAGCTTTTCCACGCTACAGAGTTGGAACATCCATAAGCAGGCTTGTTTCATGAAGTAGCTTTGTAGTGGCAATGACTTAATTCAGCAACACTTTTTCTTAAAACTCTTTGTTATGTAGCTGTTCCTAGTCTTTTAAAACTTGATGTAAATTGCATTGATAGCTATCTGTGATTATTAGCAGAAAAACCTTATTTATTTTATTTGCAGTCAGATAAATCAGATTTTGAGACTGCCACATGTGAAATTATCATCTGAATATCTCTGGTTGTTATTTACACAAAACCCTGATGTTATATTCAGTAATAAGCTCTTGCTTACGTGGACAGTGTTCTTTTCTCCATATCTCCTGTGTTCTGAAATACTATGACCTAAATTGTGATTGGGGGTAGGAAGGAGGAGTATGAAAAACAGTTATATCCTGTCAAACCATTTTAAAAAAAGTTAATTTTTCAATTTTCTTTATTGTCTTGGAAAGCGAATGTTAATTTAAGAACAAACAATAGTGCCAGAAGAGCAAAAAATAGCTACAATACATCGGTGTAGATTATCATCTGTCACACTTCTCTAGATTTCCTGAAACTTTATTGTCTTTTCTAGAACAAAATGTGTTAAATTAGTTTGAATTCAGTTTGCCTTTTCCCCTAGCCTTAAAAGTATTCTTTTATCTGACTGCTGCACATAAAATACAACTAGAGATGTGAGGTGGTTTTTTTTTATTATTATTAGGGCTTATTCTGGTCTTCAGATGTGATTGGGGATTTCCAGTGACTGCTGATTAGTGAGAACACTGACCAGCATATGGCTTAGCCAACCTTTGCCTCCCAGCAGGAACTGCAGTGCAATAAAAAAGATCTCTGAAGGAGAAAAACTAAGATACAGGGAAGAAGAGAGTGGAGGGCAGCACAGAAATAACAGAAAAAAATCCTGAAAGTAATAGGTTGAAACGTTTCTAGGAAGATGTCACAGCCTCCAGAGATGGTAGCAGCACTATCATAACCATCAAGGGTTTTTGTGTGTTGGAAAGTCCTTTTGAGTGTTTCATCTGAATTTTTAAATAGTCATTTCCTGATTCTAGACTTGCCCTTGAATGTTTCTCCCCATACATACACAGGTGGTTGCAGTTCTGCAACTGCAGTCTGCAGTTCTGTGGGTGCACCTGTGGGTGCTTTTCTCTGCAAAATACAGACAGGTCAGCTGCTTTTATTGCCCTGACCTTGACCAGAATCCCTGTTATACAAATAGTTATTAATATTTTTTCAATTTGCCTTAATTTTAAAACACACATTTATTTATTTGACTGTGGACACATAGTTGATTCCTCTTTCCAGAGCACAATGTTGTCTGTTCCTAACCCAATCCACTAAAGATCTGTGCTGTACTCATCAATTAAAAGTTTCTGTTGTCCTTAGTGCTTTGTCTGTCAGTTACATTCATAAAGGTAAAATTTCATTAATCATTGTAGTGATCATTAATCAATTTAACATTTGGAGGAAGGTTATCTGAATTTTTAATGAAGTTTATCAGATATTAGAGTTCAATAGCAATTATTCAAACCAATTTAAATTGGTTCTATTCTTTTGCTCTAGATGAAAATTCTTCTACCTATGTCATTATTTGGAAGAAAAAACTGTTTCCAGAAAAATTATACTGAATTTCTTGTAATTCTTACTTTATTTTTTAATGATAACATTTCTGATCCCAGCTCATTTGAACACCACACCCAGGTACTGATGGTGGCTGAAAGTAATTCTGGGATACCAAAAGAAATATCAAATGCATCACAAGAAGGCAGTTTATCCTGATACTACTTCTTATATGCAGCCTTTTGTTAAAAATACAGTTTTGGCTGATTATTTTCCATGTGACCATGAATTGAGATAATGAAACGCAGAAAGTTTTTTTGACTAATGGTCTGCCTGCCTTTGAGAAGTTTTGAGCTTATTCTATATCCAGAATTAATCAATTAAAAAGAGTTCTTATACTCTTTGTTGCTGACATATTAATTCCTTTCACTTCATTTGAAGAGGCAGGGTTGCAAAGAGATATTAGGCATGGCTTGTTTAGGTTAAATATTTCTAGTATAGCAACAGGCCATTAGCACATCTCTGCTCATTATTTTGAACAGCAGATTTCTTCAGCTGAGGCTTCAGCTTCTCAGATCCCCTTTGTTGCTGTAGGATCCTTTCATAGAATGTATTCCTTGTATGCTCCGTAACTCAGAAAGATTTGTTTTGTTTTGTATGTGAAAAATCTTTCTTAAATGAGAGTGTCCTCAACAGGCTGGAAGATGTAGTAAACTGTAGTGGTTTGAAAGCAAACCAAGTGAGAGGCTCCAAGTCAGAAAAAAATACCATTTAATAAGAAGAAGGAAAAAAAAAAGTAAATGAAATAAGATAAATGCAATAATACAAAAACAAAACCCCCACCCACTGACAGAGTCNACAAACCAGGACATAAACCAACTGTTTTCATATTACATTTCCCATGTTTATAGGAAGACCAAGAGTTGTAAATAGCTTCTTCCAAACATGTTTTGAAGACTAAGGCTGAGATCCAACTGACTTTTCCCAAATGTTTTTATGTAGACATTCCTTCAATGGTACAATCTTAGGCAGAGGCAGAAAAAAAAAAAAAAAGTGACAGTTTAGTCAATCTCCTCTGGAAGGTTTTTTGTTTTACCTTTTTCAAAACCATGCTCTCTTTTTACTGAGCCAAATGTCACATATTCCTGTAGTAGCTCTCTGAGACAACTGCAAAACTGGTTTTAGAGCAGTGGCTTATCATGTACATAATACCATTGCAGTGGCATTCCCCCTGCATCTTTGGAAAGCTTATTGCTGCAAAGGGCGTCTTTTAACAGGAGTTAATTAGGACTAGAAAATTGCTTGTTGTTTTTTATTGCATCTAAACCCCAGGACATGCTGCACTAATCCTCTAGTGCTGTGTGGTGCCATAAGAGGGGTATTCAGCTGATGTCTCAGAAGTTTCTTATTAGCTTTGAAACTGTTCCTTATCAGATCATTTAACTCATTAACTCTTTCTACACATAAAATGTGTTAGTTTGGAATTATTTTCTTCCTTGTTCTTTCATTTGAAACGTGTGTTTAAGTGTAACACCAACAAAGTAAAGACAATTTTTCTTTCTTCTCCTATTCCATATCTTTACCTAGGACAATGAAAAACAAATGCAACTCATTTGGAAAGCACTCAGCAAGGGGTAAGGTGCTACTGCTTCATCCAAGAAGCAGTACAGAAAATGGATTTTTATCTAGGACAGAGACTGCTTTCAGTTTTTGCAAGAATAACTGCATTTGCTTTTGTGCAGCTCTCCTCTGTAAGATACAAGCAGAAGAGAGCCAGCCCAGGATGCAGAAGAAGAATTTTCCTTACCTGTTTCATCGCTCAAAGCAAATTAACTCTAAACCTTTCATTTGCACAGGTTTATTTATGGGGAGTAAAATTGAAAATGCTATTTTTTCTTATCATAACATCAGTTTTTCAACCAGTTCTGTAAGCAGTCTGATGCTGAAAGGCTGTGATTCTGATCCTTTGAAAGCTAGAAAACTGCATTTTGCAGTTTAGCTGTAAAGTCAGTGGGAACCTTGAGGCCTGGAAATAGCCTTTGCAAAGTTGTCCAGCACAGTTTTTAGCTTGATGCAGAAATCGAGGCCTGTATTTATTTGTTGGTATAATTCTACCCTGGTTTCCCAACATCTTACCAAGGTTCATAAAATAGTTTTAAGACAACAGTAAGGTTGAGTAAAAGTAGTTTCTCCTGTGAATGGGGAAGTGATGTGAGACTATTTGACATTTTGCAGTTTGTTCTTAATTTAACAAGAATATCTTTTAAAATCATTGTTTTAAACTTTGGAGTTTTGAGTAATATTTTGAGACATTATCACTATGATAGAAACTGCAGGATATTGTAATCTACTTATTAATGATGCAACTGCTAATTAGAAAAAGGTTCTCTTATTTTCACCTAGCTATTTAGTATTTCATGTACACTAAGATGGCACCATTCCTGAAAACTCCTGCTTGCTTTTTTCTCCCTCCAAAATTGCAAATCGGCTTTTGAAGTGCATACTCTGTGTGATTAAATAAAAGGACATGAAAATTAGTGAGGAAATTGCATGGTGTAGCCATTTTAGTTATGAATTTAAATGTCTGTTTAGCAAAATGGAGTGATTTATCACTTATCTAATGTTCCCTGCAAGTCATTTATCATGAGTAGCAACTATTGTAATTGTGTTCTAATCTGCGGTGGTGGGAAGGGATCAGAGGGTCATACTTCAGAGGTTCATACTTGTGATTGGCTACTGATTTAAGGATTGTGTGAAACAAAACAGGAGCTGGAAAACTTTCCCAAGTTTCTTTGCATCATGATATTATACCTGACTTTGTATCAGTTATGCAGTTAATTTTTTCTCGGCAGGTAGAATTTTTCTTTGCACCTCATTTTTACTGAAATGGGTACTAGTTTTACTTATATGTTGGACACCAGTAGTGTAGACTTTTGGTGTCCAGGATCACAGCAGCATCATGTTTCTTGAGATAAACCATGTTCTGATAGTACATTCCAGGAACAGCGACTATGGCAGTCCAAAGCACCTGGTTATAACAACTAACCAAAGTTTTACTTTGTCATGGTTTTGAGTGGAATATTTTCTGCCTGAAAAGGGCTTGGATTGGTTCACCCAATTATTCCCCCACAAAGGGAAGTGACACAGAAATTTGTACGTACTAGAGAGGGAAGGGAGCATTAAAGAAAAGGAAATCAACAGCTAGATATTTCCCAGCTGTGGATTTGGAAGACTTGTTTCAAGGGCAAGGAGTATAGTTTCTGGAAAGGAAGAGAAAGATTGTGAGAAATGACAGGAAGCCTGGAAGATTCTTCTGTTAAAAAAGTTATTCACAAGAAATAGGAACAGAAAACTGCTAGTGTATAGCAACAGCAGTACTTAAAATTAAAAAAAATAACTCAACTCTATGTGATAAAACAGACCCTTTTCATTCTCTCAGAATGAATTTCTTTGGCTTTATCATAATTCCATCATTTTTGTTTGTTTCATACTTAAGTCTTTTTTTTTTTTTTTACTTAGACAGTATTATTTTGGTTTCTTCTTTGAGTGCCTGTGTTTTATTTCTAGATGCAACCTGGTCATCCTTTATTGTGTGACTGGGAAACAAAAAATGGTTGAATTCAGTATAACATTTGAGAACTATTTTATAATCTTTGTAATCTTTCATCTTAAGATCCAGTGAGTGACGTATTAATGGAAGGATAAAGGCTGGCTTACTAAAAGAGCAGTGTGCTGAGAAACCTTGTGCATGGTGCATCCAGAGACCATTCCAGGTTCAACAGTGCACACCTCATGTGCAGAGTGTTCCCTTTGTATGGAATGGCAAGCCATTAGTCTGCTATTACTGCAAAGTGTGCCACCGAAGTAGCAGTTCAGGCTGCCTGATTTTATTGTATCAGTCATTCTTGTTAATGGTTTTGTCTACATGCTGTTTTAGTATAGTTTTCCTAAGTTGCATTACTTTCTCAGAAGGACTTTATAAGTTGATGGTGTAGTGGATAAATGCTTGAATTTTAAATTGTTGTGAAATGGAGCACTGAACAGTACGTCTGATAACATACTAGACTCTGGTTTGGCATAATTTATTTATTCAGAACACATTTAATGTTTTGAAGATTGTAGAGAAGTAACTTGGCTCTTAGAAGTAGAGTATCAGTGGTGTCAGCTTATTTTCTCTTTGACAGTAATTATTTTGGCAGACAGATAAATTGATAGCACTCTACCAGGTTTTGCTGTGTAATACTAGATGGGTTTGTCACATGGGTTGTTGGGGTTTAGTTAATAAACTTTTGGGTTCTTCTTATGTAAAGAAACATTGCAGCTATCAATAAACAAATTTGATTTACTCTTGCTACAATTTTGTTTCTCTTGTCTATTGTTCCATTACTGTTACTACCTAGTAAGATCAAAGCATCTAGTCCTATGTATGTGATTTAAATCAGGCTTGATCAAATTATTATGGATACAGCCAGACCTAGTTTACGATGGAATACTGCCAGGGTGGATGTGCTATAAAACTTAGCATAGTGCTTATGTAGTCCTGTAAAATCTGCTAAAGCCAATGGAAGTATTGCTTCCATATATTTTATCAGACTAAGGATTAAATGAACTTCCAAAGAATTGAACATTAAAACTGTTATTGACTTCAATGGAGCAAAGAAACAAACCCTTTTTTGCAGCAACAGGTGCTTTAATAGAGCACTACTCTTGTTTGAATCCTTTCTGTGACACAAACAGGCTGTGCCATTCTGTATTTGCACATCTCCTGTAATTCTGGATTTTCACTGCCATAATATATAACAATTTACAGTACTTAAAATTCAGAATAAAAACATGTTATACTCCTTTATGATGTTCATATTATCTTGTGCTTTTCTGTGCAGGTAATTACATTTTAATCATTAAATGAAGTGCAACACTTCATACTGGCTAGAATGACTGTCATGCATTTTTAATGGTTTTTCTAAGTGTCATTAAGTGATAATTTGAAAAAATAAACAAACAACCAGCAGTTTACACAACTGGTTATTAATGAAGCCTGTTTTAATTTGCTTAAAGGATCAACAAAAATCGTGGTATGAAATATAGCAAGAGATTATGAGTGGATTTTTTTAAGTAAAACATTTTAATTTTTTATAGATTTTTTTAAAATGTCCATTCTAAATACATGCATTCATTTCAAGAGTAAAATAGTTCATCTTTTTGATATTAAAAAGTTGATACAGGGTTGGTTATAAATATTGTTTACTGGCTTTTCTGTCCTGTGCTGAAACATTTTGACTTATGTGCCTTCTGCTCTGTGTATGCAAAAAGTCTGGTTTTCAGTGACAAAGCACAAAAAAGATTTGTAACCTGATTTCCTCTTGGCTATCCAGAATCTTTGCTAGGCTGTGGCAACCCTGTGGGTGTTTTACCTCCTATCTTCCCATTTCAGAGCTAGGCATGGCAAGGCAGATTTGGAGTTGCAGTGCCCCATCATTTCCCAAATATCAAAGTTAGATTGAGGGCAAATACACCTGAGGTTTCATCCAAATGATCATAAGAGGGGAGTTTAATTTTTTGTGAGGAATGAATCACTCTGAAGACTGGAGAAATGTGGAGGTGTTTTGTTGGTATTCCTCCTCTGCTTCAAATAATTTATGCAATATTTGTAGTTTGACCAAACTACAATATTGTCCTATAAGATGATGTTTGAATTCATGGCACAGAAACAGTGTAAAAACAGCAAAGAATAGGTATTTTTTGGTTTGTCAGGTGAGCAGAAAAGATAGTTTGGTAGGAAAAGCATGCAGTTAGTGTGTTTGTCCACAGTGTTCAGGTTTTTCCACCAAAATGTTTCCTCTGAAGTAAAATGCTGTGCTAAGTTTTAGGGTTTTTTTGTTTTCAACTGAAATTCAGTTTTTAAACAAGTGAATGCTAATTTGATGTAAATGTAAGTAATTTGTTCAAAAATTTTAATTTAGTACCATGGACTGTATTATTGAAGCTAATGGGAATAAGAGAGGATCCAAAAATTAACAGTGAATTCTCCAGGAGTATTGCTTGAAGAATGGATGAACTGGTTGCTTCTTCAGGTCCTTGTTTAGGATTTTTTTTTTTTTTAAGGGTCTGACATGTATTTAAGTTCCATATATTTTCAGGTCTGTGTGAAAGTTTACAGTGCATAATGTGTGTACATAAATATTTTGCAGATTGATTCATTTATGTCCTTCAGTTTTTTTGTGGTATAGTCATTAAATACCTGGGACAAAACTACAAATACCAGTTGCTGCATCTGCTTTATCGTCTCTCCATTGCAGGTGTTCATGGTGCTTTAATATTCCTGTGCAGCAAGCACCCATAGCAAATAAATTTGCTCTTGAGCATTTTGTGCTTTTATTAAATATTCATTAGATGAGATGCAGGCTGCTGCTTTGAGTGCATTGAAACCTCAGAAAATGCATTGTTTGTGAATCCTTTATGCACCATGAGCCAAGGTGTTCCTCCTGCCCTGAAATATGTCAGGCTCCAGGATGTGTGGCTATCAGTTGCTATACAGCTGAATCTTGCTTTGAGCTGTAAAGAGAGCATAGTTGATAAACAGTCATTTTGGAGTTTTTTTACATGGTAGTCTAGAATGATTTGATTGCTGCCACAAAGCAAAGAAACAAGCAAACAAACGAACAACCCACAAAAAAACCCTAAAACAAAAAAAACAAACAAACAAGCAAACACAACCCCCCACAAAAAACAAACGAACAAACCAAAAACCTGAAACAAAAACCCACCAAGAATTCTGCATCAAGTCTGATAGAACACACTTCAAGTAAACACAGGCTAATAAATTCTAATGTTCTTAGTACAAAGCAAAGTTAAAGCAAAATGCAGTCATTATCTGGTGACTTATCTGAAGTGTTTTGCAGTAGTGTCTGAATTACCCTATTATCTAAAGAGAAGCATTTTGAATATGCAGGATCAAAGTTAGTGTATAGGCTACAACAGAAGACAAATAAACGCAGGGACTTTTCAAAAAACCTATGTCCTCACACCT
>VXBB01011477.1:521984-575311 GCA_013399915.1 Illadopsis cleaveri
ATATCACAAGGTTGGTAGCAGTTTTTAATTTAGCTAAGCTAATGGGTAAATTGTGATAAGTAAAAGGGAATTCCAACAG
This sequence comes from Illadopsis cleaveri, assembly GCA_013399915.1. Taxonomy (NCBI): domain Eukaryota; kingdom Metazoa; phylum Chordata; class Aves; order Passeriformes; family Timaliidae; genus Illadopsis; species Illadopsis cleaveri. Next base: position 522,064 of record VXBB01011477.1, read on the forward strand.
AAGGGAAGTCTTCCCTGAGCCACAAAAGAGAAATGGGAGCTGAGCAGTGCTGTGTAGCAAAGCTTTGAGGAGGAAGAAAAGCTTTCTTCTGCTGTGAACAGAACAGGCAGAGCATGTACCCTTGCTGCTTCCTTATAATCCCTGCCTGTACCACAAATTGCTTGACATAGTTTATATAGAAGATTTCGTAAAAATTTGATTGTGAGATAATTTTATTACTCTAAGTGCTAAATAGTCCAGAAATTCTGTACTCACGGATCTGTGTCAGATCTCCCTGCCATAGGTGGGATCAATGGAGGTAACTAAAGTTTTATGTAAAGAGGAAGAGGAATTTGGTGTGAGAGTGTTTTGATTTTGGAACTTGCTTCATTTGCTTAGTGCAGAACTTTGAGTTTCTTTAGCTTCTAGGCATGGCATGAACCTATTGTTTATTCATTTTCAATGGATCTATTCTGTAAATAAAGAGAGAAGATCAGAATTTTAGTCTGTAGAGTAATGCTCAAACATGAGAAAACAGAATTCAAACTGTAAAGTGGTCTTTTACTCAGTGTTTCAGGACTTCTTAGTTCCTTAGGCTTTCTGAGACAATGCAATAATAGATTTATATAGGCAATTTGGTAAATAGCTTCACTCATCTTGAGAGGAGGTGTAAGTGCTGTATTTTACGTAGCATTATAATGAAATAGGAGATGAATCAGGTCAAGGTGACCCACTCTCTGTATCAGAGTAGGTTTATCATGCTGTCTTGGAACCTGGGTATAAATAATATTATGCAACTTACTGAGAAAATATTCCACACAGCACCTTTGGAATCAAAATCTAACCTTCAAAGTGGAACAGGATGTCTAGGATGCTTTGTGATGTCAGACATGTTAAAAAATCCTTGGATTTCCAGTTGAAATTTTGACATTGGAGATTTGAACTGAAAATTCCTACCTCTATACATTTTACGAGTAAGTGGTTTACAATAAAAATGGCTAAAGAATAGAAGTGTCTACTCCTTCTAAATTATCTGTTTTATGTTCACAAGAACCACACTACACAGTCAGTTTGAAGCTGTTGACTCAAGTTTTGTGGTTAGGGAAATACGGCTGAGATAAATTTTCTCAGTGGTTATACATGACACCTATGGTTTCCTTTTCATCTCATAGCTGGAGGTCTGCGGTGATCTCCAGTACACTTGTGATACATTTAATGTATTTGACATATTTATCCAATAAGGGAGATGAAAGATTTGATAAAGTAAAACATTGATCCAGTGTTCAGTGATATTTCCACGTATAATTAACATTATTGCAGTTATTTGGTATAAAACATCCAGGACTAGCTGCTTTTTGTAATTGATCAAAATTGTTCTGATACTTGTAAGAGTGGATATGCTCTTTACCTTTCAAATTCAGCTGAAAGAAACATAACAACAATGCCTTAAATATTGTTTTCATATTGTTGTTAGTGTAAATACATTGAAGTTCGTATACACATAGAACTGAAAACAGCTCTTGACTCCTTCCAAACAAATAGCAAATACAGAAAAAAACATATTAGTCATCTTGGTTGACATGGATTTTCATTTTTCATTACATGAAAGTGTTTCTTGAAAAAAAATCTGCCTGCTGCAAATGCAGGAGTCCATGAATGAACTGAAGGATCACTGTTGACTCAGCTATAATTTTTTGACAGTCATGGTGTGTTATGATTACAGAAAAGGCCATCACTAACATCTTGTAATGATGTGGGGCTATAAAGGACACTGTGCTATTTTTCTATATTCAGTTCTGATTAGCTACCTCAGATCAGACTTTGAAGTGTGTGGTTCCCTCGTGTTCAGGAGCAATAGTGGGGTTATTACAGGCTGCTTCTGGGATTCTTAGGTAGGTCAGACAGATTAATCCTTCATGCAGATGGGAAAATGTCCCGTTTGGATCCCATGTTTAGATTGCTGTTAAAATAGTTCCTCTAAATCATGGAACAACTGTAATTGTCAAACATTTCCTAACTGCTTTATGTCAGCTGTCACAAAAAAGCCCAATTTTCATTATCTTGTTTAGTTTAGGCTTTGTCTTTCCTGAGCCAACTCTCAAAAATTATTCAACTCCACTGATTAGGGTTTGCTTTCAAGGTTTATAACATGCTCAAAGAATTATAATTAAAGTTTTAGGAGCCTTAATATTAGCCCTATGTTTACCTAAACCCTCCAAATATGTAAATATAGGAGACTACTGTGCTTGCACTACAGTTTGTTTCCTAGGGAGGGGCTTAGTTGAAAAAGCAGATGTAGAATATATTTGTCTGATAGCTGAGATGATGCAGAAACTGTCACTTTCACAATCATCCTGCTGTTCTAAAGGTTTTGATTTTGCCTTTGAAAATCCCAAGAAAAACTTGTGGATTTGTTTTTCTTGACTTCTTGACTTTACTATTTTCTGTGAGTTAAAATTACTTGTGCTGAAGAGGAAGGAGGTGTACAGGATTACAAAGTACAGTTTCAAAGAAGAGTTTTTAGTAGAATCTCTTGTATACAGTTGCTCAGGAATGTGAGACAATTGAGAAAGCAAAATAAAACATCAACAGAAACTTAACCAATAATAACAAATTCAAAATAGCCTGGCATAGATTTTGTTGGATTTTCCCTGTAGAAATGATATAAAACCATTTCTCCTCCTTTCCCCCAAAACTCTTCTTGTCCTAGCTGTAGCTTCTCTTAGATTTCAATCTTAGTTTACTCATTCTCCAGGCCTGCTTTCAAAAAATCTCTCTTAGATTTCTCCTTCTAGGAAATTCTTTTAGGCTGTGTGTGTTTTTAGATGTGCTGTTTTTCTTCTGTTTTAAACAAATTTTATTTTTAACTACCTCTAAGAATAAAGTATATTGAACATTCAAATCCCAATATGTCATTCAAATTGTTCATTATACTTTTAAAATTCTGTTGATTCTTGGCACAACTCAAATGCTCTTTCAGGTACTTTAAACTGAGAAGCCCTGACCTTTTTTCCCCTGCATTCAAATAGCATCAAATTAATATTACTATAATAACTATAATATGTATTTTATTTATTATTTCATTGCAAGTACAGAAAAAAATGTCCAAGGAACCATGTTGTCCTGAATTAATGTGATGCTGAAAAACTGGTCTGAATTTATTTTATTAATATTTTGAAAGATGTTGACTGATTTCTATAGTCATAAATAATGTGAAAGGAAATGGCTGTCCAGGAACAAGATTTGTGCTAAGAGAATTTCCCCAAACTGAATCTATTTAGTATTAGTTTTGGCCTTCTGCTTGCCTACTTATTGCTCAGAATATGATGTTCATCTAGAATCACTGTAAAAACTGTTTTCCAGCTCAGTATTAAACTAAATAAATCTCCAGTCCTACAAACTTGCATGTATTTAGCATTACTTCTAAAGTCCACAGGCATAAATTTTCTGTTATGCAGGACCCAGAGCTGATAGTCTCATGCAGACTTGTATTAGTCTTATCTCCCACATGTCCACATTTGACTCCAAATATTTTTTCCATGCAGAAGATATATCTGGATAGCATTTGAAGAACTTCTGCTCACATCAGAGGATGGACTATGTATATATTATACTGACTGGTCCTGAAGTACTTGAGGTGTGGCTGTGAGGTGGCTGTGTGTTTGCACAATAGACCAGTGCTCAGTTGCATTGGTTTCACTGTATCTTTGTGTCAGTTCAGTGGGCTCAGTGCTTCCAAGTCCAAGAACAAACCAAAGTGCAGTTCTACAAAAACCACCAAATGTTTTGGTTATAAACCAAATCTTCCAAGCTGTGCCACCTGTAACAAAGCTGTAGCTGTACCACTACAAAGACAATGGTGACAGCAGTGGTGTTGCCACCATTTTGAGAGCTGACAAAGGTTATTCTGTTCCTTTCTCTCCTTGCCTTGTGGAATATCTGTAAACTCACTTTAAGTTCAGAGCATTGGGGTAGGACTAAAGTAGGGAATGTGGGATTCAGCGCTAACAGACTTGCAGTAAAGAAGAGAGAGATACAATAAGTAGCAGGCAGTTGATGAGCCAGTTGGAGCACATAGAAGAAAGAGTGAGAATTAAAATTTGGGAGACTGCAATGGGATTGTAAGAGATGTATTGTTGTAGTTCAGTTTGAAGATGTAAGATTTGCCCTGGTGGATGGAAAGAGCCAGATGGATGGATTTTTTTCTTTTTGAAGACTTTGGTCTGGGAAACTGAACAATCTCCCCAGGAAAATCATTCTTCCATCATTTTCTCTGGGAGTAATACCACCAGAAAATATGGTGGTATTCACCAGAAAGTGAGGCCTGAACAAATTGTATTTGAGAATCTGAATTCTGTATTTTGAGTTAAATCCTCTTTCTCATTATCTGTAGCTAGTATGCAACATTCTTCTTTGTGTGATGGTCAATACACTTTTAAATAAAATTTTGTTCATTTATTTAAACATCTTAAAAATAACACTAGTTCTCAACCAGTATTGCTAAGAATTTTCTTTAATCCTGCATTGTCTAATATTGTTATCATTTCCAGATGCAATTTTTTTTTTTTTTTTCATTCCCCAAACCTTTTGCCTAGTTGACTTTGATCTGTCACCACCTGTATAATTTATGAATGATTAAGATGTATCTTACTCTGGTGACCTCTATAAATGAGAACACTATGTTGTTCTATAGCATGAGTGTCTTCTGGAGGCTTTTCCATATGTATGACAACAGGACAGTTTTCTGATAACATTCTTCTCTGAAACAAGATCATTTTGGCTGTCCTGGATATGTTCTATGGGGGTTATTAATTTGTTTGGGCTTTTCTTTTTAGATCTTGGGTTTTCTTCTTTAGATCTGGCATTCCTTTTAAAGAACAGACTTGCTGAAAAGCAATTTTCCAAGGTATTTTAGGACTGAAATTATCCATTTCCTAGAATGAGGAATGTAACATTTTTAAAGACTGTCTCTGCTGGCTTTCATTGACATAGTCAAGAGCATACTTATACCATAACAGTGTTGCAAACAAACTGAAAAATGCTATTTTAATGAAGCCCAAATAGATGCAATTTGAGCATTTACTTCCTCATGTTAGCTACACTAAGGAAAGGCATGCAGAAACGTATTTAAAAAAGAAATAGCTGTTTTTCTGAGGCAGTCAGCATTGGTTCTCAGGGAGCTTTCCTGTGAACCATGCTGACAATTTCTGAAAGCCAAATAAAATGGAAGACTGAGGTGTTTGGCTTTGTTTATCCAGCCACGTAAGAAGGCCTCATGGTAACAAGCATTGCTGTGATGTTGGCAGAACAGCAGAACCTGCAGTAAGTCCTTTATCTGAGGTGGGAAATATGTCCAGAATGGTGCCAATTCTACAGGTAATAGCTTGTGCACCACTGCCATAGTCACTTCTCTGGCATATTGGACAGATCAAAAACTCCTCAGTGCAAAGATTATCTTACTTTTTTTACAGAACCTCACTCTGACTTTGACCTTCTGGTAATGCCAGAAGGTAATGATGGTGACAAAATAAATGTTTTGGAAATTATGTATTTTATTTCTGCACGCAGAGAACTGGATCTAGTCTGAGAAAAAAAAGTGTTCCACTAAAGCTTTGCATAATGCTTAATATAGAAATTTAAACTAACAAACCCCCTTATGCTTTAGAGATTTAACTAAAATTCTCTGTTTTCCACACTCATGGACAAGGGTGCAGAAGATCAACATATGCATTGATGTGATGATTAAGATAAAGATAAAAATTTACAACTTTCAGGCCTGTCCCAAGTCTCATAAAGCTGCATGTGCATTTTCAAATACAGAATTTGATTTTGTTTTAAACATTATTTCCCTGAAAACCTCTGAGATGTAACTTTGAGCAAGCAAGAGGAGGGCTCTTCTGTGAAAGGGGAGAATGTTTAGACGACCCATCCTTTTGCTAGAGACAGAACAATATATTTTGTGGTGCTGGTTTGGGATGTCCAAATTGTCTTCATTTTAACATCTTTATTAAAATTGAATAAAATATGGTTTAAGGAATGACAAAAGGAAGGAAAAAAGTTAGGAGAAAATGAAATCCCCACTGAAAAAAAAGTCAGCCAAATTTAATTAGATTAGTGTTTCAATACATCTCTGTTCCTCACTCTGGTTTGTTATAAATAATCTGTGATGCTCTAAGGGTTTGAGACCTGAAGCTGCCTTAAAACAGCTCTTTCACAGCATCTTCGATGCTTTTTAAACAATGAGTGTCATCAAGTGAACACTGGAAAAATCTGACAAAAATATTAGCATGGTTTACTGTAAATGTAACTAGACAACTAAGTCACCCACCTAAAAAAAGGTTAAATATTTGCCAAATTTTAGGTATGTATAAGTTTGGTGGTGAGTATGGCGTGTGTTGTTCCATGACTGCTGATGTGGTTATAGGTGACATCAACATTTCAACATTTATTGAAATATGTATGGGCAGGTTTATGAAATAATTCAAACCTAAAAGAAGTCCTGAGTCACGGTTATCTCCTTTTTATGGAAGGCTAAGTGCCTATTGCCTGTTTTAAAAGTTGATTACTATGTACACTCTTTGTATTCTTTTAAAACTAAAATTTTGCATTGCTTGTATTTGGCTCTGTGGGAAGTTACATCCTGACCCAGTGAAGTGCTGAAAGGAGAGGTCACATGGAGGACAACCTGTATCATGAGTGTACTGACTGGGACTAAACTTATTATTTGGAACTATACCAGGAACAGTGACTGCTCTGCCAACAAATGCTCACATCTCGGCTTTGTTTTTCCAAATTACTTTAACTGGCATGTCACTACTGTATTTAGCTGTACTCTGTTAGTATGCATTGAAACAATCTATTCTGGATCCTCCAGAGTGGCTCTTTGTGCAAATAATTAGTAGATTTTTGTTTGATGGAAGAAACTGTTTTTAGAAAGAAGAATAGAGGTGCCTGAATGAGCAGAAAAGGAGTTTTCCAAAGCAGTGGAAAGTTCTGACACGAACAGGATGTTTTAAGAAGCACTATTTCTAACTAAGAATGTAAAAACATTGAAATAACTGAAAAATGTCAAGTAAAATATCTCAAAATGATAAAAAATTTCCCCATTCTTGTTGTCTGTTCGTTAATGCTCTAGGTTCTATGCAACTGCCTCACCTGAGGAAAGTTCTTATGTTGTAATAATATTTAAAGTTCAGAGAAGATGCATGTTTTCAAATAGGATAAACATTATTTGCTGTAATTTTCTAACTTTCTCAAACTTCATCTAATTAGCTTGTTGTTTTAGCAGGAGTTTTTTGTTTGGTTGTTTTTTATTTTGGTCCCTTTTTTTATGGTTACTGTCTGCCTTCTCTCTGAAAACTGTACTTCTTAAGAAAACTCATGCTTGAATTCTAATGCAAATTTGATACCATCAGCTCTCTACAGCTGTTCTAATTCTGACATCCTCCATCTGCCTAAAAAGAATCACAATTTCTGCATTTGTAGTGCCTTGTTGAATATACTACTTCTTTTTGTTTCACATTAATTTTTAATCTTGCTTCTCTTCTCCGCACAATCTTTAGCTTGCTGATCTGGCTTCTTGCTTTTTCTGTTATCGTTCTGCTCTCAGATATTTATTTTGGATATGAAAAATATATGTTCTCTGGAAAGATGTGATACTTAATGGCAGTATTTAGTATCTGCTGCAAGCTGACTCCTGGGAAATGTCTGGCAAACTTTTTCCTAGACATCTGTGGGTTGTGAGCCTTCTCCTGAGTCACTCAGGAGAGCAGTATTGAAGGATAACAGATTAATAAATCTCATGTTGCCAAGACTAGCAGAGAAGCTGATGTGTTAATGTGTAAGGAACCATTTCAATGTTCATGGAAAAAAAACCAAAACAAAACAGATAAAATGCTAAGTTTTGCTAACACTGCAATGGAGATGCCTTTATAAAGATATTTATCAACTGCTGACTTAGTTACTGAAGGTCAGGGGGATTTCGTTCTTGTGAACACAGATATAATTTTGAGAAAGGAGTCACTGGCACAGAATTTAAAGAAAATAGCTATAGTTTTTTAGTGGGAAGAGAGACACTAAATTCTGTGTGTTTTGGAGTTGGAAGATGTGTACTTCATCTGGAGAGGCTATATGAAGTAAATGTGGAAGTGGGGAGGGTATATTTCTCAATGCATCTATCTTTCTCTTTTGAAAAGGTCATGTCTTGACATTATGCCTCTTCAGCCATTTATATGCATAGAATGATAACATGCTTTGAAATGCTACTTTGCTAAAGAACATTCTGTACTTTGAGTTATTTAATGGCAATTTATAGTGGTTTTTTTATTCATAAACATGTTTACAGGCAAGTGACAATGGTGGGGGTATACTTTTTAATATAAGTTTTCTTGATTCACTAAGTATTATCTGGAAAAAAGGACAACTCCAGGAAAGTGTAGGGAAAAATTAGGAGTGCGAGTATGGAAAAAAATTCATTTCTTACAGCTGCTATGAGTAGTTCTGTGATCTATGAAAGGCCCCTGTCAGTCCTTCATTCATCAAAGTAGCTGTGTTCTTTGATCTCTGCTTTATAATAGTCTTTTAGGTACAGATGAATGCACGTCACTGCTGAATACAACAGTGAACCGATTGGGCATTTTTTGGAGGCTCAGGAAGATCAGAAATGATGGCTTCTGATTTTTATGTTTTTGTGCAGTATTGCACCATGCTGACAAGAATCAGTTGGATCCCCACGTTTAAAGTCTTTTCCATCATCTGAAGCAATAAATAGGACATGGATGCATGTCGTTTTTTATTAAAAATAGTTGTTTTTTTTTAAAGCTGCCTACTAAAAGTTTTATGTATTTGAATCAACTTTAATTTAATATTTAAAACACGTCTATTGAAAATATAATGTAGGGAGGAGCAATAGATACTGATGAGGAAAAGAAACAGGTCTTTAAAGCAGACTCCTGAAATACTGCACCTTGACAACTCAGAAGCTTCATTGACCACAAGCAGGCAGGGGCTTGCTGAGCTGAGATTTATCACTTAGCTCCAGGAGCATGTGGTACCTGAGATTTATGTCAACCTCAGTGACCCAACCAGCCAGGCTGTCTTAATTCTTCTCCATTCCCAGCACTATGAAAATGACTGCTGACTCTTGAATTCATTGGTGGTATTTACAGCTCTGGCCTGAACTGCTACTGTGTTCTGTAAATGTTCTGCTTGTGGAACAAGAGCTCTCTGCGAGCATCTCAATTTGTACTGTCAGTTTCATCGTTTAGGTTTTCTAAATTAAGTGATATGGCTTGGCCTTCAAAGCTTTTGGTAAATGATTCCAGTTAATTTATCTCACTTTCCCTCCGAATCCTTCACTAATTTAGCTTTTCCTTAAATGAAATTTCTTTTTATCAAAAATATCCATTTATTTAATGTCCTCTACTAGCTTTGTCCAGTCCTAGAATTGAACTTTAGCAGCCCTCCGCTATCATTATAACATTGAATGTGTCAAAAGTGAAAGGGGTAATGTTCTAGTGATCTTGGGAATTATAAATTCCAGCCTGCCAGTTTTTCATCTGGACTACTTGGGGCCTGACACAAGTGAATGAATAAATAGCAGACTTCTGTATATAATGCAGTAAATGCTTTTAGAAATCTACTTATTTATAAAAAAACAAACAAGAAATATGTATTTCAGAAAGAAACTGAGAGTGACCCTTGAGCAAAACTATGAATACAAACCACAAAAATATTTTTTGGGGGAGTGAAGCATGGATTTTTTGCATGCCAAAGTTCTATTGTAATTGATGTTTATCATGTTTTAATTTTCTTGATTTCTGTTTCATTTCAGTGAAATACAGAGATGCTAATTCAGAAGAACCATTTGGCTTCTGTTTAAGACACTGGAGTTCTGCTGTTGTAGACTTACCCTAGGCTTTGCTAGCTTTCAGTCAAACCTGATCAAGGAGTTCAGTATCTAAACAAAACTGTGCAAGCCTTTGAGAGAGGCAAAGTGATTTTTTGATGTTGTTGTTTGGATTTTGCTTTATCAGGTTTTTCGTTGTTGTTTGGGGTTTTTTTAAGTAAGAAAATGTCTAAGTAAATTATTTGAGCAGGTCACAGTTGTACTCTATAGATTTCACTCGTTCTCTCACTCTCATGAACTTTTCCATCAAAACATCTGAGTGGTCTGGCCTGGAATTCTGGTGTTCAGCGCAAAGTCAAGGGCGTGCTGGGTGTGAAGCACTCACTGCATCTCTTGGGCTTCCTTTGCTGACAGTGACAAACCAGTTTTTGGTCCACTGCTTTGTCCTCATGTTTATAAGTCAGCAGTTGTTATGGTGATTACTTTGATTCAGATTTCTGCTTACTTCAGGCTCTGCAGCTCTTAAACAATGAGCAGCAACCGCTGCCTGTTTTCTGTTGGGAAAGTGTGTGTGCCATATGTCTCCCCGTGTTCCACTAGCAGGAAAATGAGCTGGTGTGATAGACTGCAAGTATGCTGCCATCCTCCTGTTGTCAGATTGCTGTCTTCTGTGGAGGGGGTGTCTGTGGCTGTGCTCCTGTCAGAGCACTTGCCTCGACAGAAACAGCTTTTTCTCAATTTCGCATCTGGGAATGATGTTTTGGGAGTGGTTTCCCTGAAGAAGTGTTCTTTGTTAACTAGAAAGGCCATTTTTTTAACTCTGATAGTTCTGCTGCTGCTTTCTCATATACGTATTTTCATTTGTTATTCATTCATAACAGTCTTACTCCTATTACAAATCTACAAAATATATACGTGTAATATGTGAAATCCAAGCTTTCTGTCCTGAAATCTGCAAGTCAGTTTCTGTTCATGAAGGTGGTGTCTGGAGGTGTCATGGAAATGCTGGAAGTTGACTCTAAATTCTGTAAAATTGTTTGTTTTCGTTTTCCTCCCCCCCCTTCTCCTGAGTGCTTACATAGGTTTGGTTGCTTAGATCCTAGTTCTGACACATTTATGTGTCAGCTTGTTGCGTTCTTTGTGTATGCATTTGCTTGAAATTAAGAAACTCAGCATACCTTCAGCCTCCTGCTCTGGAAGGTCTGACTCAATTGGCTTTGCAGGAGAAGCTGGCTGATCACAGAGCAGTGACAGTCACAAAGCACGGCCAGAAGCCATAATGGTGCGTTCAGAATGTGGGAGGGAGGGCTTGGTTCTTTGGGAAAATAAAATTTCTATTCTACCTTCTTGGGTGAGTACAGTCAGCTCCAGCTTATTCTCTGTAGGGAACTCTCTGCCTGTCTGCCTTGCTGAAGTCATGGTGCTGTGTGAAATTCAGATTTGTTCTGATAATAGAACAGTGGTCTGATATTTAGGTAATGGTATGCTCATACAACAGTGCTAGAAAAAGCATGACTAATGGCCAAGACCATGAGGACAGAGGTTCTGGACTGTTCCTGACTTTTGCCTGGTGATGTTCATGTAAGTATTGAGCCTAATGCTCACACCCTTGTGTTCCCCTCCTGACTGGCTGTAAGTATTTGCATACAGAGACCATTTATCAAAACAATTCCACATGCTGCAATGCAATATTAGTATTCAATATTAAAAGTGACTAGTATTGAAATAAAATTAGCTCACCATGCCTAGTTTATAAATATACTTTGCTCCTGCCCACAACACCTAGCTGTGGTTGAAAATCCCCTTGAAATTTCTCTAGTATGAGTGAAGAAAAAGTATTTACTGTCATTCTTGTGGCCCACATATTTTTGTTAGCCACAACATAGAGATGTCAGGTATTTATTTCTGTAAAATATAATTTCTATTCATGTCAGCACTTGCAAGATAGTTCTGCCTTGCAGAACTCCTGCTGTAGTATTTTGGACATTTCAACAGCTGGTATAATATCTAATATAGTCAGAATTTGTTAAGTTTGGTCTGAAATAAAAAGCATCTTTAAGATTTGCACATTGACTCTAATTGAGTCAATATAGAAATCAGTTGTTTAAAATGCTGACTAATTTAAGTAAGCATGCAAATGGAGCTTTTTCTACCTTCTAACATCAGGCTAAAATAAGGTTAAAAGCTAAGATACTCTTGTTTTATCCTTGGGGGTTTGTTTTTGAAATCACTAAAAAGCTAAGTTTTAAACACATTTTTGAAACAAAATTACAATTTACTTTACCCAAAGTAAACATCTCTGCATATGTATTTTTAATGCTAATTTCTTTTCCCCAGACAACACTAAGCTAAATTTCAAAATAGTTTCAGCTGGCCGGAGATCACTTTGGATGAGTGCAACAACAGCATTGGTCATGTTAAATGAATGCTTTAACTTCTTTTTTTCTTGAATTACTTTTATTTGTGCTGCTGTGAACTAGAAAAAGAATATTAATACTGCATGTCCACATTTACCCCTGGTTATTTATGTTTTTTTTTACTATGGAAGAGTAAGTGTGCCAAGCAAAATTGCTGGATTTCTGCCAAGTAAATGGCCCAAGAAAGAATTACAAAGCCGGGAGTAAACAGGGTCTCAAATTAAACACAGGCCAAGTGACGTAGGCTTAGTAAAGCACAATAGTGGGACAGTATAAGAAATGTTCCTCATATCAGAATTATATAGACAGTGTTAGGGAGTATTGTGGTATTCCAGTGGGAACATTTCCGAATAATAGGTGAATGTGGAAGTTAAGATATCAACATTTTCCATGTATTTTTGCATATCTTTACATATCTTGAAACCATGTGATCTCTATTTGATTCAAGCTCCTATTTTGTAATGGTCCCTGCTAATAGGTTTTTCAACTCTCCTTTATTCACTGTAGATAATGCAGATTCATTTGAAGCATGAAACAGTTGCAATTTGTGTTCAGTTCTCTTAAGAAGAAGCATTCAGAAACTGTAACTTATAACTCTCCAAAAACTCTAAGGCAAAACTGTAATTTATAACCCTCCAAAAAACTCTAAGGCAAAATAAACTTCCCAAGCTGATTTCTTCTACTCCTTTCTGACCACAAATTCTGGAGCCAAGGAGGGACGATCAGCTATGGCATTTGTAAATGATCACCATTCCAACATTTTTATTTTCTGTAGTCTGAAGTGTAGGAATCTTGTATGTCAGTCACATTGGGATTATGCCAATTGAAATTGTTCTGATTTTTTTTTTTTTTTTTTGTTACATGGTGTTTTATTTAATGTGAGCAAGAACATCAGCCTTTTGACTGGTATTGGTAGAGAATAGGGTCATTTTTCTGAAAAAACAATGTATTTTTAACAACTTTAGCCTTGTCTGTTGAAAGGTGTTAAAAGGTGAAAGAATGCTATAGAAGAAAAATAATGCACATTTGTGGATGATAGGTTCCCCATATTGAAATAATGACACTGAATTTCTGTTTCAGTCTTGATCCAGGGAGGTTTTGAACTAATTTTTCTTTTTCTCTTATACTCATTTTCTCTTTCTCACCTTTTTAAATAAATACTGAGGAAAGTTTTCAGACAGTAAAGAAGAATTTCTTTCTTTCTGCCTGTTTTTGGTAGATTTTTTTTAAGCTGTAAGAGGTTTCTTTCCGGCCTCTACTTTTAAATGTTGAATACTCAAATACATACAAAGCAAATCTGAGGGTTTGTTGGATTTCCCAGGATCAAAGCAACTGTTTTTTTCCAAATATTAAATTATGATGCATTCCTGCAAATGTCACAAGTGACAGAATCCTAGCAGATTCCCATGGAGTTAATATCAACTTTTTAGAGTATTGTCTATTTATTGCCTATTTATATTAATATTTTTGAATGGACAAAACAGCACAAATATATTCTTCTGAAAGCATCATCCTGTGCTCTATATATGCTCCTACTGTTTATGCTGAAGATACTTAACATTTTCTTTTGAAACCTTTTGATTCTAAACATTTTAAAGCTAGAGAAACTTTGAGATATAGCTGAAGTTGTGCTAGAGGTAATTCTTGCAGTGGCTTTATGATCACTTCTTAGCTGAACCACTGCACCTGAAATTCCTATCAGATGCCTTTAAGGTCATGTAGCTTAAAGAAAAAGTTAAGTAACTCATGCGTGATGCATCTGAGTATTGTGTTTTTTAATAAAAAACTTCAACTAGAGCTACCCAAATGAAAGCTTTTTGAGGCATTTAATCAAGGTGCCAGTTGAAGTATCACCAAACTTGAAATATAGTAGCTTTTCTCTGCATTGCAAATAAAAGCAATTTTTTGTTCACAACAGACAAGCTTGAAATACTGAGTCTATGATTTTAAACACACTTTGTAAATTGTAAAACCGAGTACAAAATGAAAAATGAATTAAGTAATTTTACAAGGAAACTACTCTTTAGGAAAGCGTAGTTTGGGAGTGAGGAGGGCATACAAATTTGTAGGTTTTGGGGTTGTTTTTTTAAGTTACCTGTATGGAATTTAAAAATGCTCTGTTGTAGGGAGGCCCGTTTACTGAGAAAAGTGTTTAAAAGAAAACAGAAATTCTCAAGTGTGGAGCCTTCAAAACACTGGGACAATGGCATGTGTCTTTGATATCAATATATTGTATATCATACTGAGGATGAAAGTAAAAAGAAGAAAAAAAATAGAAATTATAATTTCAAGTAAAATTACAAGACATGTTTTGAAAAATACATAAATGCATGATAATGTAGGTGTGTACTCAGTGGTGTGTTTTTTCTAACTGAAATTAAGACTGTAACTTATTCTGTCCTTCAGTAAGAGCAGTAGTGATTAATACCTTTTTTGGTTTTACCTTTAGTACCATTTTTTTACTTTTTTAGAGACAATTACTCTTTCTGTGGTATTTCAGGCTTCCTGATTTGAGGAATATGAGCGCTCTTAATAAAGTATATTTTATTTTTCGTATTTCATTTAACCTGTAATAATTACTTCACAAAGTCTTAAAGCCCCTGTGAAAACAATACAAGTCCTTTGCTTAAAGAAGTAGGAAAAAGAACGAAGATCTCTTTGAACCCTGCCTTCCTCCCCAGAGTTATGTAAATTCATATAGTGAAATTATGGCCTTTTGAAATATTCTTTCCAATCTGTGCAGTGCTCTCCATGAAAAGTAAGCTTAGTGATAGCAAAATCTACTTATTGAATGCTTTGTTACTCACTATAAACCACAAGAAAATAGGCAAGTATTTAAGTTCATACTCTACAGATACTGCTATTCCTTCAAAAAATTTTCTATCATAATCTATTACTGGTTTATAGAGGAATTCCTATATCTCGAGGAAAAGAATTTATTCTGTTTTGCTTTCAGTTTAGTATTCAAGATAGTGGATAAAGCAGATTGCTTTGAAAGGTGGCACAGAATTGAATTGCAAGAGTGAAATACACAGCTACCTGGGCTTTGTGCATTATAACAGATGGGTACCTTAATTATTAATTTCCTAATCAAGTAGCTTGATATACAGAGAAGATATCACTCCAGGATAGTTATATTTAAAATGTATAGAAAAGATTGCATTTTTGGATGTACATAATTCCATATTTAATAGAGTTAAATCTCAAGCTGATTTATGCAACTTTTAAGATAGAGTTGTAGTAGGAAGAATTCCCTACTTCTACAATTATATTTATTTGACAGGAATTACTATTGTACTGCATTGGAGTATCTCCAAGTGAAACCTTTTGCCCTTACTGTGGTAAAAAAACACAAACAAACAAAACAAAAAAACCCCTACACATTTGTTAATCGGAAGGAAATAAATGTATATTCTGCTTCATTGTATTTGGTGTATTGAATGACAAGAAGTTCAGTAGCATTAAATATACAATGGAATAGAAATGAAGATCACATCTGAACCTTTTTTAATAACATTGGTACCAATAACTAATGAAAAAGAAATGTAATATTAGAGTGCAAATAGAAATTCTAATTAAAAGTAGATTTGTGTCAGTGAAAATTTACTGTCTCTCACAAGGTAATTCTAGACTTAACATAAGATGAGAGGGGCTTCTCTCATATCCTGATTTTAACATTCTTGGAATTAAAGTTGCATGTAGCATAAAGAGTTTCCTCAGTCAGAGGGGAGAAGAGAAAATCTTTATCAGCAGACAGCGAAATAATAAATTTTATGTTAATTTTTTCCTTTTCAAACTTCTAACCTTTAACAATAATTTGTTCTGAAGGTGGCCTAGCTGCAATTTCACTGTATGTCTATTTAGAAGAGAAGGAAAGATGTAGCTTTATCTAATCAATGAACTTGTTTCTTTATTTCAGTGAAAGCAAGTAGAGATCTCATGTTTTAAAGATGTTGCTCTTCATTGATCATAAATTTGTGGAGAGTAATCCTGAAAGATTAACAGAGTTCAGGTTCTTACAGAGAATCAGGAATGGCAGTTCTTTTCCGTGAATGACATTTTTGTCAATAAAGCCTTCACCAGGTGGCCACGTGGCTCTTAGATATGCTAATGATAATGGTTGCTAAAGGTGTAAGATGGGTATTCTTTTCACACAGGTAGAGTTTATTCTGATTTTTGAGACTTCATTCCCTAGATCTGCCTCACAGAAAGATGAATCTGTGATGTTATGGGTCCATCCAATGCTGCAAACTGGATGCACAAGGGAATAGGAGGGATTATGCTGTGAAATGTCTTGTACACTGTGCATAAAGTCTAATATTTGGCACATAAACCCTTCCTATGTCACTAATTACTTTCAGTAAAAGTAAGTTTATTGAGGATGGAAAGGGTAGACATCAAGGGTCTACCAACTGCCAAATCTGCCCTTGTTTACCTTTTAAATCCAGTCTGTGTAGAGGATGCTTAAATAAATATATGCATGACAATTTTAAAAGACTTATTTAATGTGTTGAGAGGCAATAAGAATCTCACCTTAGAAACTGTAAATATAGAATTTCCCAACTCACTTATTTTCCCTGCTCTCCAGGTTTTGGGGAGATCCTGTCCCATATAAGACCTGCAGGAGGAAAAAGGGGAGGAACTTGAGGGTTTGTGAAGGAAGAATAAGGCACAGGGAGGCAATTCAGCATTGTTGCTTTACTTTGTGACTTTGGTTTTTCCTTCCTGAATCCTTGCTACAGAAATAGCATGTTATGGGCATTGTTGCTACAAGCTGCTGATGCTTTGAGCTATGACATGTAATCAGGACTACGGAACATTCTTTCACTTACTAGTTTAGCAGTATGCCAAATTTGAAGTGATTAATGCTTTATAACTGGCCAGATATGGACCAAAGACAAAAGAATTCCCCACTTCCAGGGTTTTCTCTGATGAATTTATATATCTTTTTTTCTGAAATAAATGTTAGAGCTATAAGAAAAAAAAAAAAAATACCCAAACATAAACATAGACCAGAGTAGAAAGTCAGCTTTAACAGAGGGGTTTCAAAATTTGTAAATTTAATATTTAGTTTTTATATAAAGAATAAATTGTAGGTGTTTAAGACTATGTATTACTGACATATAAATTGCAAGCAAAACATTTTGAATAGTCCAAATGCACTAAATTTACAGTTCAATGCAGCACCCTTTCTATATCAGCACCAGGCCTCCCAACTTTGATTATGCCTCTTCATATTTAGATCATGATCACAGAGTTAGTTTTATGCAAACTTTGCTATTTCTGTATGAATACTAGTGAAATAAATAACATTCAGTATTTATTGTTATTAGCAATTTGTGTGTGAAACGGTACAACAAATTTATTAAAATACATGTTGCTTTATGTGCAAGTCTGAAATACATGTGCTTTACAGAAAGTCTTAAAGCTGGTATTGGTACTGTGAAGTATGACCTAAAGTGGTGAATGCTTGGCTAAGGGAGTGAATTTCTTCAAAATGATCACATTCCACTCCAGCAAGAATTGAGGCTTTGATGCAGTTTATTTGTTGGTACTAGTTCTGCAGGCTGCCATATACCAAAGATGATAATAGAAAAACATTGGTCCTGGTTATAAAGCACACAATCATATGTGTATCTGGTATCTGTAATGGACAGAGGATACATCATTCCAAATGGATGAAAAAGAGTGATCCATTCAAAGTGGATAGAGCTACATCATTCCAAATGGATGAAGAAGAGATCTCTCAAGACTAGGTAGATGTTCTCTAACAATCAATTGTTCACTTTCCACCATGTTGGTGTATTGAGGATGGAACTGCTCCAAATCTATTTTTTAATTGCTGTTTAATTTTCTCTTTCTAGCCATTTGTTGTAATGGATTGTGGTTGCTTTTTCAACAGCAACGAGAAACATTTGCAACAGAATTTTGTTCTTGTTCTGTATGAGGACTATTTTTTTGTAATTTAACAGATGTATGCAGTATAGTGAGAAAGCAAGTGCACAAATCCAGACTTTGCTACAGATTGGAAAGCTGCTTGTCTTGTTTTAATTTGCTGTTCAGCACTTTCTTTCACAGGAGTATGATACTATAACATAGAATGTTTCTATGTCTGTTAGTGCTTGTACCATGGCTTTCAGTTTAAATGTGAAATAGGTTCCTGAATATAGTTTATCACCTATGAAAGGCAAAAAAAAAAAAACAACCCCAAAACCTAACAACAAAAACTAAACCCCAAAGCTCTTCTTAAGGAAGCAGTCTATCCATTTGGTCTTTGGGATGCAGACCCTTGCAGCATTTGGTATACTTCAGCATCAATTAGTTTTCACTGTTTCCCGCTTTCATTGTGTCGAGTCACATCCAGCAATCTGGAAGACTTCAGAAAGTCTGAATTGAAGGAAGTTGGATTTTCAAAGAGGGTTTCTGTTCAGTTTTTTAGAAAGCAGAACAGCTTTCACACTTGTGCTGGCTGATTTATATTGCCAGTGTGAGAATCCAGTATTAGCAGGAGTGAATCCTTGGCAAGAAAATTTGGTTGCTGGCTGGTAGACTGAGATTTAGCAGAGGATGGGCAGAGCTTCTATGGATATATGCCCAGGAATTAATTGTCATCAATAAAAGTGATAGCCTGATGTATCATTCATGTACCTCCTATTAGAATCAATTACATTATGTACATTATTTCTATAATGCACCACTTGATCTTAATTGGGATTGGGCCTGACACCACTCTAAAACTGGAGGTGCTTCCATTGATTTCCACAGCACGAAACCAAAGCTGCCTTCAACACATCACACTCAAAGATCATCTCGATAATTAAGAAGGGGGAGCGTTTTCTCCTTTTAGGTAAATAAACAAGGTGCTCATGTTTAAGGAACCATTATGGTCATGAGGAATTTGGAAGATACTTATCTAAATACTTTTCTTGAAATTTCCACATATAAGTGTCAAGTTGGTTTGCAAGGCCCATGAAACCTTTGTGTGCCTTTGCAGAATGTTGAATGGAGCCCGTTTCCTGACCTGTGGGTTCATAACACTTGATTCTCTACAGCTTCTTCTCTCCTGATACCTACAGTGCATCATATGCAAGGATAGTTCCAGGCTGAAAAATGCTCCAAAATCCTTGGATGGCTGAAGCCACATATTTTATGAAGCTGTGGATTGTCTTGTTACTGGCAGAAGAATGCACAGGTCTTGAGTAGGCAACAGTGATTTATTCAGCTAACACTAAGCAAATCCATTGACTTCTGTAGCTATGTTGACCCCTTTATATCCATATAAAAATGAAGCAGAATCTTGACACTCATAGTCTTGAAGATTGTCCCTATTCTGTAATCTCCTATTAATCGAAACTGTCACAGTTTTCAAGGAACGCTGATAATCTAACGTGGCTTCCTGTATAAAATAGGTCATTGGGTTTAGCTGAACTAATTTTTATCAAATACCATAGCCATTGTACTGTTTTCACTGTCCCACATTTTATGTATATATATAAAAAATAATCTACCACATTTCACAGGAAATGTTTCTTCTAGTGAAATTGTCTCCCTGTTGTAAATGTGTCTTCATACCAGAATTTATCTATTTTCATGCTATTTTCCTTTGTATTTGGGTCCTGTGTTACCTATTTTATTTCCCTGCTGCATATAGGTACTTTTGTACTGCGACAGTTTTCCACCTCATTGTTAACTCAATCATTTTGAATCCTTTGTATTTTTTCTGTGGACTATATTTTCAGTCTTTTGGTCACTCTTGCTGATCTTCTCTGTACCTTCTCTAACTTTTCTCATCCTTCATTGTCATGATTTTTTTTTTCAGTTTAATATCCTTATTCTGTGCAGATTCCACTACTAAATGTTAATGTTTAGCTAATAATCCACCAGGAACATGTAAGATTTTTCCAGAGGTATTTAGACTATCCAGGTTCCTTTTAAATTAGAAGGCTTCAATTTCTATTCAGAATACATCGGTGTTTCCTGAAGAGTGACTTGATAAATGCTAATATAAAAACAAGTAGAATTTGGGTACATTATGCAGATTTTAACTACTGGCTTTTTAGTGTGCACATTCAAATTCTGCTGTTTCATCTTCGTATTTTTTCCTGCATCTCCTAGGTCAATTAATACACAGATTTTCACCTAATTATCCATGATTTCTGGGCTGATGTAATTGCCACTAACTTCTGCTGACCTTAATAGGAGCTATATCAAGACTTTACTGTGGAAAATCTTACAGTGGTGCTGTGACAGAAAATCTCAGACTCAAAAAATCTCATCATCTTTAGTCTAACTGTGATCAGACTGTATTGAATGGCATATTTATTTATAAAGATTTTATGGCACTTTAATATCTTTCGGGCAAGGAGGAGTAACTGAAGTAATATAAATTAATAATATGAAAATATATGAGAACATGTGTTACTTGCTTCCTGAAATCAGATCCTGTGGGGCTTGTCATGTGATGGTTAAAGTAGCCAAGAAATACAGTAAAGGAAGTGTTGCTTAAAACAGATAACTTGACCTATACATTCACTGTCCCAGTAAAAGGAGAAAAAGATCCATGAAACATCTGCGCTGTACATATAGAAAATGTCCAGAAAGAGCAAGTGAGTTTCCTATGAAAATGTATGTGGAATCCATTAGTGGGTTCAGATGAACTTAATGAGCTAATTTTTTTAATAGACATCAGTATAGATCACTGTATCATAATTTGTATAGGAGAAACGGAAATGGGACAAGTAAATGGGTTGCCATAATATTTGAAAACACTTACCGTGCTAGAAAACTGCTGAATAATTTTCCTGTGAAGAAATATAAACAAAGCAAAACAAACATTAGACATATTTCAAGTGGTGTTGAAGAAATTCTGTCTCTTCTGAAAATACTCCATCTAAACGGATACTCATGGGAGATTTTTAACTACCTGCATCTCTGTTGAGTAGCACTTTCAGCAAATTAGCTAGGAAATTCATAAATTACAGAGTAGTCAGACTCGCTGAATGGAAAGTAAGGGATCCCAAAAGAGACATCCTGAGTCCATTCTTGCTGACATGAAAGTGAATGAAAATGGAAAAAATTGGAGGACTATATCATCAGTGACCAAAAAGTGAGTTCATGTCAGAAAGGAATGCAATTTACTGATTAATTTAAGGCTATAATTTCAGGAAGAACAGAAAATAACCACAGGGAATCAAGAACAGTGAAAAAATAGTTTCAAAATCCAGGACCATCAATGTGTTTTGCTGGAACGATTAAAAACACACTGTTTTTCTTCAGGTTTACAAAAGCAGTTTGATTTAGAAGTAAATGAACTTTTGGAATTCTTCAGTTTTGCTGAAAGCATGCTATATGAAAGGCCAATATTTATAGCAGCTTTAATGGGGAAGATGCAATTGAGAATTAGATCATGTGTCAAGAATTGTAAGTCTCCAAAACTCACTATGGTTATAAGTACTTGGAAGGTGAACTCAAACATGACAGTTGTGAATGTGGGAGGAACACAAATATGAATTCTTCAGAACATTTTTACAGGGATGATTATTAAAAGCTTCAGGAGTTTATATAAAGAAATATTAACCTCAATGAAGGGGATAGGGATATCCTGGTGTACTGTGCTCAGTTCTGACCTGTGAAATTTAAAAAATATGGAGAGGGTCCCAAGAAGTGCCACAAAGATGAGCAGAAGAGCTGAATTATTTACCCTAAGAGGAAAGACTAAAGCAGTGTAGGGTCTTTTCTCCCTGGTAAAGAGAAGACTCGGGGGAACCTCATCCCAGCATTCCAGTCCTTAAGGGGCAGCTAAAAACAGGACAGAGGCTCTTTCTTCACAGGACTGACATGGAGAAAACAAGGAGAAATTGGTGCACATTGTACCAGATCAATTTATATTGATGCAAGCAATAAACTTGGTAAAATGAGATCAGTCACTGGAATAACCTCTCCAGGAATTGGGGGGAATTGTTGTGGAGTCCCCACTGCTGGTAATTTTCTTGATGCCATTGGACAGCATGCTAGGTAATCTTGGGCTCCCTCTCCCATAAAAGGTTAGACCAGCTGATCTGAGGGTCCCTAAATTGACATTTGAATTTGTCAAGTAACTGTATCATTATAGACCATGGTCTCTGATGTGTGAAAGGTGCAGGATGTTTGGCTGAGTTTGGGCATCTAATGCAGTCAAGAGGCACTAGAGAAGAAAGGAGAGAGAGGAAAACAAAGATAATTTTCCTTTCCTAAAGTGGCAGTTCTGAAGCATTTAAAGCATGAATGGAAAGACTACCATCCAAGGTATTTAGATTATATATTGTTTTTTGTTAATACAATGTGTTTATTAATAATCATCTGTAGTTAGGACCAGGTATCCAAAATTATTATTATTATATAAGGGTTGAGATTTCTTTCCCCTGTAAAATACCTAGTTGCTTGCATTCCTTAATTGGAATATTTGGATCCATAAATCTTTTTTGGTGATGTAACAGTAGTGAACATTTGCTCACAGAAAACTGTGCAATGGAGAAAGGAGGTTTCTGGGCTGTTTTTGTCCAGCAACAGCAAATATTAATTTCTCTGACAGTTATTTGGAATGTGTAAAGTAATACAGCACTCCAAGGAAGACCAACAGCATTCAGGCGCAGAAATTGATATGCTGAGGGAAAAGGTCTGGTTTTTTTCCTGAACAATAACTATAAATATTTGAAGAGTGTAAATGCTAAAGCACAGAAGCACAAGGGGAGTAATGTGATGGGATTACTAAAGTGAAAATTTGGATTGGTTGAATATTAGCAAAAAATGATTGACAGTGAGAATAGATTATGTAGTAGAGCACTTCCCCAAAGGTATTGGTAAAAGCCCTGTATCGGTCTTTTCTGAGATATTTCAGAGTAGATTGTATAAAGAAGCAAAAGCTATTCTGCAGGGAAGCATGCTGTTCTTGGAGAGCTGTGCTGGAGGACTTAATAGATTTGCTACGAGTTGTTTCTGTGAGTCGTTTTGAGATGTGTTACAGTTTTTTTTTTCTCATTGAAAGTAGTTCTATAACGTTTCCCACTCACTCTACTCAGTCGATCATAGTGAGTTTGTGTTCATCACAGACTTGGTAAATCAATATCCCATAACAGTATTTTAGATACATTATTCATTACACTTTCATGAAATAAAATGTTTTAAAGAGGAGGGAGAAATCAGGAAGTGTGAAAAATGTAGGATGTTTGTGTTCTGGCACAGGGAGTGTGTGAGGAGGGAGTTCTGGAAGCTTACAGACCCAGTGATGTGATTTCACTGTGACCAGAGTTTCATCCTTTATTCCTAGTATTTTTCTTCCTCCATTTCTAAAAACTGTAAGTTTTCTGGGTACTAATATTATCTTAAAAGTATATAGCTTGAAAGGATATGAAGGAAATGATCACAGAAGGTGTTAGGAGTATACTTCCTTTAGAGATGTGACCTTCAGAAAGAGCACTTTGTCTCCCCAATATGACAATATTTCTTTAAGGACTTGTGAATGCTTTGCATAGGCACAAACTGGATGAAATTATTGGAGACTGGGGAGTGCAGAGGCCCAGAGAAGTGGGTCATCACAGTGACTTTTACTGCATTTCAGTTATTAATTCCTCTTCAATGCATGCAATGTCCTGAATATTTATCCTTTGAAACACCAGTGGAAAGGACACTCATTTGATACTGAACAGCCCTCAGTGTTCACAAACTCTCAATAACAGTCTCCTGCTGTGGAGGCTGGAAGTGATGTGTATTGTTATCAATTTCATATTATTCCTTTCCACTTCCAAGATGTATCTAATAGGAAGAAATTAAAAGTACTCATGAGCTTTTGGTCCCTTGATGTGGACTTGAGCTACATCACTGGTCAGTCAGATTGTGACTATTTTTTCCATGTCCTTTTCCTCACTCTTTTTACTCTGCCCATGCCGGACTTGGAAATAACTGAGCTTCCCGAGCCTCTAGATGGGATGCTTAAAATAATTACCATAAGGAACAACATGTTCCTTTTCATTAATGCCATTCTTATGGAGAGTGCTTATTTTGTGCTCCAAAGATGGAAAAAGAAATTTTTGTCTTCCTGCCTTCTTGTTCCATTTGCCCAGTGTGCATATGTTTTTCAGAT
This sequence comes from Illadopsis cleaveri, assembly GCA_013399915.1. Lineage (NCBI taxonomy): Eukaryota > Metazoa > Chordata > Aves > Passeriformes > Timaliidae > Illadopsis > Illadopsis cleaveri. The sequence continues at coordinate 546,425 of VXBB01011477.1, forward strand.
GATACAAGGTGCAGGTCAGCTACTGTTTTGTTCATAAATATTCATACCTGTATAGATAGGAGGAAAAAATAAGTGACAGGTTAGCATAAATTAAATATTCAGCACAACTCAGCAACATCAGGATTAAATTGAAATATGCAAGATACAGGAAAAGCTGTTCCAAGAAAATGTTTGAAAAGAAAATACTTCTCTATATTTCATCTGTCACTATATTTGGGGAAAAAGGCAGAATATTTTGCTCTGTGTGAGATAAGGCAAATTAAAAAGATTGCAAAATGCAGACTAGATTTCAAGAGCCAGCCAATAAACTGACAAAAGTATCTGCAACCTGGCAGGAAGATTTTGATGAGTCTTGTTCCTCCAGAATCACAGAACAGAAATTCTCAAAATGTCATTTTCCTGGACATTGTAAAGGTGCAAACCTTGTTTAAGAGTGATGTGTACATGTTTGTTGCCCATGTTCTCCATTTTTTTCAGTGAAGAGTCTCTTTCTCTTACTGAAAATACTAATCTTTTTAAGGTAATTTAATCCAAAACCATAGAAAATAAGTGGGCTATTTTCCTGTGATTTCTTGCGCATTAACTAAGGATGCATTATATTAGCAACAGCGATTTGATTGATGTATTATATAACAGATAAGATCTTAAGCTTCTGTGAGAACATAATACTGTTATGCATCATCAGAGTCCAGAATTGGCTGGTAAAATTGACAGGCATAACACCTAGACGTCAACTTCCTGGTCCTTCCAGCCTTTGCTCACAAGATATACTCATTTACCACAGCTCTTATGATACTTGGTTCTGTTGGAGAAACATCTGGCAAATCCATCAGGAGTTGGCAGATTTGTTCTGTGCTTTTTCAGATGAGACTCTGCTTTTAGGGTCACTCACAAACACAACTGAGTATGAGGAAATGGCATGAAACTGAGTCAGGGGAGTTTTAGGTTGGATATTAGGAAAAGGTTTTTCACCCAGAGGGTGGTTGAGCACTGAACAGGCTCCCCAGGGCAGTGGTCACAGCACCAAGCCTGACAGAGTTCCAGAAGCATTTGGACAGCAATCTCAGGCACATGGTGTGACCCTTGGGGTGTTCTGTGCAAGGCCAGGAGCTGGACTCGATGGTCCTGATGGGCCCCTTCTAACTCCCCATAATCTGTGATAATTCCTAATAAGACTCCTGTCGTATTATATCCTTAAAATGATCTAAGGAATTAGATCATTTGAGTCTCTTTGTTCTGTTAGTTTTGGGGGTTTTTTTTAGTACAAAATCTATACTGTTGCAGAGGGAAAAGACCCCACGAAACGAATGTTCTCCTTTCCAAGACTGATTCCAAAGAATTTCATATGTGTAAGATCTACTGAGGTCTGAGATGCTTCTTTGCCATTTAGACTGTGCATATTTTCCAAGTTTTAGCTGGGCAGCTTGAAAGCAATAATGAGACAAGAATTATTTCTTTACTTCCAGATAGTAAAGATTAAATATATACTTTAAAACATTTTAATGAACTAGATTTGTAGAAATATAAAAATCCGTATGTGCTTATTAAACCAATCCCAGTATCATATGATTGTCAAACTAAAAATACAGTTATTTAACTTTTTTACAATTTTTTCAATATGTTTAGCTGAAAGCTAGGTTTTTATTTCCACCAATTTTCCCTAAAACAAATTTAGCATACATTTAATAAGAATCAAAATGGTTTTAGAAACATCTAAACCAGTTACTAAGTCAATTGCCTAAATATTTTAGTGTTCTAATGTGCTCAAAACAGCATATTCTTTCATTCAAAAGTCTACCAGTTTTTTAGGTATTTGCAATTCGAGATATGTGTCCAGTCTAAAAAAGTGCTTATTTTGATATTCAACTGAGAACTGTAGCTTGTACAATTTTAATTTTTTTAAATTTCTTTAGTTACGTGTACAGCTCAGATATCTTCAAACTTGCAAATTATAAGGTTATGCCTAGGATGAGAACTATAAAATAAATTGAAAATTCAGCGAGGTGACTTATGTGGTTAAACGCCTAAGCATTTTGGCTCAGCTGTGAACGTGCAAACAAAATGCCCAGTACATCTGACACCTTAAAATTTTGCAGAAATCCTTGTTTTCTATTTATGTTTGGGGGTTCCATTGTTATCAGGTTCATGATATAATCAAGCTGGTGAGAAAACTTCTCATGAGTATTATTTCAGCTAAATAAATATAACAGAGATGAACAGGGTCACATTTTTTTTTTTTTTTCCTCTCTGACCAAAGATATAAATGAAAAAGGCACGATACATTAGATGTTTTGTAAATTGGTCCCAGTTTAGGGGTAACATATGATGTAATTCATTGTGCATTCATCTCAATAGACATGAAAAAGGTAGTGTTTTACTTCATAACTGAATTGGAGTTTGCAAATGCCAAACTTAGTTAAGTAATGGATAAGAGCAGATATTCCAAGTCGAAATAAATCACCTTAATCAGTATGCCAACCTTTCTTTTTGTACAGGCTCAGAGGAAGTTGTTGGAAAGCATAAGATTTGTCAAGTTTGTCATTTCTGTGAGACTGATTTAGAAATAACGTGAATTACAGCAAAAATCATGCCTTGAGACCGCTGTATCTGTTGAGTCAGATTATTCATATCAAAGACTGCTAGGAATTTGAGTTACTTGACTTGTGTTTTGAAAGTGTATTGTCATACTCAGCTAGGGGCCAGGTTTTGCATGATCAAATTATTAATTTTACAATTTCTAAGAGCAACCTGCCTCCTGTCATCCTCTTGGTATTTTCCATCTTCATGAAGTTCCTGTTTGAAAGCCAAACACTTCCAGACTCGATGGTGCCATGGGTCTGACTCTACTCCAAGCAAACAGAGTGAGCCCTCCTGGTTTCTGCTGACGTCACACAGGTGCACACAGCAGCATTTAGTCACATGCCCTGGTATATATTAGGATTAATACCTTATAAAAGTATTTTTTTTCACAGGATTTTTATTCATGCTTCCTGAGTATTATATTCAAATCCATTTTTCAGTCAGAATGAGATTATTCATTTATTTTCTGTTGAAAGGTAAATGCTTTTTTCTTTGTGGGTACAATAGTCATGAGGCCCACACTGCACTGATCTACTCCTGAATTAAAGTTTTTATCAGACATCATCAGCTGCTTGCTAAATAATCCTGAATTAGCCTGTAAATAGGAGGCTTTCTCACAATTGTTAAACACTTCAAGTCACTTCAGCAAGACTAAGGCCCCACTACAGAGAGCAGAATCTTGAAAGTAATTTTGTCCAACTTTTTCAAAGAAAATGGATGCTACAACTCCTCGCATAATCTTCCGTTTTGTAAAATGGAGTTGTACGGAGATAAACGCAAGCAATAGTTACTACCATAGATGTGGCTACCTTATTTCTTTATTTAGGTTTCATGCATAGCTTAATGATTTCTTTTTTTTAAATTTAGGTATAATTCAGCACATGCCATGTATAGTCCCAAGAAAGTATTTTAGGGAAAATAGAAAATCATTTTTCCTGATACTTTTGTCCAGGGAAAAGCCTATTTTCCTCCCACTTTTCTGAAGTGGTATTTGAGAATATTTCAAAATATGTTTTATATTTAAAGTAGCTTCAAGTTGAAGTGTTTATTTGAAAAGAAAAAAGAAAAAAAAAAATTCCAAAAACTCAACAGTGAAAACAAATGTCAGAACATTGCTGAGACAATTAATGTACCCAAAGACATAGGGAAGTGATAAACACTTAATTGCACTGTCTACCATTTACTCAGACTTCTCTTCACAGTGATTTAAAAACACCCAGAATGCTGTGAGGAGTGTTTATTTTGACAGACACATTTACATAATCAAAAATATTTTGCAGAACAATATACTTTTAAAAGTTTAAACTTGTGTTAAAGTGCAATAAGCTGCAAAAACTTGTGTAAAGGTACTTGCTGGCAGTCTGTTTTGCACGGCAAGCTGCTCTTCTGGAATGTTCTTAGATGAATACTGTTGTAGTATTACATGGGGTTTTTTCTGATTATCTCTCAGAAGAATTGATTTGGCTTGAGGCTGAGGATCTCTCGCTCAGTACCAAACCAAAGGTAAATTGTATTGTCTGACATTCCTTTAACATTTAATCCCCAAAGTCTCAGGCTTGGAGGTCATCAAGCAGAAACAAACCCTTTAAACACCATATTTAAGTGTGCTGTGTTGCATTCTCTCACTGCAATGAGATGTCATGTCTTGAAAATCAAATAACACATCCCTCTTCCTTATCATTACAGTGGTAATTAATTTTAATTAGTTCAACAAATCTGTTTTGGAGGACAGCTATAACCTCAATAAAATTTATTAACATAAAGCTGACCCGTAGGTAGACTGTGGTTAGAGATGTCTTTAAATAGAAAAACAATGCCTTAGAAATAGCCCATTAATTAATTATTTTCTTGAAAATTTCTATATGCTTTTAGCCACACACATTATGGACTATACAGATGAGGTTTTTGATGATGGAAGAGCCCTGCTTTTCCTCTTACTTCTCTGCATCAGTGCTGTTTCTTCATTTGCCATTTCAGAAAATACAGGCTGTTTAGAAAAGGAGGGTGAGCACAGAACTGAGTGCAAAGGAACACAGTGGCAGCAGCCTCGAGCTGTACCTTTCTGTCATTGAACACTGGGGAGGGAAAAGCTGCTCCTGAGTAACATGGTGGTTTGGTACCTTTGTGTTGCAATTACAGTAATAACCTTGAATGCAAAAGTACCACAGAAAACTTATCTTTCAATTGTCGTAAGTATCTGAAAAGACAAAGATTGTTTCAAAACACTGATGTGGAGAGTTGCTCATGTTGCAGTACTGGAAAGCTGAAAGGATACATTAAAAGCATTACAAGGATTCAAAAGAAATTTCATGTAAAGGTCGGGGAGGATCTTCCTGGATGTCTTCCAGGAATGTACCCAGTATAGTTAATGGGTGGGAATTTGATTTTCATTTTTATTTTTAAACTATTTAGCCTATCTTGGTAGAGCAGAATTTAGCCAACAACTGCATAAATTACTGCTAAATTAATATCACACAAAATCAGAGAGCTGTTAAGCTAAGGGGGAAGAACTGTGCTGGCTTTCAGAATGGGAGAAGCAAAGTTTCTACAGCTTGTCAACTAGTAGCCAACTTCACTCAGCCAGCAGAGCTGAGAGGGAATGAGGTTTCTAAATGGAGGCTGGCCAAAAGTTCATAAAAGAAGGCCATTTTCCCCTCAGTGGAACAGAAGGTTCTTTCAAACCAGGCACTGGGAAATGGAGATGAGTCCAAACCAGAGAGCAGCTAAAAACACCCAGAGCAAGAGCCAGCTATTCAGCTAAAGGCTGGCATAACCTATACAGGTGAGAGAGAAGAGGTAGAAAAAGACAGTTGGGTGTTTATTATTCTGGAGAAACAATAAGTTAAGAGTCATAAGTTGGCATCTACTAAAAAACTTATGGGAGAGGCTGAAGGAAGGAAGGAAGGAAGGAAAGCTAATGAGGGGTAGAGTAAACCTCTCTCATTTCATCGAAGGATATGTAGAATTGACATTCTGTATTTAATTTAAAGCCTACAGTTCTTTTCCTATGTTTTCAATCATGTTTAATATGTATGGAAAAAAAATGTTTGCTCAGATATTTCAGGTATTCAGGATTTGGTGTGTTGGTAACTGAATATTTTTAACAAATTTCTGTTAGTTTGTGTTCAGATCCCTGACCTCCCCCTCTTGGATTGTGTTGAGCTCGTTTTGGCTTTTGTTTTTCATTTGAGATTCATTATTTTTGCTCTTTTTGTGACAACTTCCATTTTTAACTCATATGACTCCTAGCTTAATGAAAGGTAACTCAAATTTTAAGTACATCTGTCATGTTGCCTTCAAATGCATTTGAGTTGAGATGTTCCTTAGAACATTAATTTTTGCATATATATTACCTTTTCCTTTTTTTCATTATTTCTTCTGTATTTTCTGACCTTGAATTTAAAGCTTTAAGTGCTAAAGATAGGGAAATTCTAGCACATAATGAATATTATGCTAAAGAAATAATCCTTGAACCCTACAAATGGTAATGATTACAGTCCCTCTTTCTTGTAGTCCATAAAGAGTTATTTGTTTGATCTTGTGTAAGAATGGTTAATGGAGAAAGAGGAAAACCAGCATATTTCTGACTTTGCTGCAGAATTAATCTTTGGTAACTCTTACGGCACTGTAAAAGAAAGAAAAGGAAAAAGCTGAAATCCAGCATGACAATTGAGTCTCCTGTAGCCCTTTCCTTTCCCAAACAGTCATTGGCAGTGGCATATAATTTGTTTTCTTTCTTAGACTTTACACAATATATTAATGCAAAGCTGTTTTTGTCTTAAATAATACTTTTTGTTTTCCTTTTGGTGGTTCCTGTTTCTCTTGTTTTTGTTTCATGACTTATGTCTTGGTAAAGGCTTTATCTTTACTAGGGAGCCAATAGAGCTTTTGTGGAACTAGCTTGTCCCTAAACTCTGCAATTTAGCTGTTGCCAAGAAAATTTCTATGGGTCCTTGCCATGGGAAGTAAAAAAAAAAAACAAAAAAAACCCAAAAAACAAAACAAAACAAATCAAACAAACAAACAAAAAACAAAAAAAACCCCCCAAAAACCAAAAAAACAAAAAAAAAAAAAAAAAAACCCCGAACCCAAAAAAACAAACAAAAAAACCAAAAAAAACCCCCACAAAAACAAAACAAACAAACAAACAAAAAAAAAAATCACACAAGAAAAGGAAACTTGAAGTCATTTCTTAAAAACAGAAAGCATAGCAACTAGCAACCACAGTCAGAAACATTTAGCAGTCTGGCAGCAGACAGCAGGACATACAAAGAATAGCAAAATATCTATTGAAGAGGGGAAAAAAGACCTTCAAAAGGCTTGTGTCCACAGCAGGGTGAAAAACATAACAATCCTATTATCAGCATTGTTAGAAAAAAAATGTTGATTTTCTTTTTTTCCTAAGTTCTGCCAATATATCATGTTAAACGATATTCCTGTAACTCAGAACATAAAAAGGCATTTTCTGGCATCCTCTTAAAATGTCTCTATTCAGGCAGTCAAACTAGGAGAGAAAAGAAACAAACAGTTCTGGGATCCACATTGAAAACTCCAGCAGAAAAGACTAATTGGCCTAGAAGATGAGCTGTCATGACTGTATTAATTCTGCAAGTAGGTGACTTGCACTAAACTGAGGTGACTTTCCCCTTACTGCACAGGGAATCTAAATTCAAACTCACAATATACCTAAGATTTTGTTTCCGTCAGTACTGGTTTTGTTTCTACAGGTGTATATATCTATTAACAACTTTTTATTGCCTTGAAATAATTAATTTGTACTGAATTGTGGGGGTTCTTTTGGGTTTGTGTTTTTCTGGTTTGGTTTGATTCCACCCCCTCCCAGCATTTTTTTTTCTATCATTATTTTGGGGTAGGAGAGTGATCGTTTTCAAGCTACAGTAGAAGTACAGGTGTGCTATTGAAATCATAGTCAAATTCCCTATGGTGACGGTAATTTTAGTTTTGTTTTTTTTTTGTACCCATTTTCCTTCCTAGAATTTGCAGGGATATGATAATTAGCAGTTTAAATAGAGCATAATTTTTTGTGCATTAATTCCAAATGCCTGATGTGCAATATATCCTCCTATTTTAAGGAAGGGGAGTGCAGAAAAGATCCATGTTGCTTAGTTACAGAAACAACAAGCATCACAAATTTGTTGTCTGTAGTTAGCCATATAGTGTGGCATTAAAGCACTTGCCAAGTGCATTATCAGGGTGCTATGCTTTTGTGCTCTCCCTGAGATGTGGATTGTTCAAGTTTTACTGTGTGCAGCTTTAGAACAGATTGGGTGCATTTTGTTTTTTTTATCTGAATGATTGGTGAACTCTGTAGTTGCAGACTAAAAAAGTCAGAACAATATCATATCTGTTTTCCTTTAAAAGAAAATGGGGGATTGACACCCTATAGGAAATGTGTGTGTAAATGTGTCTGATTTTGGATGACACTTCACTAGATTTTGTGCTGGTAGTGTAAACTTCAGTCTTCAAGCAAGTTTCTGCCCTATGAGGAGATGGTGTATCCAATTTACAGAGAAGCAAGGAGAAATTAAGTTCTCTGTGAGGCTTTTAGGTGCAGGTTAAACCCAAATCCCTGGATTACTGGTCCTGACCCCCTAACACAAGACTCATTATAACGTTTTTTTTCTTTCTACCTTAGGCCAAAATAGTCTGTGGAGAGGATGTCTGATTTAAAAAGTCTACTTGTTATGTATAAAGCTATAAACAGCACAACAAGCAGAATAGAACACATAATCATACTGTATGAATAATATGTTTGCCTTGCAAAAGCCCAATTAATATTTTGCAAAAGTTTGAGTGTGATCTGTTTGCACTCCATGGTTTTGGATGCTCAGACTGAACAGGAAGAAGAAACAGCAGAATGTGAAACTCACAGATATATATACTCCAAGGAATTTGTTGCAATGTAGTGCTTTTTTATTATTGTTTTGTTTGTGTGTTTGTTACTTATATCAATTAAGTCAAAGGGTTTTTTGAGCTGAATCTTGCAGAGCAGTTTCCCCGACCACATTAATTGATCTAAAATAACGCAACAAAATGCACATGGTATTGTTTTCTCCAGGTGTTTATGTATCCATACCATGGAACCCTATCTTGTTGTCCTTAGGCTTATCTCCCACTTAGTAAGACTCTAAAGATACCTGGGATTTATTTTGGTGCTCAATGACCCCCTTTCTAAGTGTCCCACACTACCATCCCCACAACATTTGCACAAATGTGTACCTCAGGAGAATGAAAACCATTTCACTTGAGGAAGAATAAGTTAGTCTGTTGGAGCATTCAGTATACTCCTTAAACGCCTCTCTGTTTTTAGAAATCAAAGCTGGTTTATGATCTAGAGGCTTGAATAGCTGTTGTCATTCATGTTGTGTGGTTTCACATTGTGCTCCAAAGTGCACCCCATTGTAAACATTTGAACTTGGGCTCCTTAACTTTTGTGTAAATAGTCTGTAATTTATTGTGTTCCTTGATATATTCATTTTGGAGCTTGAAAAGGCATGAAGGCATATTAGCAGAATGACACGCCTCCTGTGAGAAGCTGATGTTCCCAGATTAGTTCAAAACCATACCGCAAGTGCTGAAAAAATACATGATAACTGATAGTGGTCAGTTTTGCAGTGGGATTTCTGGGGAATGTGGTGCTGTGTGCACCAGGTAGTTCTCAATGAACATGGAAACTCTAGTGGCTGGTGAAGCAAGCTGAAAAAATTGCCTCAAACTTCCCTTATTGTAAGTCCCATTGTTAGTTTCTGACATCAGCAAATTTCCTCCTGCTGACACAACTTTTCAGGGAAACCTATATTTTAGCAGCACCTACCTGAGCCATTTTGGGCGATATTAATCTCCATTTTTGAGAATTAACTGTCATTGTAAGCCATAGGTGATACAGGTTTCACAGAAATATGAAAATATGAAAGTACTGTTTTATGGTAACAAAGATTTATGTAATCCAATTTTTAACAGGTTTTGATACTGGGTTCATCCATTTATTCAAATTGCATTTGAATTGAATTGCAATAGAAAAGTATTTTGCCTCATCTCCCAGTTAAGTGAATAGACAAGTTCTTTGGAGCAAGGTCATAGTGGTAGGCACTCTGAAATCCTAGGTTCTCTGATTCTCAAGGAAATCCAGATTCTGCAAATTAGGTGATGTGATCAGCTTCTTGAGGATCGTCTTTGGTTGTAAGAATGTAAAGTAATTTGAAGTAAATGTTTCATAATAATTTAAAGGATTTTTAATCACAGTGATTGAAAAGCTATTGCTGGCAGAGGTGGTCAGTATTTTGAAATATTTAAGGGTAATGACCTTTCTTCATTCATAATGTTTTATGTAGAAAGGGCTGTACTTTGAATTGAAAATAGTGTTGTAATTTGGATGCTTTCACATCTTTCATGGTTCTAAATCTCCTGGGATAGGGTCAGTTGAAAGAATGGATAGAGTTCTATTTATCTTTTTAATTTTTAAAAATTTCTTGACTTATAAATTTGCTAATTAAACAATTACAGAGTATGAATTTCTTCTCTTTTCCTTCATTTTTTCTCAGAGTCATTCATAGATTTACTTCTTTACACTTCTGGAGTTCACTGCATAGTAGTGCTCCAGCTTGCAAAAAACCCTATACATGATATGTCTTTGAGAAGCTTGAATCGGTTTAGGTTGTGCTCCATGGTTACCACAGACCACATTAAAGAGAGTGCTGAGCTTATGGCAATAATTGCTGACTCAAAGCTGGACTTATTTGTTCAGACAGAGCCCTGTGATATTGCAAGTTATCCAGCATGTGGTTGGCCTAGATGGTAGCAACGGAAGCCTCTATCTTGATTGTAAAATGTTCTGTCCTGTCTCCCTTAAAAACTAAATTTATTCCTCACTTTGAATAGCTTGGTTGCAAATTATGTGGGGAATTGCTAACTGTTCCATTTACTTTGGGAGTTTAGGTGACCTTTTGCAGTTTCTAAGAACAAGGTAATTATATATTTTGAAGACTGAGTTCTTAAAACTTACTTTATCTTAACAGGAAAGAACAGAGTGAACACAAGACAAATTCAAGGTGCTCTTAATGGCATGATACAATTCCCTGAGGGCTAGCAGTTTCATGTGCAGGAAACTTAGATTGTTACTGAGGTATGAAAGTGAGTGTAAGAGCAAGCTAAAATCCAGGGGCAACCCAATGGATGCCAGGAGAGTGACTGGTGGATTGTGTGGGAGTAAAGGGGAATGTGACTCCAATATTTCTCTGTTGCAAATTCCCTTCACTTGACTAATTGTGGATCTGTGCGTCCAAAGGAGGGAAAATGTACTGAGTTAATGGTATATGCTATGTTCCTCAGATGGAAATACAAGATAATATAAACCCTATTAAAAGCATGTTTGTCCTTATGTACCCAGAAGCAAAAGAAAAAATTAAAAGGCAAAATAATGGATAAATCAGTAAGTTATTTGTACCCTAGCGGCTGTTGTTTCTGAAGCATGTACCTTCATGAGTTATAAAGCAGATATTAGTCTCAGAATTATTCCTTACTGTTCAGTGGTTTTCCCAAAATTTAATGACAACTAATTTCTTTGAACATACTACTTTTCTCCTTTTTGCTGTGCTTCACTGGTGGCTGAGTACATTTTTCATGGTAGGGAGAGGGCTAAGAATCTCAGGAAAACACCAAGAAACAGAATCCCAAATGCAAGCTGTGCTCAGTTAATAGGTCTTTTTAGAGGTCTTTTCAATTATGGTTCATGTATTCCTGTTTTATTACTAATTATCCATGATAATTCAGTTCAAAATTTTCCATTTAGTAAGAGTAAATGAACATAAGCACATTCTAAAACTTAGACCATATGCATTCTAAAACATAGATATGGGCTTTATTCAAGTTTCCCCACAATGTATGTAATAAAACGCAGTAGCTATGAAGATGCAGTTGTGGAATATGAAAGCATGAAATTGTCATTTAAAATATTTAGGGATTCCAAAAATGTTTTAATATTGGTGGCATAAAATTGACAATATTTGTCACTGTTACGAAAGTGTTCTGGCAACATTTCCCTCATACATTATATATTAAATTAATTAAAGAGCTGGTGACCAGTTATTGAGAAAACCATTTCACTTTGTCCATTATGTTCTTAAACCATATTTATTAGAAATTGTTATTTCTGAGTTGGAAAATGACTTCAGATCATAGTAAACTGTTTCAGACTTCAAGGAAAACCTAGTTTTCCTTTAGTCTGCTGAGTTTTTTAACATAACTATTAATTCCTAATTGTAATATTCAGTCAACCAGTTTCATAAAGGTTGGACAGTTTGATTTGTCCATAAACAATAAATTCTCTTTGCACATTTATTCACTTTGTCCTGGAATCTGCTCTTGTTCAGCAGTCAATTTAAGATGATCTCATGTTCTTTGTTGCCATATTTACTTTCATTGCCATCAAGCAGGATTTAGTTCTAATAAGAGACCATTTGTTCCTTTTTTCTTTATTGAGTTCTCTGGCAATGTTTAATGCTTTTCAGTCTAATCCAGAAAAGTTGCCCCTGTAACTTCTTCAAATGAGGTGGGAGCAATCCAAAATCCCTCTTGCCACAGAGAGTGGTCAATGCTTCATGAGACTAGATATCTCTAAGTAACCTCCCAGGCTCCTGGCTTCTTCCTCTTCACTCTAAAGACAGAAAGCCACCCCAAAGGGAGGTCACTTGCATGAGACCTTATTCTCCAGTACTGTTCTAAACTCCTCTGCGCAGTCTGTGAAATCTCAGGTGTTGTGGATGTATTTGATAAATGGAAATATGGAACCTTACTATCTAAATATTACTATTTAGTCCAATTCTATTAGCTTCTGATGTCTCCAATTGAAGAACACCTTGTCTGTGTTGCAGAGTACCATTTCTGCTGTCAGCAATCCACAGTGAGGTTTATCCGTTGTTTTTGGAGATAGAGCTCTCATGGGAGCAACACTACTTGTACTCCATTCTAGAATAAAATTAAGAAATAGGCTTATTTATTAACTTTTAGGATACATTTTATTATAGTAGAATAATTCTGACAAGTCTCATGATAAAATTTGCATTATGGATAATTATATAATTGGAATGAACAAAATTCTTACTGAAAAAAAGTCACTATCAATCATTTCCTTTTATCTTTAAACATCATTTTTCAGTAGCAACTATCACTTGTGGGGTATGGCATCTTAGATTGTGTAAGTGCTAGTGCTCTGATTTCTGACAGTAGCACATCTCTGTAGTTCTGCCTTACTAGGTGTCAGAGTGGGCTTCACATGTGTTCAAACTACATCTCAGGAAATTAATCCAGAAGCTGTATCCTAAGTATTCAGTAAGCACTTTCTAGCCCCCAGTAGGGAGGTAAAGTCTAAACCAGTGATGGGTCCCCTGAAGAGCTCCAAACTACCCTGCGTAGTTGGAACATTGGATCGGGGCCAGACGCGATCTAGCCCTGAATGGTGCAGATTTGTAGATGAAGAAGCCTCAGCACAAAGTGTTTGGTTTTGCTGAGCTGTTGCTTGTTCTCCAAATTGCTTTTTAATGTAGGGCTTAACCTTAGAAACAGAGAAGAAAGTTTCAGTTCTGTCACAATGTTTTTGTATTCATCCCTTCACTAGTATTTTAGCTTGAGTGTATAATTTATTGCACAATTAAAAGTATTGACAAAACACTTGTGCACGCCTTTGGTATTGGGGAGCTCATTTCAGCAGCTCTTGTATTATGGATAACTCAGACCAGCAATTTGAGAAAACACTAATAAACATTAGTACCCTGGAAATGGTTGCATCATGACAAGCTTCTTGGACCAAGTTAAAATGTGATTTCAAGCAAGAATATTTGCTGCAGAGATCAACTGGATTTAAAACTAATATTGTCTTTAATATTTATCAGAAAATCTTCAGTCAGGAAAAATGCATAAGTTGGGGTTTTTTTAATCAAATTGAATGGGCTCACAGGTTTTCCTGGTTTTGCCTGTTTTGATCTGTTATGATATTAGTTTGCCTGTGAATTAGTTAGCCTCATGAATTCCATGAATGTTACTACTCCTCAGCCCCAAGGACAAACTGAAAAGATGTTAAATTATGAAGTGTCTGTCCTTGGTATATTTTCTGCACGTGAACAGAAGAGTTAAGATAGTGACAAAGGGTTAGGAGGAAGAAGACATCTAATACTTCTTTATAATAGCAGAATGGCTATGCAGAGAAGGCTTTTAAGTAATCAAGGCCACACAAGCTAATTTGCAACTCATAGTATAAATTATGTGCAGATTCTTTCAGATTGTTAGAATTAACTCCAGGGATATTTTTAGAGCAACTTTGTTTGGTTTAATGAAAACAATTATTAAATCATTAGTCAATGAAAATAGTTATTTCATCTTGTTTGTATGTAAATGATCATATTCATATATCATCACCATTATCCTTTAAATAATGTGCCTATTCAGGATTATGTCTGTTTGGTTAAAATGGTCAGGTTTCTCTGAGTAACTTCTCTGCTTTGCTTGCAGGTTGTGTATAAAAATAACGATGTCAGGTTGGAGCTGTCTCGACTTGCCAAGCAAGGGGATCCTAAAATGAAGATTCATGGGGTTGTAGCATTTAAATGTGAGAATGTTGCAACCTTAGATCCAATCACATTTGAAACACCGGAGTCTTTCATCTCTCTGCCAAAGTGGAATGCCAAGAAAACAGGCTCAATATCATTTGACTTTCGTACAACTGAGCCAAATGGCCTGATTCTTTTCAGTCATGGGAAACCAAGGCACCAAAAAGATGCCAAACATCCACAGATGGTGAAAGTTGATTTTTTTGCCATTGAGATGCTTGATGGCCACCTCTACCTACTGTTAGACATGGGATCAGGTACTATAAAAATAAAAGCCTTGCAGAAGAAGGTGAATGATGGTGAATGGTACCATGTGGATTTTCAGCGGGATGGGCGGTCAGGTAAGTTCCTTTTGTTTGCATTCAGAATGTTTTTTTCTGCTGTATCTGAGAACATACTGGGTACATATTGATGTTGCCACAATTAGAGTTGGGTATCAACTGAAAAATAAGGAAAATATAAGTACTCATTACTTTCAGGTGCCAGAATACAATAATTTGCTGAGTAAAATATCTTATATTATTATTATTGGATAATCAAGTACTTAATCTTTCAAGTAAGTGTGTTGTGTGATTGAAAAAACAACAGTAATCTCCCTCTGTGCTTGCTTACACCAAAGAGCTGAAGTGGCAAGTTTCAAGAATGAAAATAAAGCAAAAAAGGAATTACTGAAAATAATCTCCAACATGGGAAATAGCTGCCCCTCAGAAACAACACAGATCTTCCAATCATGTCAGCAGATCTCTGTGTACTTAAATGGTTTGCTAATAAATGTCTAACAACACATATCAGCAGAAATGGAAATAACTCACTTGCCGCATTCTACCAGTGTGATTCATATTCTGGAGTAGTTTAGTCAAAAAATGATCTCACTGAAAAGTGGTAAAAACAAAGAATTCATAAACTGTTCCTCATGCTACTGAAATGTAATGTGGCTTAAAGTGCATTTATCCAGTGAATTGTCAATGTGTATCCACTCGTCTCATCTTGAGTATATATCTTGTCTTAAGCAAATAATCAATATACATCAATTTAAGAACAGCTCTCTTCTACACTGACTTTCCTGTACTTCATGCCAAGATTTGGGGAGGAAGGGGGCAGGGAATATACTGAGTCTGTAATTCAGTCCTTAAGATCTTCTGATTAATATAAGTTAAAACCTGAAGTTTATGTATCTTCTAAAATTGGGTGTCGAATAATGTAATTCCACTTTTTCTGGAATTTGTGGGATTTCCCCCACTTTCTTCCTTCTGGTGACTCCCTTTCCATAGCTTGCATTTATAATTTCTTTATGAAACTTCACTCCCAAAAAGGTTATTGTTTTATGACTTAACTTCTTGCTATGCACAAATCAGATTTCAGATCAAGCAAATCTTAAGTGCAAGTTTAAATTGAAGATTTCAGTCAAATCCATGCTGAAAATCAGACCAAATTCAATTGACCTGCACTATGATTATGAAAAATAATTATTTGATTCCTGGGTAGTGCAGCTTCAAATTCTAATGGTACAGACTGGTTTTCTTATTATAATATGTCAGTGGCTCATTTACATTTCTCGAGGTTAAGTAAACCTACCAAGCAAGAACAAATAAAACCCAACCAAACAAAAACAAACAAACAACAAAACAAACAAAACAAACAAACAAACAAAAAACAAGGAAAAAACCAACCTTAATTGAACAACAAAACACAACTTCTTAAAATCCTCAATTGTGATTAAATATCCAGCAGTTATATTATTTGTACTACAGTTTTCATTTCAGACTTTCTTCTTAAGTGCTGTTTCCATGATTTATATGAGGCAGTAAATCCTGTAATAATCACGCCTGTGGGACTGCTGAAAGCAAAATTTATTCTTACATCCAAAGCCAACAGATCTATAAAGGAATTAAATAAATGCAAAGCAATTGTTTACATTTGAAGATAAGTTCTGCCCTTTCATTGCTTCACAAAAAAACGTGACTCACAAGTGTCATTAAGAGAGTTTAGGGCATACTCTAATTCTTTAAAACTGTTGATGGTCATCAGCAGTAATGTAGAGTAATTTCAGGAACCAAAACCTGCCTGGTGATCAGGATTGCATATTATTTTTTAAGTAGAATTATAAATAATCAGATTAATCCACCTGATTATTTGCCTATGATCAAGATAAGTGAAATTTATGCAACCCTCCATCGCTGTTGAAAACATAATACCTATTAACTCTAGGACATTGAACTATTACCATGAATACTGAATAAAATATGTGGGCTTATGAATTGACAAACTGAATTTTAACTCCAATCTGAAACAGAATCAAAGTTTTTCTGTTATTCTAATGCATACAATAATAGTTTATGGTAGGAGAAGTACCAATAACACTGGCAATGCTTTTGTTTGTCTTCATGATGGTAAGATCTGGTTACTAAATTATTAGAGAGATGCCTCTGCCTGAATTAAGGTGCAACGAGACTGTGTGCCAATGTAAAAAATACAGATTTTATGTAGCAGTAAATGTGATATAGAGGGAAATAGAAATAAACAGTAAAAATGTAGAGGGGCACACTTGATTCTAACTGGGCCTTGGCTTCCCTAACCTTATCCGTATCCCCCTGTACAATTTTACTCTTTTCCTCCAAAGCCACCTATCCTCGTTTCCACCTTCTGAAAGCTTATTTTTTCACTCTGAGTTTGCTCAGCAGCACCTTATCCTTCCATGGAGGCCTGCTAGCATTTTTGCCCGATTGCCTGCTTGTCGGGATGCATCGTGTCTGAGCATGGAGAAAGTGATCCTTGAATACCAGCCAGCATCCTTGAGTCCCTCTGCCCTCCAGGGCTCTTTCCCACTGGACTCCACTAAATAGTGCCTTGAAGAGGCCAAAGTCTGCTCTCCTGGAGTCCAGGGCAGTGAGTTTGCTGTGCGCCCTCCTCGCTGTCCTGAGTAGCCAACCCCCCTCCACCTTGTGGTCGCATTATGCATGTTGGTGTGTTTTACCCATGAAGAATAAAATTCACTTTACCATTTCAGGATGCTTTTTGGTTTCTTTTTTCTAGCCCAGACCAAACATACTGGAAATCACATGAATTTTCACTAGCTTTCCTTCAGAATTTTTATATAACTGAATGAATATACCTTGTATAGAAAAATATTTGCTTTTCTGATACTTTCTTATTGCCATTGGCAGGATATTTCCCTAGCTATCAAGCATAAGATAGTCTTCTGTTAATAGATAAGTAGCTCAAATAAACTGTGTTGTTTTTTTTTTTCTTTAAATTAAGTTTGGTGTCTTGCAACCTTTTGCTCCTAGCCTTCAAATCCAATGCAGAGTGGATCCCTCCTATAGTAGAATGCTGTGACATTTCTCAAGGAGCTTTGCTAATTTCCTTGACTTTCATATTAGCTGGATCAGCAAGTACTAGATTTATTTCTCATTCTTTGCTCTCTTCCAGACTCTCAGCATCCACTCTAAACTACTGACTTTGCCTTTGCTTGTCTGGGACTGAGGTGGAGGGGGCAGGGAGATGTAAGGAATGAGAACACCTTTTTAAATTATAATCAACCATGCCCCATTCACTAGTATTTCTCTCAATATGCTCAGATTTTGAGAGACAAAAGGAAGAAGGAAGAGATGGTGCCTTTTAATTTGCTTTTGTTGAAAGAAGTCTTGACCTATTATTCTTGTTTTCACCCCAGAATCCCATTCTGTTTCCTGTAAGACTGACTCTGAGTGCTTTATTATCTAAAGAGAAGATCATTGGTAGGACAGAATCACTGACCATATTTGGTTAATATTTAAGGATTAGGTAAAGAGAAATACTCATAAGACATTCTCCTCTGGTCCATCTTTCTTGCTAGGTGTGCAGCAGTGCTACCAACTGCTGTTTCCTGGGCTTCCTCCCATTACTCCTGAATTGTACATCCTGAATTTCTGGGAAGGACCACAGCTTCACAGCTGGCTGATATGTGTCCTGTCTTGGCATGGGCTGTGTGCTGCATACAGTCCTCATCATGTGTTTTAGCACAGAAGATGCAGAAGATGTATTTAGAATTAATACCTTGCTCTGATTTTTCAATGTTTCTCAATAAGCAGATGTTTTTCATGGGCACAAAAAGCAACTAAAATAGGCCACATCAGGTAAGCAGAGAGATGAGAACAGTTGCAGTAGCTGCACTTAAAATCTTCTTATTTAACTGATCAGGAGATAGACAAGATTTAGAAATATGATTTAGTTTCTTATACACAGTTTTAGGAAAAAGTAAATTGCTGAGATAATGAATATGATTGGAGAGGCTCATTAAGTCATACCTAAGGGAAATGTTTGTCTGTTCTGCTCTTAACAGTACTGCAGACTCTGCAGAAAAAAAGAATTACCAAAAAAACCAACAAACCCAAACTAAATAAAAAACAACCATGAAGCAGCTGTAAAGGTGTTTGCTCACAGTGTTTGTTGTAACACAGTAGGGATAGGTTTAATAACTGTGTTCTGAGACTTAAGTATTCTTTAATTTTTTTTAACTGTTTGCCACATGCAAGGATAACCATGCAAATTATTTTTTTGCTAAGCCACCATTCATTATTTGGAAACCACCATCATGTAGTGGAATCAGGGAGGAAACTTACTCTTTTTGTCAACCTCCAATTGTGTAGGGCAGCATAAAGCAGAATGTATCAGCACCTGCTCATAGGTTGGTAGCATTTAAGGGCTGAGTCATTGAAATTTTGAACTAAAGTTAGTTTCAGCTTGAATATCAGAAATCATTTCTGGAGTATGTAATTAGAGCTTATCTATAATCAACATCTCACTGTAAGTAGTGCTCTGTTGATGTCCATTACATGTGTTGTTGTTGCAGGTTCTATTTTTTTTTACACAGGTACTCTTCTACATATTTCATCCTTTTAGCCTTTTAAGAACAGCCAGATGTACATGTTCCTATTTCAACAGATATTAATAGTTTTCATACTTGAGAGGATGGGTTTATATTGCATTTTAAGGAATTATTTCAATGATCTGCAGCTTCCTTGGCTGATCTGCTTCTTTCTCAGAGTCCAAGATAAAACTCAACCAATGCTCAGCCAAGCAGTACAATGGGCTGCTCTGAAATCCCCAATATGTTTCCCACTTTGCTCACATGTGCGTTATCGTTGACTTATATTGTTGACTCATCCTCTCAAGGACTTCTTACTAATCAGTTGTCCTTCAAGTCAATCATTCTTGCTGAAAACCACAACTTCATTAGTTTTTCTCAAACTGCTTTTCCAATACAGAAATAAGTTTCTGAATGTTAAATTGCACTGTGTTCTCAGGTGAAATGCTGCAGAATCAAAGCAGCTATGGGTCATTTCAGGACACTGAAACTTATGTCCAGTTTCTAGAGATAAGAAATGCTACTTGTTTTTAGAATCTGAAGCTAGATCATGAATTCCCAGGCTAAATAAGTCACCCCACACCTTCTTGTCTTTGTCATTTCCTTTTACTTCTTTCAGGCAGGACAAACCACATGCTGCCAGCATTCTTCCATTGCTTTCTTATTCTGATAGAAATACAAAAATTCTTTCCTACGTTGAGTCTAGAAAAACTTTGCACAGAAGCTGCTTGTTTCCTGGCAGGCATTATGGCTCTTTTCAAAGAAGTGGTATCACTACTTATCTGATTCTGGGTGCTCATATGAAAAGATGGAAGTTTAAGGATGGTTCTTACTCCAGAGATATTACAATTTAAAGTTATACTTTCGTCTCTCTCTTGAGCATCCTGTGCTCTTTTAAATCAGCTACGTCCTCATCATATCTGTTGTCGCCAAGTTATTTTGTTAAACAAGATATGTCCCATTATTTCCTCTTTTAAAACATGACAATTCTTTCTCAAAAACGACATCTTTACAGGGAAATTTATTAACCCTTTTTGTGCTGGCCACATAAGAGATTTGCATGCTCCATTAGCTTACCTTTCTTCATCTATGGAAAATGATGTCTCTTCACATTCATAAGCAGAAACATCTGAATGGATTGGAGCACATTTGTGATTCAACAAAACAATTCCTTTTAATCTGCTAATAATTTCCAGAGAAAGTAGAATTGAAGTCTATCAAAGGAGGTGTGCATCACAGTTCCCAATTTCTGTGGTAGCTTCTGCCATTGTTACGAGGGCCAACTTCAGATGTTTTCAGTAGAACTCAGATTTTCCCTCAAAAAAGATAACAGACTTTAAGAAAAAAAAAAGCAAACAAGAAAAACACCAACAAACCACAGGAAAACAAACAAACCCAAACCCCTGCAATAAACTAGGAAAAAATCACCCCACCCCTGCCCCAAACCTCACCAAGATGGAACAGCATGTGCTACCTCTGTATCAGCTCCGGGTGCACTGTGAATCCAAAGCTGCTAATGGAACCATGGCTTATTTTCTGTAGGCCTATGTTCTATGAACTTGAGTTCTGCATTTTGTTGTAGTATCCTTAAAAGGCTCTATAAGTTTTGCTGTATTTTGGAATATTTTTATATTCCCTTGTTTTACTTGGATTTTTCTGTTTTCATCTGTGTTTACAAAGCAAGTAGTGAGTAAAGTTTGCATTGTCTGTCAGAGATACGTAAAAAGGTGATTTGGATATCAACAGCAGTGATGGCTGTGTGGTTGCCTGTCACGTTTTTCTACCCACAGTCATTAGATGCCATGATTGCAATAAGGTTTCAGAGCACTTCTCACACAGAGTATTTTATGGGGTTTCATTTCTTTTACCTGGGAAGGTAAAAAGTTCATTTCTTTAAGAAGCTGTTGACATCAATTCATAATAATACTTAAGCTCTCTTCAGGGTAATCCTTTATGACATAGAGAAGAAAAATTTCCTGCTTCAATCTATCACTTTACTGTAATTCACAGTCACCTGTTTCCCTTATCATTCACCTTTCTAAGCCTTCTGTGCTTGCAAAGCTTCCACTTGGAACACAGAGTAGCAGCTATACTAGCAGAGATTTATCTGTCTTTTCCTGTGAGCTGAAAGTAATCAAGACATAGTAGATTTTTATTTTTTAATAGAAAAGGAGTTCTAGGTTCTTCGTTAATGTCTTGAAAATATAAATGTCTTCGTCCAGCAGAAAGCAGCACTGTTCACATGTTGGAACTTGCTGTTGGAAGCTGCAGCTGAGTTAACTTGTGTGGGTGCACAAGTGGGTGCTGCCTGAGCATGGGTTTAGAGTGTTTGGTTCTAAATTAGCCTGTACATCAACAGATGGCAGCAAGCAACAATAGCAGTAAGAAACACTGCGAGGACAAGAATGATTTATATTTACAGTGTCTCTAATGTTTTCAAGGACGTAAAGATCCATTGTCTGTTGGCCATCCTTCCTGATACCACAGGATGCTCTCTGAAAAGTCTCTCTTGGTTTGACAGGTCATTCACAGGTGTCCCTGTTTGATGCAGCTGATTAATCAAATCAAATCTGAGAGTGTTTATGCTTGCATGCCTAAGGTCAAACCTATAGCAAGCATTCCATAAGAGTGCCAAGTTCTGCTTCTAGAAGCTGAGAAGCAACAACAAATTTTTAGAGTTAGCAAAACCATAATCGTCTTATCAGTTTTAAACAGATGGAAGTTTGGAAGAAAAAGTATCTTGTTTCAGCATGCCTATTTCTTACTTACTTTCTTGGAAGTTCACTTTCACATCTATGTGATTATACAACTGACACAGAAAACATTTCTTATAATACATAAAAGGGAAAACTGACCACATCCTCACTCTTTAAACATGCTTATAAAGATGCAAAAATGCTATGCAAACCTTAGTTTTATCTTGTTAGTTTCCTTCTGATAGAAGGGAGACTGTGATATCCAGCTCTTACAAAATCCATGTGTCTCAAGTCTCATGTGGGAGTTGGACCTCCTGAGACCTTTATCCCAAACAGCTTTTACTAACGATCCAAATTCTTTAGATATTCATTCTGTCAATTTTTTTTGAAGTTAACCTACTGAACTGACCAAAAACCAGAAAAAAAAGCTTCCACAGGAGTCCATTTCTAAAAGAGAAGCCTAAATTTTAGCCTGTTCTCAAGTAAGAGAATGATCTTTTTCTGACCTGCCTTTGTTTGCTTAAAACTCACATTTTAGTATGTATGCTGTGTAAAGTGTGAATTTCTTCTTATGCACAACTCCTACTACAGTGGAAGCATTTTTGGTAATCAGTGTTATCTTCTGGAATCTGTTTCAGGCTGACAGTGGAGATGATGAATCATGTTCACTTTGCGTATATATATATATGCGCTAAATTCATCAGGGTAAATGCAATTATTAAGTATCTTGTCATCACTAATATGCTTTCAATGTTATGCTCAGCAGATAACAGTGTTGCATGATATGACTGGTCATTATAATATTTTTTTGACTTATATTATATTTTGATTTATATTTTATTTGCTTTTGCACCCACATAGAGTGATAAGGAATCACTTCTGTGAAGATGTACATGAAGATTTTTTTTCCCAAGTGATTTTACTTAGAAATAAAATTAAAGTTGGTTGGCATAAATATGCTCTGTGACTATATGTACTAAATTAATTTTTTCTGCTTATTCAAATTGTAAGTGTTACACATCTCATTATTTTAAACAAAGTACCACCAAAAAAAGGTTCTTTGCTGATGATTACATTTTCTTTGTTCAGACACTTTATAAAGAAAACTCTATTTTAGGTTCAATTTTGTTTGTTAGATTTTTAGACTTAAATGGAAAGGATATTTCTGGTTTCCTGAAGGCCTGTATACCTCTTCTCTCCCTCTCATTTTAACATGCACACATTTTGAGATAAGTGTCAGAGGCATTGATTTTCCCTCCAGGACCACATCACTTCCTTCTTAATGACTGCTTGCTTGGCAGTTGATGAGAGCATTTTCCGTCTGCATTTAAAGAAAAAAAGTCTTACCCAAAGCCCAGTGGAAGTGGTGAAAGTCTTTTAAAATACTTCTGGACCCAAACCTAAGGCTCAGATGTGCCCCCCGGGTTACAACCTATCAATGCAACCTAACAATGCAACCTGGCCTTAAGGCTTTGAAATACATATGAGGGAGTGAAGATATTTTTGTTGTTGTTGTTGCACAATGAGGATGTTTCTGAAAATAACTATGAGGTGCATTCCTCCTGTACCTATGAGATTGGTAAGGTGATTTTGACTGGGATTTTTCATATTGTGTTCATGCAGTGTTGTGCATAAAGGTTTCTTAGATCATTAACTTCCTGACTACATTGCAATTGAAATACTGAAGTGTATCTATGATTCTATAGCTCTGCTTCACTTATAGCTGTTTGCCAGGGGCTAATGTGACACGTGGATGAATGAGTAAAAAAAGCAGTACCAGTACCAAAATTAAATGTCTTGAAAATCACTCATGTTTTTGTCTTTACAGGGACGATATCTGTGAACACGTTACGTACTCCATATACTGCACCAGGGGAAAGTGAAATCCTTGACTTGGATGATGACTTGTATCTTGGAGGCTTACCAGAAAATAAAGCAGGCCTAGTCTTCCCAACAGAAGTGTGGACAGCACTCCTCAATTATGGATATGTTGGCTGTATTAGAGATTTATTTATTGATGGTCAAAGCAAAGATATTCGACAGATGGCTGAAATTCAAAGCACAGCTGGAGTAAAACCCTCATGCTCAAGAGAAACTGCAAAGCCTTGCCTTAGCAACCCCTGTAAAAACAATGGTGTGTGCAGGGATGGGTGGAACAGATATGTGTGTGATTGCTCTGGCACGGGGTACCTTGGCAGATCATGTGAAAGAGGTAGGTTCCATGAGATGACTGCACTTCTACTTTTACATATTAAAAAAAAAGCACTACCATAAAATAAACAAATTCCTGTACAATGATTAAATATGGTAGGCTACCAATAACTGTCCTGAGGCAAAATAAGCATCCTTGATTTCACTTGATGTGAGGTGGAGCCCTGCTCTAGACACAAAGCAGTAATTCTAGAGGAAAAATCTTAGGGGAGACACTAAGGTGCATGAAGAAGTATTAGGTGGCTATGACAGGGAGTCAGTACTGCTGAATATCTCCTAGAAAATGTCTCCTTTTCTGTCTCATCATACATTGCTGAGTTCTGAAAAGTTTTGTGAAAGTAATTTTAAATATTTTTCCATTGCTATGATGCCTTGGAGTGGCTACCTAGAACAGAGGCTAGATAAAGTTAAGAGAATAAAGTGGGTACTTGTTAAAGGCCTTCAATAGATATATCTTGGGCAGCCAAACGCCTCCCAAGGGGCTACTCCCAAGATGGACAATGGACACGAGTTTTCAGAGATATGTTTGGTCTATTTACATATCAGGGGTTAATTCTCCAATTACAGCTTCAGGTAATGAAGTCATATTCCCCAGTTGGCTTCCCCCCAATTCACTTTTGTTTATACTTTACAGGGCCTGAGGCTGTGGTGTGTCCTTGGATCATAGGCTCAGAGGAATTGTTTTGTCTGACCAGAATGTGAAGACAGTAGTTAACACTTTATATGAACACTATATTTTTAGAGTTATGCACTAATGCAGCAGGATTTGAAAAATATAAAGGCTAAAATCTTAAGGCATCAGTTAAATTGTCATATTCCAGTTCCAAAGTGAGGTCTTATTCTCTGCCTATTTATGTCAATATTAGTATATAATTAAATTTACTTTTGAATTGCACAGTGTCACTTAAATCCATGGCCAGAACTTCACCCATGAGTCAAAGCAGAAGAGTCTGTAGGAAATAATATTTTTAACTTAACTCTTTTTTAAGAGAGCCCAGTACCCAAGGAAAATGTCTGTAGTTATCTAAAATATCTGAATATTCTTCTTACCTAGAAAAGGTAACAGTGATGTTCACAAACTTCATTTATTTAATTGAAAAGGTGGATAGTGGCAAGGAAGCCAGATATTGAGATTAGTTAATAGAAAACCCTGTTATTTAAAATCGCAGTGTGCTAATATAAAAAATTAATGTAAGTAGGTAAACGATAAAAATAAATGTATTTAATATTTTAGGGTTTTATTTTTATTCTTATTGGAATAGAAACTGTTTCAGTGCCAGGAGCTGTATTTTTTCATCTCACAGTTGACACAGTATTTTCTTCAGATTTGTCTTCAACCTGAAATCTAAACCTAAAGTTTATTGACTGAAAATTTAAGTTATTTTCATCTAGTTTGATTAATTTTTCCACTTAGGCAGACAGAACGAAAATGTGCACTTTAGAAATAAAACCCTCAATGAATACTTTAAGTTGTATGTCAGTATGTACGTGCAGTTATGTAGTATGGATACTACCATATTATCAGCATTTGCAAGTAGATCCTCAGATTCTTCTGTGGGTTTTCTCTGTCTTATTTGTGGACTGTTTATGCCTTTGGCTCATGGCCAGCTGTTCGGAGCTCTCCAGACTGCTGTTCCTGGTGGAGTGCAGCCGGCAGAGGGATAACGGAGCCGCCTGATGCAACCCTCGGTTAAACATGGCTGGTGTACCACCCTGTGGCCAAACTCTTCCATTACACAGGGGCTCGAGCGAAAACCGGATTTGCTTGCTTGCCTTTTTTTTTTTTTTTTTTTTTTTTTTCCCCCTGAAAANTTTTTTTTTTTTTTTTTTTTTTTTTTTTTTTTTCCTTCCCACTGAAAAGCCAGGAAACATGCGCCTTAGAGACATAAACACATGCAAATCTGCAAAGAACTGAAAGCAGGCTTCATCACGGCAACTTCTCATATACATATTGGACAGGCGGTGATGTTTTATAAAGAAACTTTTGCCTTTTTTATTTCCCCTGCCTTATTTTTGAGTACTGTCCAGCTTAAGGCTTCATTTTCCCAGTGCATTTCCCTGGTGGGAATGGTGGTACTGAAGTGGTGGTGTTGGTTCCTCCACAACAACATTTGGTTCTTGTCCAACAAAAATGCGTGGCACTTCAGCAGTATGAGATCATTTCCCACTCCTGGATTTCCCTCTCCAGAGGGAACTGCACAGAAAGGAGATGTCTTCTCAGTAATATTCGTATCCCAAGTGGTTATGCTTTAATACGATTACCGCTTTTGGGATTCTGAAAGTGTTGTGCTGGCATCTTAACACACAAAGTTATTATAACTACTACCCCTGTGTAGGAACTGATAAACTCTTGTATTTGGTGATATAAGCAGCACAATTATGATTGTTCAAACTAATTTAAATAAAAAGGGAACACGCTCATTTCAGCAAGCTGTACAGTTTCACAAAGAAAAGAAAGCTTTAGAATAAAATACTGGAGATTAAACAACTAGAATATTTAACATTAAGAAATTAAGGTGTCTTCAGTTTAAAAAAAAAGCGAAGAGCTACTTTTTATTGACATTTAATTTTTTTCATATTATCTCATTTGAACTAGGAGTGCTAATATCCATACATGGATGTTTAGTGTACAATACAGAATCTGAAATAATTTGAGGTCATTATTGCACAAAACTGCTGGAACATCACTATGGTCTATTTAAATTTGTGTATACTTAAAATTATATATATATACACATATATATTTATATCCACATCCATTTTTTTCCTGTTGCAAGTTATACTTGATTTTATTATTAATTTAGGTAAGGTTAAACATCACCATAATCTGTAGATTGGCTTTAGTAGATTATGAAAACTCTAGCAGATGGATGGACAGATGTCACAGCAATATAATTTGGCATTCTCTCTTACTTTGTTGGTCACTGAGTGAGTGACTGCCTCTTGGCAAAGCCTTTTGCAGGTGTATTCTTTTGACTAGATGTCCAGGAACAATAGTAAAATCATCAAACAGGGATAGGAAAGAGTAAGCATGCAAGCAAAAGTTTATGAAGGTGACATTTCTGAAGAGAAAATCTGTTTAGAGTGTGTGTAGATGTCCATATTGTGCATGCACAGACCTCTGCGTACACATATACACATTAAAGAAATGTACCTTTTATTCCTTGTGTTATACCTGGATGCTTTAAAATTTTAAATTAAGAATAATAGAGGTGATATGAGGATAGATGGCATGAAGAATCAGGTATTCTAAATATCATACTAATTTCATCACTGTCTTAACTTATTGGTCCTGTGTGTTAAAGTTGAAACAAACTTACAGTGTGGCTTAGGACCTCAGTCCTGAAATAATACCAGTGTAGGAATTGGGAGGAATAATTTCAGCTTCTATTCACATATCATCCAGTAAATAATACAGAGAATTATTTCTATCAGATTGATGGAAATGTTCCCTGTAAGTCTCCAAGGCTTCAGCTTTGGGCCCAGGTGGACTGAAGAAGATGCCATGGAGAAAACACAAAACAACTGGGAAGAGAACAAAACATTAAAATTTGACTCAGTAGCAGCCAATATATTTGAATACTTGCACAATTTCTAGGAGTAAAATCATATATATCAGGGAGTATTTTCAGGACACAACAGTATTGCTCTAGTGTACTGGTAAGTAAAACAGGATCAGAGAGCAAATCTGAATACTTGATTATTGATGATCCAGATTGCTCATACATATCCTGGCATGACTCTGGACTGTATTGTCTGTCATTTCTGGGCAAATTTTGTGTGGGATTTTAGTGACAGCAGACACAGGGGGTGATTCCATGCTTTAAAAATGTCTCCGTGGGATGCAGTACAGTCCTCATATTATTGCAGACACACTGAAACTGAAAAAAGTGAGAAAAAATTAATAATTCTGTATTTGAGACTTCACAGGTATCACAAGGAGTGCAGAGGAAACAAGATCCTCTTTTATTTATTTATTAAAATATGTGCAATAGGCATTTGTACTCACCAAGAATCCTGTTTTTAAAACAACTCTAACTTGACTCCAAAATTTATGAGAAGAACCCTGAAATTCAAATGCCTCGTCCGTACTTGTATCACTTTAATTTAAATAAGTGAATTGAAGAATAGCATCTATTCAGGAAATTCAACTTTGCTCTAAGAATATCCAGTTCAGCATTTCTGAGGGTAGGAGCAGATGTAGGAAAGTTTCCAGAAGACTTGGTGCCTCAGTCTCTTGAGCAATTTAGGTAATTCCAGCTCAACTGGAATTTAAGCTCCTGAATCTCTTCTCATGTCAGTACTGATCTGTGCATCCTTGGGTTTAGACACAGAAATAATTGAGGTGGTGTGTGTGCATATATGTAGGAAAGAAGATTATCTAGTTGTGAAGATTTTAATAAGAAACAAATCGAAGAAAAATAATTTAGAGGGGAATTGAACCCTTCAGTGGGGTTGTTTTGGAGTTTGGTTCATTTGTGTGTTTTGGTTGACTGTTTTTTATCACAGGAGCAGGAAAACTTTGAGTTGTCAGGTTTATAAAACTGTCAAAGAATGAATGTATAAAACATTTTTTATATAAATCTCTGTATTATATAATGCTATTTATTTCTTAATAACTCTACTGCATGCACTTATCTGCTGCCACAAAACAAATTGTCAGTGACTATTTCGTAAGGATTTTCTGCTGTTTTTCTTTCCAGCACTATGATTCCCACAGTGAAGTTGGAATCTACTACTCTTTTCCTCCTTTCTTTAAATGAATATCACATCCTGAGCTAAACTTACAGTCGATTACCATTTGATCTAATAATTAAGAGAAAGCTGAACAAGAGAAAAAAAACATTCTGCCAGCACTTACGTGAGAATATTTACCAGTGTAGATTTCATGTAAAGATGAGACACCTCCCTGGAATCAGTTGGTCCAAAGGAA
>VXBB01011477.1:590110-609185 GCA_013399915.1 Illadopsis cleaveri
GTAGTAGTAGTTGTGGTAGTAGTTGTAGAATGGACATGCATTTGGTAGGAAATAAGGGAAAGGGGAAACAGAATCAAAGAGAATGAAATTGGAATAGGGTGTCTGGTTCTCACTAGTGCAGCCAGTGAGCATTGCAGTAGGTCTGGCATATGTTGAGGGAAATTGCCAAGTTTCTATCTGTCCTTCTCTTATTAATAGATACTACTTCTAAATGATTGAAAAAAGTGCAACTAATTCCAGTGAGAGTCAGATCTGATCCTTTTTTTCAGCTTTATATGATGAAGAGAGCCAAGCTGCCTAGAGAATGTTTGGCTCCCTCTTCTTCAATTAGAGAAAGAAAGGAAAAATTACAAGGGTTTTAAACTAAAATTTTGCATAAATTGAAATTATTTTGATACTTTTCTATATTTGTTCTGCTGAAAGTCTGGAATAAATCTCTGGTAAGGAATTATTTTACTCTTTCAGCACTAAACAGTGAAATCTGTTTATAGATAGTAGAGAACAGCACATGGGCATAGAGCTTTTGTCATTTCCATATGTAGCACAGAAATTAGGTTATCCACCTATTTGCATAAATGCAAGTTCACAGAATCTGGTTTCTGAGTAATCTGTAGTGTTTTGATGGCCCCTCCTCTACTGCATCTGCAAAAAACCTTTGTGTAAGTATGTATTAGTTTTAGCTCCATGGTTGTTTCAGAAAGGTGGCTCTTTTATCCTTGCTTCACTTCTCTGCAGCAAGGCATGGTTTCCTAAGTTCAGTCTTGATGAAAGAGCCTAGCAAGCTCTCAGCTACAACATTATTCTTCATTAATGTTATAAGAACAGTAATTCATTTTCAATGTACTTTTTTTGAAGAGCTGATAACATTGAAGACGTCTACTCAGTGCATGTCACTGATGAGCAGTTACTTATATTAAAAGCACTTACTCTGTATCTGGCACATTTTGCATTTATGTCTATTAAAATGCATGAAACATCTATCATAACATTTTTAGCACTCAGTAGCTTATTACTGGAACCACATAACTGCTTCCTTATTATCTCTTCTTGACAATAGCTTTAATGAATTATATTCAGGTAGCTGTTGAAATTTCCATCCAAGCACATTACTATTTTGGATTACATGTCAAGAGGTTAACTTATGCTCCCTTCCAGCTGACTTCTAGGCCTCAATCCATCAGACAAGTCACTTCAAAGGAGATATTGCTCTGTTGAGCTGAGACATCAAGATAAAGTTGACTTTCTGAGATGCAATCCCCTTTGGGAAGTGTGCAAGGAATTCTTCAGCAGTTATTTATCTAGGCAGTCTTGAAGCAACAAGACACAAGATGAAGACCAAGACATGGAATGAGAAAAAGCAGTTTGAGAAAAAAGGAAGCTGTGGTTCATGTAGCTTATACTAATTCTTGGGTATTATTTCTCATTCATTTTATATTCTGTGAGATTTTCCTCCAGGGAGTGAAGTGCATGTATGTAGAAAAAAAAATTCATTAGCTAAAAGATCCTCTCTGTCTCTGCACATTAAGGCTTTTCTTGCTATTAGTAAAATCTGTCTGGAAAAGAAAGCTCAAATAGGTAAGTCAACAATTCCATCTTTCACTTACATGCCATGAACTGTTTATATATGACTTGTGGAAATTGGATCAGAAGTGAAAAACAACAGTCATGCTTACTTGCTTTTAAGGAGTTACAGTTTTACCAGAATGTAAGCACTATAATTGTTGAATATTGGTGAAAATTACCTGCTGAATTTTTTTTTGTGGTTACTGGTATACTTTGAGCTGTCTCTGCAGTTTTTGCTGTGTAACATTTCAGCAGCTTGAAAGCAAGTCTGCTGTTTCCTAGGAGGAAACGACCACACCATTTGCTCTGGGGGGAAGAAGTATTCTTGCATCTCCAGCTAACAGGAGACAGCTGACAGCATCACTGACATGATACAAGACACCTAGGAACTCAGCTGACAAGCTAATTGGCTGTGAATAAGAGCAGCACTACCTCTGAAAGTCAGCAACATGGATTCTTGATTCCCTAAAATTGCATAAATCAAGATACAGAGCATACCTTAAGAAAGTGCAAGTAGGCACTTCTGTCAAGAAGCTAACTTGTTTTGTTAAATAAAAAATTGTCTCTTGCTGTTGCTGAGCACAATGCTAAAGAGATGATGAATGGCACAAGAGCATTGGAGAGTTTCTCTCAATGTTAAAAACAATTCCATGTACTAAAGCTATGCTTTTCTACTCAGGCATGCAAGAGTATACCCATCAAAGTCAGTGGAGGCTGATCATAGAATAGGGATCAACCTTTGTATTCATCCATTTGTAATTTCTGAAAACAATCTGAAATGTCTATTTTAGTCCTCCTTCCTTGACTTCTGTCTGCCGAGAAGTATCCAAGAATAAGCAGTGTCAACAAAATTGTGCTTTTTGATCTATGATGATTATAAAAATATTTTAAAACAATTAAATAATCAATAATAATAAGCATTTAAATATTATTCTCATTATTCTTAATTAGGCAAAATGTTATAATTCAGCATTTAAATTACAAAAAAGAAAACAACAAATAAAGGATATGAGTGTGAGATTTAGTTGTAACTATTTTATAGCAACTGGTTTTGGGATGAAGACACCTGTAAATTAAGAGGAGCTTATTCTTAAAATAAAGTCACAGTCCAAATTCTCTTCCTTTCTATGCCAGCTAGTTTCCAATCTGCTTATTCTTAAGAACATTGTGCAAGATATAAGGGTAAAAGGAAATATTTAAATTGTTTTTTTCTGTTAATTTAACTAAACATAAAGATAATTTTTTCTATAAAAAGGTAAATTATGGATAAACATTCTTAAGTTTTGCTTACTTATATTTTAAAACGTAACAAGTTTTGACAGCCATGGTTTTGATATAAATGGGCACAGTCAATATCAATGTCAGAAAGGCTAATGTGTCAAAGCTGCTTCTGCCTTTTTTTTTTCCTGTTGTCACTTATAATCTAGCCAATGTACAACAAATATTCCAATTCTCTCAGTGGAAAAAAAAAAAAGAAATAATCAAACGTGTACCTACTTTTTCTACAAAGATTGCTGTAAGTTAGGTTGTTTTTACTTCACTGGGTTTAAGTGGAAAGAAGTAACACAGGTATTTCAGGCTCCTAAGGGTACACTTGGAGATCAGCAGCATCTGTTGCCTGGGGCACCTTTGTCTCTTGGTCTTTTTTGTTCATTTGTTTATCAGGTGAATGACATTGATTAAAGTCCAGATTATGAAAGTTATTTAGATAGCCATCTTATTGTGAAATCCTTCTTCCAAGTCATAATTCCTCCAGATCTCTTGGGCTCAGAGGAGAGCAAAATTCCCCTGGAAGCTGAGGGCATTTGAACAGTAACTTGTAGAGACAATGCCTGAGGAAATGGAGATTATCAGGTGTAGCACACTCCATTTCTCTGAAAACTTAGAAAATATGCTTGCTGCTCCTAGAAATCCATGACAGGGAAATGTACATTTCTGCCTCCATGTTTTCTAAGGTTTGAGTCTTTTGGTTTGGTAGTCAAGATCAGAATAATGAGTCTTCTGAGGTAAAAATTGAACCTTTCTTGGGAAAGGAGAAATTTAACTTAAATTTATCTTAGGATTGCTGTTTCCCCCTACTTTAAGCCACATCTCACAAATCAGTAGTATTGATAAAACTGTGAATTTATACAGAATTAATGAATGTTAAAGGTTCTGGCTGCCATTAAAATCATATCTGAACAATGAATATTTACTTTCAAAAGAATTGAATTTCAATAGTGCTTAAAACTGGGTGTTAATGTTAGTTTTAGTACTATCTTACATAGACGTTCCTAAGTTCCCACATCAGTTCTCATGATTTTCAACCCTATTCTTTTTAGAGAGGGGAAAAAGTAAGTACTAACAACTCCAGATGAATTAGTCATTCTTTTCTCTAGTAGTTTTACAAAGTTTTTGGTAACTAAAACCTAAAGAAAATTTTCCATTGAAACAAATTTTCAGAATTAGAAAGCTCAGTGTAGTGCAAAAATCCTGCATGAGAGAATTTCAGTCTTTTGAAGGGATTAAAATTTCCCAATTTCTTTTTCATGTAATACACAAGCTTATGGTGGATGATATTTGAAAAAAAGAATAAATTCAGTTATAAGAAAAAAAATAATAAATTCAAATGGGATAGAAGGCTTGTGAAATAGTTGCTTTCCTAATGTACAGCATTAGCTTAGGTAGAATGAAGTCCAAGGTATCGACTGGAAAGTGTTTGTGTTAAGTTAGACTTAAAATAAAGTGCTCAAACATACACAGCTCAAAATTTGTGGAATTTTTCATTATAGCAGCCATGTCAAGTTAATGTGAAAACAAATTTACAAAAGCCTCACAAGTAGTTTGTGGAAGTGAATCTGCTGACTGCAAACTCACACTGATAAGTCTTGAGTGCACTTCAAAAATGTAGCCTGATTCAAGGCAGAATATGACCTTACAGTGTGATTGTAAAGCTGCGGAATCTTTGCAAGTGCACATTTCTTTATCTGCAGCAAATACAAAGTAAATAATCTTGCACTCAAGATTTCTTTAAATTAGCATAGAATTGCCATGTGTTGAAAGTTCATACTCACCTCACCTACAGCAAAGTCAATTGTCAGGTTCACCATGGTTTCTGAAAATGTCTCAGAGCGTTCAGCAGTGAGCTGACAAAGCAACAACCATATTTTTCAAGCTCATTGACTTTGCTTTAGTTCAGAGCCTTGGGGGAGATTCATGCAACCTTTAGTACCTTTAGCACATTTTCTGATAGTCATGATCCTCAGAGAACAGTATGAAAGAGAAACAGCACTCTTATGAAAAATAAGGGATCTGGCTGACTTCTGTGTTTAGCTGCTTTTAAAAGATACTTTTCTTTCATTAATTCCAAGAAAAAGGAAAATTACATGTCATAGGGCTGTTTGTGTTTCACTTGCTTAGATAGATGAGTTACAAAACTAAATAAAAATGCAACTGATTTTAAGCCATAAATGTTTTGAGTTATACATTGAGAGACATCTCTAGGATGGATCAGACATTTCATAATGCAGTAACAAAATCAGTTTTATCCTTTCATGTGCTCTGAGTTCACAGAGTTGTAATTGCAACTTCAAAACTCTTTTTTTTTCAGGAAATACAGTTCAAATTAATATAGATCCAATTACTGACCAGCAAGGCACACTTTTGAGAGTATGTCTGTCTTCTACATATCCTTTTGTCTAGCAGGGAAGTCTAGGGGCAAAGACTTGCAACTCTAAAGTTTACTGCTTTCTGATGTTTTTCTTACTTTCTCCATCTTGCTGAAATTGAGTACTAGTCCTATTTGTAGAGAATAGGCTTTCACAAGACAGTGGTTCACCAGCAGCACCTTTCTTGGCAGAATCCTTAGATTTAATTTAGTCCAATAGATCTGCCTGTGTTCTCCCTTTCCACCTGGATCCACTAGCTCTGTTTAGACATCATCTGTGTCACAGTGAATATCTCGCAGTTTAAAAGAAATAAATGGATGAGTATGTGTGATATTGCACCCTAAATTAAACAGTTTCCGA
Source organism: Illadopsis cleaveri (assembly GCA_013399915.1). Classification (NCBI taxonomy): domain Eukaryota; kingdom Metazoa; phylum Chordata; class Aves; order Passeriformes; family Timaliidae; genus Illadopsis; species Illadopsis cleaveri. The sequence goes on from VXBB01011477.1 coordinate 595,681, forward strand.
AAGAAAGACAAAGCTGGGAGGGGGAAAATGCACAGCCACTCAAACCATGGTCAGGGAAGCAGATTTAGAGAAAAGAGAGAAAAGAACCAGACAAGTGAAAACTGTGCCCTCAGAGCTGGATATAGTGCTTGATTTCTGGATTGGTTGTTTTCATATCCTTCCATGGATTTTTCTTCCCCAGTGAATTCACTGTGTATGCTGTTTCTCCTTGCTAGTGAGCTAGATCAATATTAAATACAGTCTGTTTGTAGTTTGATCATGTAGGAGAAGCCAGTAGAATTTTCAAAGTATCTTATTTAGCCTTCTGCATTTATGTATGAGAAATATAGATATGCCTCGATGGAAATATTTATTATTTTATTCCTGTTGTTCTAAAGAATATGAGCAAATCTATTCTACAGCTGGAATGAAGGATGATGAATGATATTAGCAGCTCCAATCTCCTTCATTTTAATTTCTGAAATGTCAATTTTTTTTTTTTAAAAAAGGGGATAAAAATACCCTTAACTGCCAATACATTGCCCAAATTGCCAAAAGCAATTTTGCCTATAATAAAACTATTGTGGGCTGAAGCATTTGGATCAAGCCATGCAAGATTGATATGTTTTTCTTGATACAATTCAGTGAATGTGCTCTTTCTTGTGGAATTTTCCACATGAGTCTGTTGGGGAGAAAACACAGTGGACAAAATTTCTTTGACTTGCAGTTAGATTTTTTTTCAAGTTTTCCTATCAATTAGCTGTAAATGATAACCTGATACCCATTTCAGATGTTTAAAAAGCAATGTAATTTTTCTGTTGGCAAGAAATATATTTAGCCAGGGACTTTTGGGATGATGCAGGCACAGTAATTTAAAATACAGTTGATTCACTATATGAATTTACTTTTCAAAATCAGCTGTGCTAATGAGTGTTTTGGAAGACCAGTTTCTGCAGCCAGCCATAGAGAGGATAGTGAAGATGCAGATGCCTTACCCTATATGTCTTGTGTTTCTGTGTCTTGCTCTGGAGGAATCTCTCCTGAACTTTTTGTGCTCCAGCCTGGTATGTAACACAGATGCCTCGTGAGGTTTGCACAGTGACTATGAGTCTGGCTGGGTGCTGGAACAGAAGCCCAGATTAGAGGCATTTACTAAATTTACTCTGGAAAGCAGAATAACTGAGATGGCACAGGGTCCTCTTGTTCTGCACCAGAGAACATATTTCTATATTTCATGTTTCACGTTTCTATATTTTCTATATTTCTATATATTTATATTTCTATATTTCATGTTTCATATATATTTTGATGGCAGAATTGAATGCTCCAAGCATTTTGCTATATGCCTTTGTGGTAGTAGGGAATGGCAGTGTGAGAAACAAATACAGACAACTGATTTTGAACATATTTTGGTACAACTCAAGAGCTAGTGTCTTCTTTCAAAATCATCAGTTCTGTTCAAGTAGTTGGTTAAAAGTAAAGTACCACAAGATAGATATCTATAAGAGGAAAAATTGGGTGTATTAAAGTTAATTGACTGACTTGTTGGAATTCAGCAAATCTTCAGCTCTTGAATTAGGCTGAATAAGCTCCTCATAAGGTAGTAAAGAGAATAGGAATCTCCAGAGGACATTTAGAATATTCAGTGTGCTGGAAATGTGATTTTTTTTTTTTCTTTTCCTTTTTAAAGTTCATACTTTTTCCTTTAACTTTGAAAAGGCTGTTAAGTTCCAGATGAGGTGCTGACAACAAAGGAAGCTCAATTTTGGATGCCAAAGTAGACATATAACTGGAAATGTTTGGGGCTTTATATGTCCTAGTTCATAATGAATTGCTCCATCAAGACTTGCACCTGTATCGACGGACTGCACAGTCTGCATTTTGCTTTGTAAAAAGGTGTTTCTACAAGCATTTATCTGCTTTTAAATGGATGTGGAAATTTTACTGGCGTGATGGACTCTGAACAAACTGTAGTAGCCATAAAAGTGCCAGTGCTTGTTTTATTTTGTACTATCAACTTTCTCTAAGGATGCATAAAATCTGGTAGTTATTTGAGCCTTTAAAAATAGGAAAAGAGCTGAACATAGACATTGATAATAAATTTCATACTTTAGCAAGAAGAGATACTTAGTGGATTTCTTTTTTTCCAGTTTGCATCTTCTCTCAGAAAGAAAAGATTAATGATTAAGGTTTTAGTATCTGAGAGAATCCGTAGCTCAGAAAGTGAGCCAGTGCTGGCTGGATGTGTGAAGCAAAATAACTATGTTCTGTCTAGAAAGAGGCAGATGAGTTCCTGGGGAAGGACAGTATGGAAAATAGGAGTGGAGGGACATAAGTTTGGAAAAATAGTAGTATTATTATAATTTTGCAGAGACTCCATTATCTTCATGCAGGAAAAGCCAATTCTTTATTATCACAGCTCATTTTATACAGCTTTTACAGACTTCATGTGCAACTTTAATTAGTTAATAGCTTTCTTGCTAATTACTTTATTGGTTAGTAAAAGGTATTCTATTTGTCTATCAAATTTCTCTAATCTTGGATTGTTTACATATTTTTTTTACTGATTCTTATGGTACAAATCCCTTTTTATTGCAGGTGCATTTGTTTTTCAACTCAGGAATAGATTGTTAGGCTAACGAGTTTTCATACAAAAATTATTTTTGCATGGGAACTTGCAAATTACTTAGAAGAAGTGACAGGCTAACTTAGGCAGTTTAACGGAGCAGGCCTGATTTTATGAGGCCTTTCTTTTATAATTCTTTTACCTGTCATGACATAGTATCGGTCCACGTAAAACAAAATTATATATATATATTCTTTTAATTGGGGCTCTTGTTTTNTTATTTTAGAGCACTTTCTACTGGTGTGATCTAAATGAAGTGGAGTTAAATCAGTGTAAAGTCAGAATAAGCCTGGAGAACCAATGATTTAGTAGATATAAATTTATAGTAGATTCACCATAAGAGCTATAACCAGGGCAGAGGAAGAATCTGTACCATTGTAATCTCAATACGATGTTTAAATTAATTTCAGGTCATATTTGAAAGTCAGGATAGTACCAATATGAACTATGTTTCAGGTTGACCAATGCCATTTAACAAGGTATGTTAAGACTTTTCTTCTGCAGTTCTGGTAGTCTAGTGATATCAATGCATTCCTACATGTTTTTAAGCATTTAGGCAATTTTCTCCTAAATACTCTGCTCACAAGCATATTTGTTGCTTTTCTGTGTGAAAGCATGTCCTTGGCCAGGAAGCAGCCCGAGCACTGCATTAGCACTGGAATGGTGAGCATCCATCCTTCCTTATCTCCCTCTTCAGCTGCCATGGAAAACTGTCCTACTTTGCAGAGATGCAGCATGATGGGACAGATGGATACACAATCCCTGGACACTGGACCTTGCTATTTTGTAGTTTCTTGTACCCTCTCTGTCAAATCAAAAGCCCTTTTTCTCTGTTAGAGATCAACCCTGGGAAAGAAAGGTCTCCTTTCCATGCAAGTGGATAGTTTTTCCAAGGCCAGGACTCTTTTCAGTGCACTGCTCCCATGGTGTGTCATACCAAGGTTTGTCCTTTTTAAAGCCCTTTCACCAGGGGTCCCCTAAATCCTCTTTTGGATTGCGTGCGGTGGGAGCAGGCAGCTTACACGGAGTTCTGACCTGATTTTTTTACTCAGAGTACTCTTGCAAGGAAAATAGAGTAATGCACAGGAAAACACATTCAATTTTACAACAGGAAGAGTTTACAAGTCCCCAGCCATTAAAAGAGAATAGATAGATTTGCCTGTAAATGTGAGCAGCCAAGTTGGATTAGATATTAATATACACTGAGGCATCTTTACACGAAAGGGACACTACAGAGGGTCGTTAATGTGAGAGTAAATTAAAATTGCATATGCTGTTAGGTCTTTTAGAGATCTGAAGCAAGATAATGGAGACTAAGTGGTTCAGCTACTTAAAAAATTTAAAAAGAAAAAAAGGATGTTGGACTAACTAACAAATAAGTATGAACATGTTTACAATAATATTAAATGGTGTATGCCTCGGCAAGCCTATTGACTGTCACTAAGATTTTGCTCATGTTATTTCAGCATTTTTTATAAGTCCATCTGTTGTCTCCAAATCTAGGTAGAAGTTAATTCCATTGAAGTGCCTAAAAGAAATTGCTTAAAGTTTTAGTCACTGCATTTATACCAGCACATTCAAAGAGAATATTATTCACTTAAGCTTTATGCAAAACTGGTCTTTCTCTTGTCAAGGAAAGCAAACGTTTAAGGAACAGAATGATTCAAGTAGTTGACCCCAATCATCTACTTCTGCTGGGTTCAACCACCTTTCCTAGCTTGGTGTCAATACAGAGACGCAGAGAAAGAGTGTTATGAGGCTCTCACTGCCTTTGTTTGCATTTTTGTTTCTGGAGATCCCTTGGCATACCCAAAATAGCAAAGGTTGCATATAAAAGCAAGGCAATAAACCAATTTAAAAAATGCTGACTGAAGATGGAAAACATCTGAGATGAAAACTGTCCAATATGATGAACAGCTACATCAGGCTCTTAGTGTACTTTTCCCTCTGTGCAGTTCTGAAGTCAGAAAGGCTTTGATTTTAGGCTTTGATTTTATTAACAGATCTCACCCATCACAGTTAGCCTGTGCTGGATGGAAAAGAATCCCCAGAGAAAAGTGGGAACTTTTCAGAGCTAGTTGCATGCCCCTTTCAGAGCAAGACTGACACGTGATAGAGTTACTTGGAAGGGCAAAGTGGAGGTAATGGTCTGACTTAGGGTAACCCTGATGTTTCTGTGTCAAAAGCTATTCTGTAATGTGTCTCTTTTACAGAATCACAGGATGGGTCAGGGTGCAAAGAAGCACAGTGGGGCATCTGGTCCAACCTCCCCGCTCAAGCAGTTTCATCCCAGAGCACATGGCACAGGAGTGTGTCCAGATGGTTCTTGAATATCCTCAGGGAGGGAGGATATCCACAGCTCATCTGGGTAACCTGTTCCAGTACTCTGTCACCTGCACAGTAAGGAACTTCTTCCTGATGTTCAGGTGGAACTTCCTGTGCCACAGTTCCTGCCTGTTGCCTCTTGTCTCATTGCCCAGCACCACTGAGCAGTGCCTGGTCCATCCTCTGGCCCCTCCCTGCAGATACTCATAGACATTGATGAGGTTCCCTCTCAGTCATCTCCACTGGAGGCTGAACAGATCCAGTCTTTCATCCTTTCCTCATCAGACATATGCTCTTGTCCCTTGATCATCTTTGTAGCCCTCCTCTGAACCAGCTGCAGGAGCTCTGTGTCTGTCTTGCACAGAAGAATTCACAATTTAATTGACAACTTTTAGCCATCGGCAGCATTTATTCTGCCACAGGAACTGAAAAACAAGCCAGGGATGTCTCTGTTTTACCAGAATGTAATTTGTTTATTGCAGATTAGTTTTGCCTTTTGGACAGTCACCACATGAGTTTTGATCGATTGGTTCAGCACTTGGTCTATCTATTTATATCAATGACAGTACAAAGTCAGGTTTTTTCTTTCTCTCTTTCACTTCTTGATCAACAGTGCAAGGGACAATTCCCATAATCCTTTTATTATGAGAAATCTTTTCCTGGGCATTAAAGGTATCTTTTTTCCTAGGTTTGTGAATACTTTGGTTATCACAAGTACATTGTGCTATACACAGAATTTGCAAAAAAATTGTTTGCTGTACTGCTGACAAAAATAGCAGATTTCAAAAAAAAAAAAAATCCATTAAATGCAAAAGGAAATTATGGTTTGGAAAGCCACTAACAGCAGAAGGTGCTGGATCTGAATATTAGCAAGTCATCTAGATGAGGTAATAGATGATCTGAGAAGTCCTAATAAACAGAAGCTAAACAAACAGACAAATTGACATAGATTAAGAAAAATGTAACACACATGCACACACATTTACCACTTTTTATTTCCCACCAAATTATTTTTAATAAAGGAGCAAAAATTCTGTCTTGTAAATCTATAATTGAAGTTCTTTTGGCTCAGTAATTCCGTTTCTTAAAGAACTGTATGAGATTGAAAAGTGAATAATTAAATCCAAGTTGACTGTGCCTATTTATGAAAACCTGGTGCATATATAATGCGTTTACATAGTTAAATAGACATTAGAATTGTTTTAATGTAGTAGTTCTGTAGTATACAATGTATAGTAGCTCTATATTTTGCTTATACTTGGTAATTTTCTTTCTTGATGTGACTTTTGGTGAGTTTTAACATTTGCCCAGCCAGTCTCTCTGTTTCTCACTGTCTCTGTGAGGTTCACATGTAAACTGCTTTAAAGATTGCATAATGACTGTTTGGCATGTCCTACAGGCAAAGGCCCAGAAACCCTTTTTGCTGGCTATAACCTCAATGATAATGAGTGGCACACAGTGCGTGTGGTGCGGCGAGGAAAAGGTTTAAAGTTAATGGTGGATGACCAGCAGGCCGTGACAGGTACTGTGCCATTGTGATTCCATGATTCCATGTTGTTGGGGGAAACACAAAACAAAACAAAAACCCAAACCCAACCAAACGAAAAACGACAGAAGTAAAATAACTTTATCTGAGAGAAACAGATGCTTTTTATTTTCATTTTCTTGGGTAAGATTCAAAATTCATGTTATGCATCTCGGAATGCTGGTACAAGAAGTGTGTTACTACAGTTGATATTAATGTTGCTCTAAGGTTGCTATTGAAATGAATGAAAACCTTCATGCTGACTTAAATGAATGTTTTTATACAGTGATTGGAGAGAAGTAATTTGGTATATCACTAATGAGAAGGCAAGCAAAATGCTTTTGGCAACACATTGTTAGGGCTAAACTCTAAGCCACTGCTGGAAGAAAGAATTTAATAAACATTTTAAGGATATTCTACTGTGGCTTGAATCTTGCATCAACTGTCCTCAATAATTATATATTAGGCAGCATGTTTTTCTCAAATACTAAAATAGCAGTTGGGATGAGAGAAGAAAAATGACATGCATGCTAGCAGATGATAGAAATGTATTTCTATATTTATATTACCAGAAATGTTAATAGAGAGCACATTGATTTTGTCCTGTAGAAGGCAATGCTTGCATGGATGTTGTTAATAGCCATTGATCTGGCTTCTGGCCCTGATTTCTTCCACAGCGGAATGTGCCTAAATTTTTTGTTAGCTATTTAGAATTATCCTTTGGTTTTGTGTAGCATTAAACAACTTTTATCATTGATTCTAAGCTTTGTTAAAATGGTCACAAGTTAAATGATTTGGGCTTTTTAAAGGGGAGTGTAATTTCTTTAAAGGTCCCTTTTCACCTCAGCAGAACACTGAGTAGAAAAATAATTCATATAGTTGCAAGAACATATTTTCTAGAATCAGAAATTACAAATATATCTTCCATAGCTGAAGTCTGTGTATATTATGATGCCTAGGGTCATTTTCCCAAGAATGCAGATGACCTAAATAATTTATTTTTGATAATAGATTTATAGTGTGGGAGGAAGTATATTAAAAATATTGTAAACTTGCTGCTTCAACTTCCACTCAAGGCAGATTCTAATAAAGAGAAAATTTTTTAGATCAAAATCCAGTGCAAGATCCAAATGCACAATTCCTGGACCCCTCATGCCAGAGTTCTAATTTACAAATACTGCGGGTTATGTAACCTGGGTTCAGCTTTGTGGTGCAACATTTGTATTCTTTCCACAACCCAGTATCTACATCCAAAAATGGCCAGTTGACTTGAATTCCCTCTTAGTTCTTCAAGCTGGAAGTTTTCTGCATTTGCATAATCCACAGATGTTTAATGTTATTAATCCAAAAGGAGAAACTCACCCCAATATTTTGGAGGGAAAAAAGACATTCTAAGCTTCCTAATCTCCCTGTAAGATTTTGTGTGGCCAGTCTGTGGTTTCCTCCACCAGTGAGGAGGAAACTGCTGTATGAGAAGGAACAGAAGGAACTTTAAATATGGGTAATCTGCTGTTAGTTCCATGATTGTCCCATTTCCTACAAAGAAAATCTTTATTGTTGTGTAAGTGATGAGACTTTTTGCATTGGAGGGTGGGAGGTTTTTGTTGTTTTGGTATTTTTTTTAATACTTAGTGTTTTACAAGCCTTTACAAGTTTAAATTTCAAATGTATGTAATAGAATTTAATGTGTAGTAGCTTTAAATTTCCCGAAAGGATAAGGAAAGAGTCACCATATGAGATTAAAGTGTCCTTGTTCTAATTGCTTAGAACTTTTCTGATGTCCCAACGTTCAGAAATTTGGTTAAAAAACAATCTATTAATTTTTCAGGTGAAAGGTTATTATATAGTTTTATGAGGAGAATAAGGAAGTAAACTGACTGCCTACTAAAAATTCCAGCTTTTCCCTGCCACATATTGTTTTCCTTTTTTGATTCCACTTCCTATGCCATACATGAAAGAAACCCCATTGGATCCAGAAAGCCTAAGCTGGAGGAAAATCCTTTACATAATTCAACCCAATTTCCAATTTTTACAGATTATAAAAAAACACTTGTTCATTCATGAGTTGTGCTTGGTTCTCTTTGACAAATGCATAATGTGTTCTTGGATACATTATATAATTCAGAGTCATAACTAGCTTTTATTTGAAGCCATGCAGGTGATTTTGAAGAAGTTACGCATTATAGAAGAATTTAAATACTTCCAGCCCTGATGAGCCTTATTTTTATAGAAAATAAAAGGGGTTGGAAGGTCACTAAATTTGGATAACAGAATAGCTTATGGTTATGAACAGAATTTTAATTGCCCTTCTGTATGATGTTTTTCCACAAACCTGAGAAGCTTTAAAAAAAAGAGAGAAAACAACCAAAACCAGATTAAAAACCAAAACCAACACAAACAAAAACAAACAAAAAACAAACAATTAAAAAAAAAAAATACCCACCAAAAAACCAAAACAAAACACCACCTAATTCACAAAAGCCCAACCTTGTAAGTACAAACTACATTCTCTTTTACTTCATTGCTGCATTTACAAATCCTGTGGAGCATTGTCTGAAATCTCAAGTCCTGTTTGCGTGTTTATAGAACTGAAATGTTGAAGGGATATTTAGGATGTGAGCCCACGTTCTGGAACTTTTTTATTACTATGCTCAAGAAAGAAATACATTTAACGTCGTGGGGATATTGTGCTACAGGCCAAAGCTTGGTGGATTTTTTCCTTGACATTATTGGAATGCCATCTGAAGGGATACAAGACTGGAATATATAATGTTCCTCTCTGAAAGCTGATCCTCAGCTCTTTGGATGTGATCCAATATACAGCTCTTGTCCCAGCAAAAATTACACATTTGGCATTTTTCAAGACAGCTCCCTGACTCATTACTGCATGGAAGAACCCACTTTTGCTTAATACGTTTAGGGAAAGTGGTATCTTCAGAAATGATGTTTAGAAACAAGAACATCAAGTAAGACTGTCCCTGGGGTTTAAGGTGCCTCTTGCAATGCTCAGCCCCGTGAGTGCAGATCCCACGTGGTGGTGGTGTTCAATGACAACTTCTCCTACAGAACTCATCCCAAAACTTAGTAGGCTACTTGTAAATATTTTTCATAAATTATTAGAGCAATTTTTGTGCCTGAATGGTATTAAAACTTACAGAGCTATTTTCCCTGTAACTTCACTGATGTCTGTACTTGTATCTCAGTGCTGTGGCTTAACCTGCTCATGACTTCATCTCCCTGGGCAAATCCCAGATATCGACATTTCTCTTTCCCTTGTCTTTTCCCTGTCACACACATGTCCACAGACACTTGCTTATGACACCTACAAAGGCACAGCTGTGTCAGCCTTCTCGAGGCTTTGTGCACCAGTTCTGACATATCCAGCCTGGGACAGTGCTCACACTCTGTCTTGGAATAGAATATTTGAGGATGGACAGAGGGAACCTGGCTTGTCAACGGCTTTGCCACTGTGGGAATTTCTATTAAAGCAGTTTTATGCTAGTCCAGCATGGCTAGGTCTGCTCGTCACCTTCTCTGTACTCCATGAGAGATATGAAACAGCTAAGGAACTGGGGAATCTAGGCCATGGTTTGCAAAAGGTACATTAAGTGGTGAAATTCATTAGTAATAAGAAGCTGTTTTTCCACACAATATGACCATGAATCAGCCCTGTGAAAATACTGCCCTACTTCTTTAAAATAAGCATGGGAAAAACTTGGAAGTTCTGTCAGAAAAGGGAACTCTTCAGTTAACACAATTTTGATGTGCTGGGTAAGGTATTTAATAACTGGCTTAAAAATTTACCTGACCTGTGTGCAGTGTACTTTGGCAGTGCTGATCCTTTCCTCCAGATTAGCTTTATGCTTAGCAGATTTCAGGCTTCTTGCTCTGCAGTGGTCCTTGCATGACAGAGAGAACTCAAAGGCAACTGTGGAGTTTGCTTTTACCCACCTTTCTCATGTAAACAAGTCTCCTTGTTATTTCCAGGATTACCAAACACTGGCATGTGTCCATCCTGTGGGTTTTCTGTTCCGCCCATCTGTTGGGCTCTTCCCCTTCTCCCATGGTTTATCCCCATGGTACAAAGCCAGCAGCTTTCCAGAAGTTCTCCACCCTTGTCACACAGGGCTTTGCAGCAAGGCTGACATTAATGTACCTAAGACAGCTGAAACAGGAATCCTTCCTACTGCTAGTCAAATCATACACACTGAAGTGAAACACATGGAATAAAATCCTTCAAGCTGTTCTGTTTCTCTTTCATGAGACTCTGATGTTGGTGCAGCTCCGAGATTGGCCTTTGTGATGTTCATGTTAAGTAATTGCACTTGCTTATAGTAAAACTCCACATATGGTTAAGTGTAACTGAAGTGAGGGATTTTGTCGGCAGTTTAATGTACTCTGGTATTTCAGTTTAGAATTAGTTTATTTCTGTATTTTCTGTAAAGCCTTTGACACGTGGCCTTATCCAAATGTGCTGAATGCTTTGGAAAGTCTCATGGATTTCCCAGTAATTAGAATGAATTTGTAAGAATTCCCCTTGGGGCCAACAATTGGACTTGCATATTCTGAAAAGTGTGAAAATGATGCAGATACTTAATCATATGATGTGCTCTGTGACCTCCCATTTCAGACACTAACACATGTTTTCTTGTTGCTGTTTAAAGGTCAAATGGCTGGCGATCACACACGTCTGGAATTCCACAACATAGAAACAGGAATAATAACAGAACGGCGCTACCTGTCTTCTGTGCCTTCTAATTTTATTGGGCATCTACAGAGTCTCACATTTAATGGCATGGCATACATTGACTTATGTAAAAATGGAGACATCGATTATTGTGAGCTAAATGCAAGATTCGGGTTCAGGAACATCATAGCAGACCCTGTAACCTTTAAAACAAAAGCAAGTTATGTTGCACTGGCCACGCTACAAGCGTACACATCTATGCACCTTTTTTTCCAGTTCAAAACCACCTCCCTGGATGGATTGATACTTTTTAACAGTGGCGATGGAAATGATTTCATTGTGGTTGAATTAGTAAAAGGGTATGTATGGATTAGCGTAACGACAAAACCAGTCCATTAGAAATGTGTGTACAGGAGGAATACACAGGAAAGTTTAGGATGCAAATCTTTTTTCTGACGGGATAGATGTGATCGATAAATGTTTCTTCTTGTTGAACTTCATGTGCTTTACTGTGACTCTTTCTTTCAGATGAAGCTAGATGCCTGAAATGTATGCAAGTAAATAATAGGTATAACTTCTCTCGTGTTTACCACAAAGAAGTGCTAGTTTGTAGCCTCCCTCTTGTTCTCTCTCTACGTATGTATGCATGTCTTGGTACATGGAGTGCTCGTTGCTTTCCAGAAACTTGGGACTGCACCTCAACTCATCCAAACGAGTGGCAATTTCTCGGAATGACAGTTGCTTCCCCGTCTGGCATTCATTGTTGTCTTCTGGTTTTGCCAGCTCTGCTGAGGAGTACAAGCAAATAGAAAATATTAGACATATTAATTATTGCCCCCTTGCTATGTAAAGAAAAAGGAAACTTTTCCAATTTTTTTCTCTTTTCCCAGGTATTTACACTATGTGTTTGACTTGGGAAATGGTGCTAACCTCATCAAGGGAAGTTCTAATAAACCTCTGAATGACAACCAGTGGCATAATGTCATGATATCAAGGGATACCAACAACCTACACACTGTAAAGATTGACACCAAAATCACAACACAGAGCACAGCAGGAGCCAGAAATTTAGATCTCAAAAGTAAGTATAGTTGTTCTTGTATTGTCTACAGTGAGGGCCATTACAGAATAATAAACAGAATAAATCATGCATGTAAAATACAATATAATTTTGTAATATTGTATGAAACCTTTTATTTTACAATAATCAAAATGATCACAAGAGATTACATCACCTTAACCTGACAATTCCAGCTTAGTACAGGTACCTACTGCACAGGTACATACAACTTTAAACATGTGAAGATCCCATAAGAATAAAAAAAGAAAGAGTAGGAAATTATAATAACACAAAGTGGCCCATATAAACCAAAATACAGTGGAGGGACTAAAGGAGGCCTACAATGTCTATGTAAAAAGCTTGACTTTTATATGAACATAGGTTATATAAGTAACATAGCCTACTCATCTAAATATGTAATGTATCATAATTTCAGTTGCAGGTGGGGTAAACTTTGTTTTACATCACTAAACCTACATGTTATAAATCCAGCTAGATTCTTAAGATCCAGTTTTTATGAACATATGTGTATTTTAAAATAAGTGATAACGATGAATCCTGTGGATGCATTTCTGAAAAGCTAATTTGCATCTGAGGAAAATATCTTTTTGAAAGTATGTGTAGGTATACTTTTAAAATAATGATTACCTAATCAGACATAACAATATATATTCTGGTCATGTTGAAAAGTAGTGTGTATTTTACCATTCTTTAAAAAGTCTCTTGGCAGGAAAACTGAAATTTCATAACAGTCAAAGAAATATGATATTTCAAAAGCCAGGATGTTCAAAGTAGATATTAATATTCCATCAAGAGCTTATTCCTTGCTGCATTTTCTTTTAACTGCCTCTGAGTCACAGATAATGAGCTGACCTTGGTAATTATGCTGGATTTTGTGATATTTTATGTGTTTGCCTCACTTGAAAGTGCGATTAAGATTGTAAGAAAGACTGTGAAAACAGTATCCTGATATGTCATAATCTTCAAAAAGAGATTCTTTTATTTAAAAACCTAGCATTTCTGATACAGTTTTTTGGATGGCTCACCCTCCATTCCTAAAGTAGCATTTGGAATTTATGTCATCTTCTTTCTCTGGTTTGCATTCTTTTAAACATCATCGATTTTTTATTGAAACAGTTTAATGTTTCAACATTGGTTTTGATGTTGTAGAAAAAGCATCCAGCTTGTTCCTTGACATTTTTAAGATGGCAAGTACTACTTATGCATATATCTATGTCTTTAATATGTTTGGCTCTTTTCCTAGTAGTTAAATCAGGCATGGGTAGGGTAAAAAAAAAAAAAA
>VXBB01011477.1:619225-633144 GCA_013399915.1 Illadopsis cleaveri
AAGAAAAAAAAAAAAAAAAAAGGAGATAAATCTGTGCACTGACTCCTAATACAAGAAAGAAGAGAGTTGTGAGATCTGCTCTCAAATAAACTGCTTTATTTGAAGCTTTGCCCGTGATCAGGAGGAAATCTTGGATCATGCTATTACCTTACCTATTTCTTTACTCCTGCAACTTTGCCTATGACAATTGACGTATATTTTATGTAAATTGACTATTTTCCTTTATAAATTGAAGAAAATCAGAATTACTATGAGAAAAATGAGACTTTTTTAGGAATGCGTTTAAAAATCAAACTGAACTCTAGAGGAGAACATGTACAAGGAAAGCATCAGCTGGACTTTAGTTCCGGAAATTATGGTTGCACATTTTCAGTGGATAGCAGTGTAGCATTAGTGTTGCATTTAGGCTCCAGCCACTTTACACGGTGGCATAATCTTTATTATTGATCTGATGAACTATAGTACCTTACTTCATTAAATAACTTGCATGTAATTCATACCTGCTTGTAGGCAGCTACACAACAAGGGATTTGCTCTGGAGTAAAATTTCCAGTAGTGAAGCTGCACTTATTGTAAGAAGTGAGAAAGAGAAAGCCAGTGAATTTGTATTGCACTGTGCTGTTTCCCCTGATCTCTTTTCGTAGGAACGGGGACAATCTTTTATCTTTTCTGAATCTCTACCATTTCATGTTTGAGATAAAATTTAATTAACAATATTTTCTACAATACTGTCTTGTCTGAGAGTCTAATGGGTTGAGTTTTGCTGGAAACTACTTCTTCATTGAGATGAACATGAAAGTAGCGTGCAATTAACTGAAATAAAAGTAACGATGCAAAAATTTTGCGATGGCAGATAAGAAAAACTACCAAGTGAAAAAAATTAACTAACTTTAAAACAAAAATGAAAATCTTAATTTTAATTCTAGAGCTTATCCCTTAGCAAAATTTTGTGTCTGAGAGAAAGTGCTTTTCGTGCCAGCAGCAACAAACTCAAAATACCTGTGGTATTAAACATTTCATATTAAATCTGGGAAGATTAACTCATAGTCATAAAAATACTTTTATATACTTTATAAAAGGTGAAGTCTAATAGTCAGTGTGTCTGCTTAATCCATAAGGTACGTATTTGTGTATTAGGTGTGAATTACGTGCATGTTTGATTTTTAAAAGCAAAACTCAAAGTTATTTTGAACATCAAGAAAATATTACCCAGAACATGTTTTTGAAAAAATCGTGTCTTTAGCAGTATAAAATGATCAGTCTAATTATCAACACTCTTAAGGTACTGTAAGTACGCAGGAGGGATAAATCTTATTTAGACTCAGTATATTGTACTTCACTGCATATGATACCTAGTTGGCAATATTCCAGTGTATATTTTCAGGAGCAAATATTCTGAGTTCCAGCTTATATGTTGGCACACTGACCTGGATTTCTGCTAGCCATCCATCATAACTGGCAGCTACTGCATGAGTGTATATTGCAGTCTCAATAGGTTTGAGAGATGGATATCAGGAATTAGCAGGGGAATCAATCTGAAAGGTTGTGGTTTTGAAGATGTAACTAATCACAGAAAAAAAAAGGGTTGCTTGGGCAGTATATTTTTAAGAAGAGGTTACACATGTCATGTGCAATAGATAAGTTTTACTTTTTTATCATAGAAGTGATTTTCTTAATACCATTCTCTGGAATGATTTTCCTCTTTTAAGTCTATTGGGATCAGTTGAGATGAATTATCTCTCTATTCTGAGCTGACAGTGACTGAAGGCACAAAGCTTCAGGAAACATGGAAAGGTTTTGCTTTCTAGATGCTCCATCTAAGAAAAAGAGGAAGAGCCTTTATCATGACACAAGTGTTTTAACTTAGTTTTCAGTTCAGATGGAAAAATGGAGGAAACTTTCTGCTGTGAATGAATTAGATCCCATTTGTGGGAACAGATGGATCACTATATTTTAATCTGTTACATTTAATCTCATGCTTGTGAGATTTACATTGTACCTCAGAGCTCTAGAGGAAAGCAAGATCTTATTTTCCAAATTATCTACATAGAACGGATAAGGCTTGGGGTGTCTTAGTTTATGATGCTGCAAAGGTTGCTAAGACTTTTGGTTGGTTTGCTTATAAATTCTATATGTTAATAAGTGTTTTCCTAAGCATGTTCCATTTTCTCTCTATTTCACTATTTCAAATGCAGTTGAATTTTAGGAATGATACTTAGTGACTAAAGATTTTTCTCAATCCTACAGACATTTATTTGTTTCAGGCTGTTTCCTCGCAGGTAAACTGTAAACCATTACAAACAGCACTAGATTGCAGTCCCTTTCAAACAAAATATGCCAGGAGAACCAGTAAAAGGTGTATCTGTGATTTGCACCAATCAGAGGGAGATTAAAACTAGCCACATGGGGTAGTGACAATAGTACATTCTGTGTTCTGTCACTGTAAAACCTGTCCACAAAGCTCAGCAAACACTTAGGAAGTCAACAATTTTGCATTTGAGGTGATGCAAAAACACTCTTTGGTACTAGAGCACCTGATCTTGTGGCCAAGGCTCCAAAATCAGCCAGACTGGGGGTTGTTCTGGAAAGCACAATGTAGATTAAAATATATATTCAGATAAACTGCTGAAAATTTGTGCTAGCAAAAAAACATGTCATCAATGAGGATTTAATGCCTAAACAGAGACCCTGCTGTGCCTGCTTCCCCTCTCTGGCCAAGCAGCAGCCAGGTTCTTTTCTGCAGCAGGTCCTCAGCAGCAGGTATGGAAAGCATCTGGTTAAACCTGCAGCCCAACACTTGAGGCACACTTAGGGAAGTTCTTATGGTGGTGTTGGATTGAAAGGTAACGGTTCTGTCTGCCAGACACACCCAACACCTGAAACAAATGTGGAGCCTGAATAGTTTAAAGACAAAAAAGCATCCTCTCCTCTGTTTTGAAGAGGAAAGTTATAGTTATGGCCTTTCAAAACAAGTCTGTAGCAGAGCTAGGAATTGAAGGGAGAAAAGCACTGTTTTTCAGCCCTGAGTAAGTTGCCTGAGGTTCATCAGAACAAGCTGTTTGTTATAGGTGCCTGTCATTAGAATCATGTTCGGCAACAAAATTCCATTTGCTCAGTGCTCATGTTGCTGTTTTAAAAGCATCTAACTCCCCTTGTTCCCACAAGTTTCAGTGGAGATAGGTGGTAATTTTGCTGTTTAACAATGGTATCTCTAAGTTTCTCCTTTCATGTGTCCCTTTTATTTCTTGGTATGCTTCTGCATGGATGATTCTGGATACATGGACTTTGGGTGGATCTTGGTGCTTCCCTTATTGCCTTTTATCTTGCTTTGCTGTGTCCATCACTGACATGGTCTGTGGTCAGCCTCCGTGAATATTGAACAATTATATGAACAAACTGTATGAACAAATTTGATAAAAAATATATGAACAATTATATTGAACAAAAAGATGAATAATTGCGTTTGTGCTAGATGAGTTTCTAGGTGGGGATTCTGTGATTTAATCCTCCTCTCTGAAATGGATGCATGTTTCCTGAACACGTGAGCTGACACATGGAAAGCATGCCCAAGTACTTCTAAGCAATCAGCTATAGAAATTTGAACTCTACATTTACATTTGAAAAAATACAGTTCTGCAATGCCATAGTGTCATACATGTTATCAGTGTTTGTTTTCTTCTACATTTATTTTGAAGAATATTTTTTGGACATATCTATAATTCAGCACAAAAAGGCCAGAAGATAAAGTAAGTCAAAGGTTCTGCTTGTTCTTTTTTGTATCTAATATTTATTTCCCCTCAACAGGTGATTTGTATATTGGAGGAGTGGCCAAAGAGATGTTTAAATCCTTGCCCAAACTGGTGCACGCAAAGGAGGGATTCCAAGGCTGCCTTGCATCAGTTGACTTGAACGGACGGCTCCCTGATCTCATCTCAGATGCTCTCTTCTGCAATGGGCAAATAGAAAGAGGGTGTGAAGGTATTAAATATGCTGATTTTGTTTGTTTGGGATTATACATATATATATATATATGTATGTATATATCATAGTGAAAGTACTGTGTCAATCCCGCAGGGGTTTTTTGATATTTACACTCCATACATCAAGAGACTATATTTTACCTGCTTCTAATTGATCTTGTTTGACCCTTTCTTACATAAAGGCTGTGTTTTTAGTATTATGGAGATAGGCATGTGCCTGCCTTAAAGCACAGAGGTTGATCTGAGAATATGAGTTAACTTCAGTGTGTTAAATGTGGGTTCCTTACTTCTCCAGTGACAAGATTTTTTATACCTTTTTTTTTTTTTACCTCTGATGTATTTTAATTAATGACAACAACAGTAACAGTTAGTTTCAATGAAGTTCTTTATATCTTCATAACTCTCAGGCATTAGTTAATGCTGAGACATTTAGCTAAGTAATTCCAATTTTGAAGCAGACATTTTGAATTAGTTAATTCAAGGCTAATTTATGAAACTTTTTAATACCAATCTTCTCCATTTTTATTCACCCCTTAGATTAGTATTGACATGATCCTTTCTATCTGAAATGAGTAACAGAAAAATATGTTTTATCTCACAATTTCATGTCTTTATTGATTCATCTGGAATGCCATGAAATTTAAGTTAGGACAAAATTAGAAGAAGTGTATTTCTAATTCAGGGGTGTCAATCTCTAGCTATTTTTCCAGCTGTCATTTGATCCCATGTTATTTTTACTATGGTTTATGGAATAATTTGAATACATTTTCTGTCCCTGCATATCTAATTTATTCACATAATTCTGGATTTTGTGTTTATGTTCAATTTTATGTGTTCTCCCTTCTCTCAAGTACCATTCTTCTCTGGACAGAAAAATGTGTAAATGACATTATAAAGTCTATTTCAAGTTGGAATCTTAATGATTTTGCTGTCAAGTTTGTTAAGTATGCAAATTGACATTGTAAAAACCCAAGGAGAGCTGGAGGGTTCCTCAAGTTTCACAAGATAAAGATTCCTGGTGGATAAAGTCTGTCTCTTTTGTTGTGCCTACAGTACATTTGGACAGGTGGAACTTTTTTTGTTCTTTACCTGCTACTTTTAGTTAGCAATATAAGTTCTATTGTTAGTACATAGAAACAGATACTAAAGCTACAGAAAAATATAAGATGGGAATTTTGCATATTTCTTTCAGGAGTGCAAAAATATGTATTAGTTTGCCACTGAGTTTAGAAAATTAGATTCTGCTTTTCTGAATGGTTTTAGCAATTCCATCCCTGCACCATCCCTTCAGAGTCAAAGTATGCCTTAATTCCATTATGCATTTCATAGCTTCTTTTGAAATTATGTAATTTCCTAAATGAATTTTCTATACTTCAAAGAAATATTGCCACAGGCCTAGTGTGTGAGTTCACCTTTTAAACCACTGGCACTACTCAGCTACTGGTGGATTTAATAAACTTACCAACAATTTAATAAAGGCCAAAAAGCTATTGTCCTTTTTGGTAGAGAGTGAGTTTTTTCCAACACCAAAATCACTTGACACAACAAACTGGTCAAACCAGATGTGCTGCCTGTCTCCCAGAGAACTGCCTCCTCAAAAGTCTTCTGCCTACAGAAGGAAATCTCTAACAGCACGGAATGCAATGTCCCCTTCCAGCCTTTCTGTTTAACCTTGCAAGTTATGTCTTCCATTTCACTTTTTTACTTCAAGTCCTCATGCCTGACCCATCTGTCAGTCTTTTGTTTGCAGACCATTGAATCAGATGCCCAAAAAAGTGTTCTGCCACCTAAAAGATGATTTAGGTCACTTGTGAATTTAGGTGCCTCCTAGAAAACCCTTGCATGCCTCAAGCAGCTCCTGTCTCTGCTGCTGTGTCCAGCCAGGACTGTCTCCATCCTTACAGAGATGAGAGCTCTTCCCCCATCTCACCCTACAATGGGATATGTAAGCCCTGCAAGTCCCCTGTGACATCAGGTCCAAAGAGCTCAGGACACAGGAGCAGAAGTAATTTCAGAAGTGTTAGTCACCACCACTCTCAATCCCAAAGACAGCTGGTATATGTCCAGTGGTAAGACATCAGGTTTTGGAAGATCTGTCCTGAGAAGTGAGGCACTTGGATGTGTTGTTTTTCTGATTTATGGGATTGAATTTTCCAACTTTCAGGTACATAATTGGGAGGAAAAAAAAAAAAAAGAAGCCATAATGTACTTCAAAATAATTTTATCTGTTATATTTTGTACTTAAAATATTTATATTTCTCAATAATTTGATGGTCAAAAATGCATTAACCATTTTTAGCAAGATCACCCATGGGATTGCTGTGGCAAGTTGGAAGGTTTGCATTTTGAAGCTTCAACCACAGGCAGGGAGATGTCTCTATCATTGAACATGAAACATAATTTACAGTTGGCTGAATTCATCTTGTTGACAAATTTTCAGTGACTAGAACAGATAGAAACTAAGGGCTAGAAAGATAAATATGCAAATTAGCTCTTTGAATTGTTAATGGAAAACCCCAAAGCCAGATTTTGTCAACACTGTTTTCCTCTAGTCAAATCAATTGTACTCCCATTTCCCATTTAAAATAAAGTATGATACCACCATAGTTTTTATACAGTTATAAGAAAAATGTACTATGTGTACATGTGTATATATAAAATGTAATTTGTGTATTATATTAACTATATGAAAAAAATCACAGTATTAATATACGTGAAGATTTTTTGTGGTAATATAAGAAATTTGTTTTTATAATATATTGTAAAACATCTGTGTGTCAGTTAATAATGCCTATTGTAACATATATTGCATACAAGCCCTCACAGAGGACAAATGTAAAGGAGATCACAACATGAGTCAATTAAAAAGTCTGCAGTGAAGACTGAATAAATTAGAATATTTAAATAGTTGAATATGAAAAAAGAAAAAGTGCTAGAGAAGACTGTATTGCAGTATTTTTTACTAACTACCTTAGCTCTTCAATATATAAATATATATATATATAGGAAAAGATGAACTTGTTATGGTAAATATCATAGTATTTACCACCATTACACAATCATCTTCTGTTCTTTGGGGAAAAATATTCCTACTTTTGCCAAAAAAAATACTTACATGCAAGCTAGTCTTGATGGCATTTTTAGAATAATGATTAATATAGATAAGCCAAGAGTGCTAAGAATCAATTTAATACAAATAAAAATACCTCATTTTTTTAGTGAGATTGTATTTGTATTTTTTCTAAATATGTGTTTTCACATGCACTTCCTAATGTACCTACAAGGTCCTGCAGTTTATGTACTTTCAAGTCCTTGTGACTTTTGCTCTACTTTTGCAAAGATGAGGAAATTCAACATTGCATAACTAAAGTGTAAATAAATCCATGAATATATAACATTTAAACACCTACAGATATTTTCACTTCAGCTCTGTAAAGTTTCCGAGTAGCAGAATCTGGTGAGAAAAATTGTGTCTTGTCAGCTCCGGGATTCTGTCATTATAATCCTCTGCTCAAGAAAGGGTGATGTAATGCCCAAATGTTTAAACTTCTGGGCGCAGAACTCCAAAGAAAAGGAAAACACTATCTAATGTCTGCCTACTGCAGTCAGCTATAGATGATAGTGGTATTTATTTTTAGTATTATTATTGTTATCCTAATGGGAGAAAATAGAAGAAGTAATAATTTTGCCAAGACAGTGATGCAGTGTACCCTGCCTTTCAGTGACTTTGTTGACTGTGCAGGCCCTTCTTCAGAGATTGAGCTGTGCCTCATTTAAAGGAAGGGGCCATTGAGCTGACTTAAATCATTTGATATGAATTTTTTTTTAAATACCAGCAAATCAGAACAAAATCCCACACTGAGATATTTGAAGGTCTAATGGAAAAGAAGGGTTGCGAGGATTTCTCTCTGGGGCATGATTTTTAATTTATTTATGTAATGTTTGGACCAGCTTTGCCCTGTCATTAATGACTGTCTCTGGGAGTTTCAAATGGACATTTTTATGCCTCCTCCAAAACAATTTGGGACAATTTTATAATCCTGGAACCAATTTTTTCCTTGTAGTGTCAAGACTTAGTGTGAAATGTGTGTGAGAGGTCATAGTAAACTGTGGTTCATGGTCTGTATTTCAGTCTTCATTCACCAGTCACAGAGAAAGGACTGGAAAAAAGGCAGACCACAGAGGATCATGGTGCTAATTATTCTTGAATTCAGTGTATCTGAACATGACAAAGGGCTAGTCAGGATTCAGCCATGCATTTACTCTGTTAATTCATTCATAGCTATCCAAGGAAGTAAAAACCCCACACTTTTAATTTTCCTCCATTACATGTCATCAGCTCAATTAACCATTATATTCCTAGTAAAACACTGGCAAATTACTGCTTTCTTATTTTGGCTTGCCTGAAGATTTATGGCTATTAGCATTAATTTGTTTGCATTATATGGCATTTCTTTCTCTCTTTAACAGCAGCATGCACTTTATTCTGAATGGTTTTTTTCTGTGTTTGCTGCCATTTCAATATTGCTTACTAACATTTACTATATTTTGCTTTTTTTATTTTGCTGACAAAGTTGCATTGATGAAAGCTGATTTGCAAGGTAGATAGCCCTGTGTGTATTAAACAAGACTGAAACCCCCAATGCACAGTTGGATTTCTGCAATAAATGCTCTGTACATTTCAGAACTAAAGAGTGTTATTTCGTTGCTGATTTTGCCTTTCACACCTCTGAAACAAAGGGCTAAACAAACCTTCATTTTCCAGCATTGCTTGCATAAAGGCTTTCAGTCTTGAATATGTTTGTATAATGATTGCTTTAGTGCTTTGATCATCCTTTTTGAAATTTCTTTATATTTCAGTAGTCTAGTTATGATTCTTTAGAAATAGAGTAGCGTTGTTTTTTCATGTGTATGTCACATTTTGGCATGCCTGTTCATTAGTAGTCTGATTTTCTGCATTTCCCCTTTAAGAAGGAACCTGCATGAGATCCCTAAAGCATGTGAATTGGTTCCTTTCAACATTCCAGCCAAAGAATCCCAAACTGCTCTGAATTTCAGATCTAAATAATTTAAAATAATTCATGGGATTAAAATAATTGTAGTAGCATAGCTTCATTTTATCCAATTTTTCATATCCCAAAGTTTTGATCCTGTGGCATCTGGCTTTGCTGTTTGAAATGTATTTACAGGAAGAAATAATGAAATTTTTAGACAATGTTTAGCCAGTTAATGGTCTGATATGAAATTAACAAATAACTGACAATGAAGTTAACATTCCCACTGTACCTGGAATAATTTTGCTTCCATTTTGTGCATTCTTATGTGTTTGACATAGTGATCTTACAACTAAAGCAACCCCCCCCTTTTTAGTGTTACATGCTGCTCCAAAACCAGCGAGTTTATGTGCGTTTGACTTGGTAACTCTTTGCTCATTTGATTTGAGATGTTGGCAACTACTCAATGTGACCCACTGAGAAGTACCTTTCTGTGGAAGATGAAGTGCAAGTCCTTTTTTGTGTGTTCTCATTAGGCCCCAGCACAACGTGCCAAGAGGATTCCTGTGCAAACCAGGGTGTGTGCCTACAGCAGTGGGATGGATTCAGTTGCGACTGTAGCATGACCTCCTTTAGTGGACCATTATGCAATGACCGTAAGTACATGAAAAAGTGTCCCTCTGAACACCAAGGCAACACTTGAAGCAAGTGCCTAAACTTTTATGTTGTTTTAATATTAGATACTTAACTGGACTGGTAAACCCAGTGAAAATCTGTAAGGCTTGTGGTAAGAACAAAGAAAACGCTTTCTAAATTTTGGACAATGTGCAGTATCAAACACAGACAGAACTTGCTTATGTTACACTTGATTCCAAGTCTAATATACTGACGGTTACCTGTTTGATGCAGTCCCTTTTCTGGATAAATATTACAAATGAGGTTTTTTTCCTGATTGAAAACACATTTTACATTTTATTATCTTAATGTAGCACTATCACAAGGGCTATAATTACTGTGAAACAGTTGAGAAGGCTTATTGTCTCCCTTTGTGGGTTTCTTTAGGTGACACACTAAACATGCCAATAATAAAAGCACGCTGAGTATTTTAGTTCTTTTAGATTTCATCTGAATAACACACAGCAACCATCTGGTCTTCCAGGAAAAGCTTAAATGTGTCAAAAATAAGGGTCCTGATTCACCAGCTTCATCATGTTGTTTTATTCCAATCTAACCTTATTGATCTAAATAGAATTATGCAGGAGTGATGATAGAATAATAATGGGAGAGCCATGTTGTTCCATGGTAAATGATAAAAGTAAACTACTGAGATTTAGTTTTAATTTATCACATTTGTAATATCCAAATATACATTTTTATACTGATATAAAGATGAAATTTCTTTAAGACATTTTTATTTCTATTTGTATACATTTGTCTGAAAAAAAAAAATGACTGATGATAGAAAGTGTTGTATAACTGCCTAGTCAAGTATTCTGGATTTTTCTGTCTTGTTCTGGTTCTCCACTCTACAACAAGGCATGTCATGTTGGACAAACTCAAAACTAGAAGAATATTTATAATCTGAAAAGCTTTTGGCTTAAACTGTATTTATCACAAGGCTGGGAAATTAACTGTATGCAAAAGCTAATAATTTATTCCCATGAAAGTTCCATAGTTTGAAAACTAAGGAAAGGAGGAAAGGACTCATTCTGTTTCTCTGCAGTTACTCTCATAATAGTAATGAAATGTGATATTGAAAAACTTTCAATGATTTGAGCAAAGGTTTGGGTTTACTTTATGTATATGAGTTTGCACTTTCCAGTAATGTACATGATTAGTCATATTGCTAAACCTTCTTTTTTAAGGTTTCATCTCTCTACCTACTACAAGAGAAAAATGGGTTTTTTGCTTTTACATTGTTATTTCTGTTTTGTGATCTTTTGAGTTGTTTCAGAAGTAACTAAAACCCATGAATAGAAAGTTGCAGATATAACATCTATCAAAGGACAAACTCAGTTTATAACTTTTAGTATTAATTGTTGTGTGGATCTGGAATATTATATTAATTATTTCTTCAAGTGACAGCTAATCCATGAATTTGGCAAATTGATGAGCTTATTTAAGGAAGATATTTACCTGTGAATGCTCATTTATATAGTAACATCATGGACTACATTGCACACAATTGAGATATTTCTCAATATGTCACTTCTGATGATGGTAAAGGAGTCCTTTTAGAAGCTGATTGCTAAAAACACTTATTTTATTCCCAGAAAAATTTACCTTTTTTTTTTTTATCACAATCATGAAATATAAAATCATCTCTGATATGGTTGTTTTGTAATAGCATGCAAAATCTAGCAAATATAAAACGTTTGGTCTCTGCTTTATCTTGGCTCCTTAGATTAGTTCAGATACCAAAAAAATCTGCAAGGCCCATCTAACAAGAGAGAATTTTCATAAGGGTAAATGTGCTGGAAAGGAGGAAAAATGATGTTGTCAATGTCATCTGCATGCTCTGAGCCTGCTCTCTGCTGTGTTTGGGAAGAGCATAATGGGGAGAGAAATGATGAAATGTTACTACAGATTTTGAAAAGTGGCACAGGCTGCATGCCACAGACTAAACTTTGCAGCACTGAAATAAAACACATTCCCTTCATGTGAGGAAACCTTCCAGCGACAGGCCTGGAATAGCACCTGCTTGTTGCTGAAAATGCATCCCCTTCAGGAAGGATGTAGGCACCTTCCTGAGCACGTTTCCATTGCAGATTGTGCGTGGAACGACATTGGTTGACAGAAGCCCAAATTTAACCCAGTGTTGCTACTCAGGCAGGCCCTTGGCTCACTTCACGTGTGAATATAAAATGAATATAAAATGGAATACTTAAGACAACAAAATTTCATGGACAGAGATCTTTTTAGTCTCAAACCCAAAAAACTGACCACTTAAAAATAAGTATCAGTGTTAATAAACAGAAAGAGTTAGGAATACTTAGTCCCTCAACCAAGGTGATGGTATCTCTATGAAAACATTCTTAGAAAGTGTGCCATTCTTGCCAAAATGCTGGACAGATGAAGGAGGAGGGAACAAAACAACAGTCAGAGAAGAGGGAGTGGGCGTTCAGATGGGTGGCTGTTTCACTCTCAACCAGGATTTAACGCATCACACCTCACCTGTTTTGTTCCACAAGTTCTTAGGGGACATAGACAAGCAGAAATTTCAGTGATAAAAGTGCCAAGGGGGAGGGGACCTGTCCAACTCTTCTGTTCAGAGCAGAGTCAGATTGCACAGGTTGTCTGGGTCATCCTCTCCAAAGATGAATTCTCCATAACCACTCTGGGAATCCTGTCACAGTGCTCATTCACCCTCGCAGTACAAATATTTTCCTAGTGTTTAAATGATATTTCATATATTTCTGTTTGTGCCTATTGCCTCTTGTTCTGTCACTGGGCACAGAAATCTGTCTTCTTTACCTCACATACATCAAGCATTTAAAACATTAATGGATCCTCACTGAGCTTTCTCTTCTCCTGGCTGCACAGTCCCTGCTTCCTCACCCTCTCTTCATAGGAGAGAGCCCTTGATGGCCTTTGTGGCCCTTTACTGGGCTTATTCCTGTGTTCTCATGTTGTTTTTGCACTGGGGAGCCCAGCACATGGGGGCAGTGCTCCAGATGCATCTCAGCAGTGCTGAGTGGAAGAGTCACATCTTTCAACCTTTCTGCAACATTTTACCACCAACAACCAGTGTTGGTCTTTTTTTGCCACAAGAACACATTGCTGACCCACGTGCAACTTGTTGACGATCAGGATGCCCAGATCCCTCTCTGCCAAGCTGCTTTCCAGCTGGGCAGGCCCCAGCTTGTCCTGATGTGAGGGTCTATTCCTCCCCAGGTGCAGGATTTGGCATTTTTTTAGGAGGTTCTTGTCAGTGCAGTTCTCCAGCTTGTCAGCATCCCTCTGAACGGTGGCACATGCATCTGGTCGATCAACCACTCCTCCCAGCTTTGTATCATCTGCAATTTGCATAAATGTGCACAAATTACCTTATTGCATTTGAGCTGATACTTTCAATGCGTTTCCCATAGTAACCCTGGAGCACAAAGATCTGACGTGCATCCTGCCTGGGCTTTACAGTGCAAATGTTTCACTTGTATTATTCTTGTCTTAAATTTCCAAAACAGAAAGTGTGGAGGAAATAATGAAAGAAATGGTTTCTTGGAAAGTGTTATAATACAGTCTACTAATATGCTGTGCAAGCTATTCCTTTAATTTTTGTGATAATAGCTAATTATTACTCCTGTGCCATTCAGTGTATTATTGGAGGTGAATATATGGAAATGAAAATGAAGATTTTTTTTTAAAGTTCTCTCATAATAAACACCATGGGAGGCAGATTGTTTTCTTTCCTAGTCCAAGAGTGTCGTCTGTGTGTCTGCCAGGGAAGAAGGAGAAATTTAGGTTATGCACCCCTATGGAAAATGAACTGGGTCAGCTAAGTGTAAGGCTATGGTTTTAAAAAAGTGTCATCACGAACAGCAGCTAAAACTGTGGCAAATCTCAGTAGTCCAGTGAGTATGAAGTGCCTGTAGACCCTAAGCCTTCATGGTGGCAGAGGTGGGAACTTTCAGTCTGCTGGAAATAAACGTGGCAGGACAAGTTTAGACCCCAAGACGCTATCCAGTTTATCATCTTTTTCTTTTGATGTGATATGACACTTAGAGATTCGGGGCATCAGTGCTCTTTAGATGTGATAGACGGAAGTGTTACACTGATTAATGTAAAGCTTGCACTAGTAGTTTTTCCTACAAATGGTGTCATAACGAGGCTGTACTAAAAGGATGCTTAATGGCTGTTCTTACAGCCTTTGAGAAAATGCATCATGAACATAGTAACCATATCTAACAGCAGGTTATGTAGTGGAAGGTATCCTCCCAGGGAATTT
>VXBB01011477.1:633209-656991 GCA_013399915.1 Illadopsis cleaveri
TTTTTTTTTTTTTTTTTTTTTTTAAGAATAGGGTTGAAAATTACTCTGGCGCAGCAGAACAAATCTATAAGAGATTATCTGTTTTCTATGAGTTTGCATAGTTTTTTACTTGCACAATCTTTAACTGTAGGCATATTAGTAACTGTAATGGCATGTTTGTGGAAACAAATACTGCTATTATGGCATGGAAAATAGTAGAGATAATAACATTGTCACATTGCATTAGTATAGAAGTGTTGTGTGCCAAATTACACGGCAGCTTCAACACTGTCTGTTACCTTAAAGGAATAATGTATTGGTGCTGTACTCGTGATAACTAACACTGTGTCAACAATTCCACTAAAATTCAGTTCTGAAGGGTTAGTGTTTCACCATGCAGTCTCTCCTGGCTAGGAATTCAACCTTCTCAACCACTGTGAGTATAAGACTCTTTAAAATGTTATTTTATTTTATTTTTACTCTTTATCAAGAAAAAAATCAAAAGCCCTAATTTAAACAGAGAACTCTGTCAGTATTACAAACATGTCTTCACACAAAACATGTTTGATTTTTTTGATATTTGTTTTTATTACAGATATACCTTTCAGCTAAGATTCTACCTGTCTTTGCCAGATTAAACTCCAAGTGTGTCTTGGCTTTTGTTATCCCCTTTCTGCAATGGGGTCTGAAACGTGTATGGTTCCAGAAAAAATGTCCTAATTATTTCATATTGAACACACTGAACAGTGGATATTTCTCACTGTTGCTGAGAATATTAGAAACAAGACACTGTAAAAATACGTTAGTTAAAGTTTATGAGAGATTTCAATATTAGAGTATTTGACATGATAAAAAATTGAGCAGGAACCGAATTCTCTCTTCATGCAGTGTTTGGAGAGTGTATTAAGTAATACTGAGGTACAATTTGAAACACAAAACTTCTAAATACTGGGTCATCATTCAGCATTAAATGAGTGGCTTTATAAATACCCTTCATTGCAGAGCTCAGACCAAAACAAGCACATTCTCACACTATATGAGGCAAGAGACCTATACTTTGGGAATATGTAATTAGTGAGTATGTAATAGCCCAGATGCAAGGCAGGTAATTCAGTATTGCTCACAAGTGTAGATATCCTGAGGCTTGCACTGTTTAATGTTTTCAATGTGTGCATACACATTTGAAAGAAATCACACACTATATAGTGTATAAAAATAGGAGTATTTATTATTTTCTCTTGTATTTGACACTGAATTTTTACAGTCTTCTGAACTCATGTATGGTTTTGAGAGTTGGTAGTCATTTGCCTCTCACAATGTCTTCCTTCTCCTGGATTGCAAACCAGGGTGATACTCCCTTTGTGTTATCAGTCCACTATGACACAAAGGATGGATTTAAATCATTTTGCAGCATAGATTTCCTTCTCATTTATTAATCAATTTAACTGTTATGGATAATACATCTTTTGGACCTTTTGACTCCTAGAATGTAAGATCTATCTTAATACTATTTGTGTGAGCCGGTGATATACAAAATAAAGAAGCCTAATTGATCCAGTGGCCAAAAGATGGATTAACCATAATATCCACTCTCAGTAGTACTTTCCAAAATAATAGTACATATTCCTGGCTAAGACTTTGGAGTTGCTAGCTACCAATAAATGTGTAACCTGCTATTAAGAAAAGGGATAGAAAATTCCTCAAGTGTACTTTAAAACATATTTGATTTTCGTCTCCAGTAGCTGAGAATGAAAAAGATTTGTCCCTGATAACATACAGTATAAATACTTCATATAATTATTTTGCCACTGAGACTCATGTTACACATGAGAAATTAAGAGAGCTGTGCACAAAATTACAGTGCAGGCCAAGATGGTGGAATGAACTAATTGAAGAATTCTCAATTTTCTCACCTTGTCTTTTCTGATATCTCACTACAATGAACATCTGGAATTTCTGATGACTAATATCAGTGGCCTAATTTGTATAAAATTCAAAGGAAGTAGGACTTTACACAGATCTTGAAAATGCAGAGACGAGGTGTTTAGAATTGGAAAAGCTGTAAAAAGGGCAAGGAAAATGTTGCCTGTGGCTGTCAACTAAGATTACTTATTTTTTGTTGTTTTTATTAGAAACCTAATCAGGATGGATTTCACCTTGAAATGTTAGGCCTCTGTGATATTATATGGCAGTGCATGGTACTTCAGGAAGAACTATGGAGCTTGATGCACAGATGACAGCATTTTTTCAAGCCTTTCTTATCCCAGCTCTGTTAGGTTTTTTCCTCTACTCTTTTATGTGGGTCTTGCAGTATGTAAATTTGGAAGTATGCAAATTTTAGCTTTTTGCTAACATATGTCAGTCTATTAATTATGCAAGTGAACAGGCATGGTTTTCTGGACAGTTTGAAAACAAGTTTAATTTTTTTTTTCTCATTGACATACAAATTCTGGAGTGGTCAGTTAGATGAGATATCCATTCCTAAAATCATTCAGGAATTTTTGTTTTCTTAAATACATTGCAAGCTCTACCTTTAAAAAACAAAAATAATAACAAGTTGTTTGGCAATAACTGTAGAAGCATATTTAATAACTGAAGAAGAATATTTCTAGCAAAGAGTAGCAAGTAAAATACTAAGTGAGATACTTGATACAGAAAAATAAAAAAAACCTTTCAAGGTAGCCAAAATACATTGTTATAATTGTACTTGTAGATCAGACAGAAACAATTATGCAACGTTTCTGGCCTACTCAGAGCTATTTTTTTTTATTTCACAATATTAAAAATGGGACATAGTGTCAGAAAATTGCAAGTTTCTCTCCACCTCTGGAGGAATCAAGGGAGCAATTAAATTGGATTTTGGTATGTCAATAGTATCTTTCTCTTATTAATGGCATAATAATTTTGTAAATCAAATCCTAGAAGTGTTTCCAGTGTCACAAAGGTGAAAATAATTAAGGGTTAATTAAATATATTCTCATGGAACTAAAATTGTTCTGTTGGGTATCATTAGATTCCTTTCTCTAGAACTTTAAATTATTACAATTTAATGACTTATTATGTACAGTTCAGACCTGAAATTTGTGTAGCCAAAAGCCATTCACAGGAATAATCATAGTGGTCAAATGCAGTCATTGTTCCTTCTCATAGATTTCTCTGAACATCCCAACAATATCATATATTCATTGATATATATATTCATTGATGACATGGATGAGGCTATTGAATCTTTCATTAGTAAATTTGCAGACGACACTAAGCTGGGAGTGTGTGTTGACCGCTTGGAAGATAGGATGGCTCTGCAGAGAGATCTGAAACAGTTGGATCGATGGGCAGAGTCTAACAAAATGAGGTTTATGAGTCCAAGTGTTGGGTCCTGCACTTTGGCCACAATAACCCCCTGCAGCATTTTAGGCTGGGGACAGTGTGGCTGGACAGTGCCCAGGCAGAAAGGGACCTGGGGGTTCTAGTCAGCAGCTGGCTGAACATGAGCCAGCAGTGTGCCCAGGTGGCCAAGAGGGCCATTGGCATCCTGACCTGTATCAGGANTATTAAAATCAATTTTATGTACCTGATTGTTTTATGAGCTAGATTAATCATTATACACAGCACAGCTGGAAGAGAAGTTTAAACTCTGTAATGATATCCGTTGTTCATCTCCAGCAAACCCCCCAAAACAGGCAATGAGTAAGTGCTACCTTTTTTTAATAGATGACAGCTGAAAGGGTCACAGATGGTAAGAAAGAAGATGAAAACCTTTCCCAAGCAGAGTCTTCTATAACCCATAGCATGAAAATAGCTCAAAGTGTGTATGGAGAGTTTGGTAATGTGTGTCTATTTAATGTGTAAGGCATTTAAGCACAATGGCACAATGGTGCTTCAGAAAGATAAAATTATTCAGTTTTTCTGAAGTCTCTACAACAGGACTGGGGTTGCTAAGGCAACCTGCTCTTCCTCAGCATGTGCTCTGGCTTGACAGCTGCATAGGTGGGTTAAATTCAAAGTAACTCCACACATGAGGCATTCTTGTGCTCATTGCAATACGAGACTTTGTCAGTCTCTTGACACAGTCTTCTGTGTGTTCATTTTTGCCAGATCCTGCAGAAGATTAAGGCAAAGAAAATCTTTCTATTAAAAGCAGAATAAAGAAAATGCCCAGAATCTGATCTAGGTAAATTGAGGTGTTTCAGAGTCCAAATTAAAGGCACAGGGAAGGATGCATTATACAGACATTTTTTGCAGCTTTCATGATTTTGTTCCCATGCTGCAAAATGGACATTGCACCTGTTTTGGCCACTTTAGGCCTGCCACCCCACTTGAGCAGCAGTTAATCTAAAATAAATATCCATATTTTTCTTAACATAAAATTAGACATATTTTTCTTAAAATATATGCCTATAAGGGTGCTTATTCTCTCAATGTCAATGTTTAGGATCCTTCAATGTTTCATTTTAACTGAGGCTTATGAATCTTGTGTACTGATGTTGTGTTTGGAATTCTTCGTAACCATTTTCTGATTAGGTATTCTGGGATATTGTGAAAGAAGGTGACAGAGTCAATAATAACAGTATGAAGAAAATACTGACGAAAGCAATGCTCCTAGGACTCTTACAAGGGAATCTTACAAGGTTTTTTAGTGTCTGGTTGCTTGATGAAAGCAGCTGTAAAATGAAGTCCCAGCCTGGGGAAAAGGACTCTGTATTAAAAGCAGTCAATACCCAGGCTGAGTACTGGAAAGCTCAAACTGTAGAAAAGAGAGTGAAGAACAGCTGAAGCTGGTGAAGCTGTTTGGTACCCATAAACCCAATTAAAAGTTTATGATAAGGATGCATGTCAATTTTGTGGTAATTCTCAAGGAATGATCATGCTGCTAAGCTTTATGTTATCACTCTCCTTAATGAAGCCACACTTTGAATTGAAGAGGCATATTCAGAAGCACATCATTTCACTGTAAACATCCACACACTAAAAGACACTTAAAATGTATGATATGCAATATTCAATGTCAAAGTGCATTAATATTTACAGATATCATTTGCAAATCATCTCAAACTCGGAGTCTGCTTTACCATATAAGGGAGTCACCACTACAGAATGTTTTGATGTTTTAAAATACTCTCCCCTTTAAATAGTGTGAATCTTAAAAAAACTTCTAATCAGGTCAATGGTCTGATATTTAGACAGGACAGATGCTTTCTAGCAGCAAACTGAAATTCAGTTACAATTTGAGTCTCAAATCACCAGCTGAATGACTTGATTCTAATATGTTGAAATCCAAAATCATATAGAGTGTCATGGCGTTTTCTCTCTCCTTCAAGTATTAAAATCAGTCTTGAAACTAAACACAGAAATTTTGAAATTACTTGAGATTCTTTCTACTCTCCTTTTTTTTTTTCCTCTTTATTCCATCTTCTGATTCACCAAAACATGTTAGCTTGGTCTTAGGTTGATTGTGGTCATGAATTTTCCTCTGTTCCAGTAGCAAGTGTTGCTCCTTGGCTATGTTTTGATCTAGTGCTGAGCTCCAGACTTTTGTGTTTTATTCAGTCTTGTCTT
Source organism: Illadopsis cleaveri (assembly GCA_013399915.1). NCBI lineage: Eukaryota > Metazoa > Chordata > Aves > Passeriformes > Timaliidae > Illadopsis > Illadopsis cleaveri. The sequence goes on from VXBB01011477.1 coordinate 638,745, forward strand.
TTTTCCCTGCGAAAAGGATGGGGACACATTTTAATAGTTTTTCTTTTGTAAACCCTGGGGGGAAATCTCCATAGGAGGAAATATTCAAAATGATAGTATCTCTGTAATTGAAAGCACTATCAAGAATAAATGAAAAATGTTTCCAAATTTGCTGGACCGATAGTGGCATGTCAGATCAAATTCAGATACTTTCAGAACTGAGTAGGTTGAATTTCTGTACAACTGAGGCCAGAACTGTTTTAAAAGTCATAATTTGAGGGACATGTTACAGAGCAAACATAATTCTATTTCTCCCTGAAATTCTGCCCCAAAGCTTTTCTCTTTCTTGCCTCTACTTGCTACCAACCTGTAATACTAGTGATATTTAATTTGAACTACTTAAAGCAGCTTTGCTGGGATGACAGGCAACTTCAAAGAAAGCTGAAAGCTTGTGTGATTCCAACAAAAGCACAGGGCCAAGAGATGATATTTTCTCTGAAGATTAACCTTTTCCTGTGTATGATACTGCATGCCAGACAATAGGGAAAAGCTGATCCATAAACCTATGACAAAAATGCAGTGTATTGTAGTTTCAGATATGGGAAGACAGAGACAGTGCTGAAGACAATCTTGCCCCCGATATATTGGAGCTGTGTTAGTTACCAAAGAGTGGGAACAGCCTTGCCCTCACACCTATGGGTGTGATAGAAGAGTGAGTGGGCTGGTAGAGAGTTAAACTTCTTAGGCCAGCTCTGCATCCTAAGCCAAGATTTTAGAGAGCTGCATCTTCACCTTGATATGCCAGAAGTAATTAGAATGGAGAGGGGATGCTGGGAACAGAGGTTAATGTTGCTCAGTTTGTGCCATGCTAAGTTATTGATGTGTAAGTATTGGTGGAGTTGTGTGTTAAACAGCTGTTAAAACTGGAAAGCTTAAAGAAGAAAGAGTAAGAATGTGGTAGGCTTTAGGGAATCATAGCCTGGCATATAGGTGTTGGCAGTTGTACCGCCTCAGGTGATAGATCCTGGGCAATTCTAGGTAGTTTGAAGCAAAGTTCTAAGTAATCTTAAGTATTAAGGGTGTAAAGCCTTCCAGTTTTTAAGAACAATTGAACATGTGGGGAAGGAACTCCATAAGATAATTCCACACAAGCCATTTAGATTTATTTAAACTGAAATATGGACTATTGAGAAGCACCTGTACCTTGGCAAATACTATTCTCTTATGTGAATATTCTGAAATTAAATCTAATATGTATATTTATGGGAGTAAAAATGTAGACATGTACAGAATTATAAAAGTGGTCTCATATGAAGACAAGAACTTCTAGATTAATATATTCTCAGAGGTAATTGAAATTATTCCTTCAAATCACTGTTAAGTGATTCTGAATAAATCCTTTTCTCATCATTTTGGGTTTCTCATCATTTTGGGTTTTTTTGGTGTTTTGTTGGTTTGGGTTTTTTTGAATAAAAAAAGGAGAGGGAGAATTTAACCATGACCCAATAACAACATTTTGGAATTTTTTTTTTTCTGAGTTAAGATGTCTTCTTAAAGTAAAATTCTTAACTGTTTTTCTGGGGTTGTTGACAGTATGAACAATTTGTCTATTTTCGTTTTCTTGCTTCAAGATGAAAAAGTTATAAATCCAAAGGTGAGGTTTAATACGAGTTGCACATTGAATGTGTTCAGTTGTGTGAAAATTCAGGCATTTCATTAGATGGACTTTTTTTAGCTGAGAAGAGCCTTCATCTTTGTGGGCAGAAAAGGAGTAACACACAGCCCAGAGATCCCTAAGGACCTTTAGGATTTTACCTTTGTTTGCTTTTTAATCTTAATATTCTTTATTATTCTGTGGGAGCATGTGGTTTGGTTCCTCAAGCTGGCAGGTGGCAGCGATCCCTTAATTGTACCTTGGTTGTGTGTTGCAAAGGCACAAAGGAGAGCCATGGTAATCCACTCCAGTGTGGATGCAGAAGTCACTGCATATTGCCTGTGCTTTTAGTATCCTAAATCCTATCCTAAAATCTTAAATCTCACTGTAGTAATAAAATTCTTTAAGTTTTATATATATGGATAAATATATGTTTTAACGGTTGAAGAAAGTAACATAAAATAATACTTAAACTTCATATACCACTCTGCCACAGAGAGCAACAAAAATGTCTAATGATCATGAATAAATGGTTCCATCTAGGCTCTTCTTTATTTTTTTTTCTTTTTTTTTTCTTTTTTTTTTGGCCAAGGCTTAGCTATTTAATACATGTAAATTATTTAACCTACACTTGTCCTTAAAATATGATTGTCATCATTTATGTTCACTTTAAATCAACTTTTAAAAGGAAAAGATTTGCAATGATATTTATTTCTACTGCCATCTGTGCTCCAAAACTTGTATTTATTAGTATATTTGTTCCATTCAGATATAATGTGATTTATCTCTTCCCTCAGCTTAGTAAACATTTAGGTTGTAATTCTGTAGTTATTTATGACTGGACTTGAGGCTGTTTTCAAGTACTTTAAAACCTTTATTATTTTTTCCTCTTGGAGTGGCATAAAAAGGCCTTAAGTCAAAATCCACTATATCTCAAGAAAGCCAGAGTAATTACCTTAAGAAGATAGAATGCAACAGCACTGTCAGAACAGTAAATGTCCCCTCTGCCCCTGGCCTCCAGGACAGCAAAACAATTTGAGGACAGTGTGGACTCAAAAAGGGGATTTAAAGTTTTCCTCTGGCTCTGACTTTGTTAACCTGGGTCATTACTGGGGTTCTCAGGTACACTCCTGTCCACCACCTACCATGGCTCTTCTGCCTGCATAGGCAGGATGAGTTTGGGACTCATTCCTGTAGGATATGAGTGGGACACAAATAAATAAACTAATCATCCAATCTATTGTGGTATTGTATACAGAAAGCGATTTTTGCTATCCACCAGATTGAAGGGTGTAACTTTTAAAGGAAAATGTGTCAGACATGTAGAGGGTGTGTAAGCATCAACATAACAATGAACGCTTTTGTCCACTCCAAACTAGCAGCAATAATTCATACCTCTTTGAGAAATGCATCAAGTATATGATGATATTTGGGATCTGAGTTCGTCAGTGATACATTTGAAAATATGATAATAAGAAAATACTTCTTAATCTTCAATGTCTATTTTTATGTGCACTTTTTTCAAAAAGATTTTAGAGCATCCCAAGTGGATATGTTTCTGTAGCATGATGTCTGTTCTTATTAATGTTTGAGAGAGATTAATGAATATGTTTATGAGAACAAATGAATCAATTCTGCAGACAGCAAAAATAAGCAAGCAATGATATCGTGGCTATCATTACTATGGCTATCATTACTATCGTGGCTATCATGATTAAGCATCACCTCTGAAAACTCTTTCCTTTCAGTGCTGATATTTGCCCTGTGTTTATGCTGAGGTTAGTCAAAAGGGATTGTAAAGATCAGATTGGAAGCAATTTCTTTGCTGATTTTAGAAGTAGAAATTTTTTTTTCTACCTATCTGAGTGTCAGTTTGCCATGAGTAAATTAAAATGTTCCAGAACAGAGACTGGTAATTATTGCCAGTTGTAACTCAAATGTTGTGTTCTGATATCAATATTCCTGGCATGGATTTTTTTTTTTTTTAATTTTTTTTTCACATCTTTGCAACATGAAGTTGATGTTCTATTTTGTGTGTTTAAACCGGGAGACATGAATTTGGTGATCAATCGGATGTAGTAAAAAGTCGTCCTGATATTACTTTTTCTTAATTTTTATCTTTTCGCAAATATTGTCACATCTCCTTCTCCTTTTTGCATCTTTCAGTAACTTTATTTAGAGGCTAAATTCTGCCATGATGGAATTTTTTGATCAAACTGTGTTAAATTAATTGGAAGCAAGATGGATTTCTAAGAGGCAGCTATCTTTGTAGACAGCCACAAGTTCTATCTCTGCCTAATGAGACCCAGGCCCTCATGGCTCTGAAATGCTCAGTTTCCTGTGCTGAATGTGCAGAGCCTGTGCCTGGCTGGGGATCTGCTGTATAAACCATGCTGTGGCATAGGGCCATTATTAAATTTACTGTACGCTCCTGTGGTTCCTGGCAGCGCAGCCTCATCTGCTGAGAAGCCATTGAAATCAGCTCCTCAGGCAAAACATCCATTAAACTTTTTTCTTGAAAGGAAAAAAAAAAATCTTCTGCTAATTTGCTGCAATTTATGTTTGCTTTGTGATTCTGCAGCTGAGCCTGTCAGTGAAACTGTGCTAATCATTAGGAAGCTGGTGCCCGTATGCATTCAGAAATCCCACGACAACCACTCCTTAACTAAAACAATATTCTACAAGACTTTGCTTTTATTTTTCTAGCATGGTTAGAGTCTTATGGCATATGATTTTGCAATTTTTTTTTTTTTTTTTTTACTTTAAAAATCCTTGAGTGTTTTGTTTGCTGAAATAACTGTGNTTTTTTTTACCTTAAAAATCCTTGAGTGTTTTGTTTGCTGAAATAACTGTGCTTACAGTACTGTACTTTTTCCTTTTATATAGTGTAGTTTAATGATAGAAAATGGGTGTCTCACAGATAAAATTATGTACTGCATTCTATTGTGTCCTGTCTCTAAGGCTTAAGCCCTGTAATCTTTTAAAAATTGATCATTAGTTGCTTATCTTCCATAATGTTACTGTTGACTAAAAATTTGGAAAACACTTAAAATATAAGGAGAAGAAAAAAAAAAGAATAGGAGACGGTGGTAGCACTTTGTGGGAAAACCTTTAGAAATAGAGAGTGGGAAGGAGAAGCATTTATTATTAAAGGTTACAAGACACCACAAACATAAGATGAAAAAAGAACTATTTAACTGTGTTAACATACTGGATTGTTTTTTGGTTTTTTGGTTTTTTTTTCCTTTTGGAAACATATTGAGGTCTGTAGACCCTCTGTGAACCTGATCATGTGATGCAAAAAGCTGCAGCTCCATTCAGATTTTGAGTAAGCAGTTTCCATTCCATTGGACTCCTTCATACTTGAAATCTGTGGTTGTGTTGCTCACCTGACAAGCTTAATACTACAAAATTAATCAAAAACTATTCTAATTGCCATTCCAGAGAAAGTAAACAACTCGAGAAAGCAGTGTTTTCTACTGGTATTTTAGGATTAGTTTGAAAATAGGTAAATTTTTACCGCAGTCAGCTATGCAAGTGCAGGGATGGGTTTATATGGGTCACATGCAGCAATTTGTTCAAACAGACAGAATTTTCAGGTGATTTGATTACTCAAATTCATATCAGTGTCTAGGATTTCATCTGGTCTTTGAGGCTACAACAACACGTGCTATCATGTGCATGTAACAGTTTGTGTAATTCATTCATTCTCTTTCCCTACCTGTTTCTAAATCCTAGAAAGAGGTTGAGAGTAACTTGTGCTGTCTGAGGTAAGGAAATTTTACCTAATAAATTAGCAATTATCTTGTCTCCCTAAGCCATTTCAGACTATCTCACAACATGCTCTATTTTATGTTATTCTGCTGTGATTATTTTTTTTTTCGCATTTTGATCTTAGTGTCATGATTAGATCAGAGGTTTTACCATGCTGGGATAAACTCATGATCCAACTCACTCACTTTTCACTGTTTGCCAGACCAGATGCTTCTGGTGAGTGCTAGAAGTATGCTGAATGACTGAGCTTACCTTTAGGAAATATTGACATTTAAACCCTCTTTTTACCGTTATTCCCGGGCAAGCTTTTGTTTCTTAATCAGTGAGATATCTAAAGAGAGATATGAAAGTGAAGGGCAGTATCATTTATTCTAATCTCACATTTTGGTGAGAGGCAGGGTGGAGGTGCACTGCTATATTTTGCAGTACTATCAGAATAATGTCAGACCTTCATGTTGTTTAATCCCTGTTTAAAACTCCCATTAATCCTGGGTTTAAGTTTCTAGTACATAGTCTGATGCATTAGCTACAAAAGTTCTGGATATTTTAATTAAATGTAATTTCTGTTAAGCATTTTAGAATTTAGCAGTGTTGACTTTGTGCTGAAATTTCATTTTGCTTAGAGTTCAGTAGCTATGGTTATCAGGGTACAATTGCAGCCTTAGTGCTCTCTGGTAAGGATGGGAAAATTGCTTAGACTGAAATGATTTGCAAATTTCTGCACATCAAGGGGTTGCCTGCCAAGATTTTGCTTTTCACAAATGTGAATCTCTCACAGTGGGAACACACACAGGCAATTGCTCTCCAAGAGATGCTTTATTCTCAAATTTGCTTTCCCTAGTTTGAGGCAGTTGAATGTTAGCACCAGGTGCCTGTTGTGGGCAGCTCCGTCTGACCATCTACAGCACCGTTTTAGGTAATTTTGCATCCTTGTGAAACTTGTTAAAAAGCCATTTCAGAGACACATTCTGTGCTTTCCAGGTAGGACAGCTTGCTGAGCTGGCTAGGAAGAGCATGTTTGTATGTGTCTCTAAAAGATGGATTGGAAACAACTGAAAGACTGAAACAGCAGGACGCTGGGAGAGGAACAGAGATGACTCTATATATGGTGGTGTCTCTACCTAGAGACAAGTGACATTTAGGGAGATCAAGGGATGCCGTTGATCTCAGACAGCCTTCTGTAAACTGAGGGGAGAATATAAATTTAAAAGTGCAGACATGTGCTCTGATGTGAGGTGACTGAAACCAGCCTTTAGCCTTTGTAATTTTAGTCTCATGACCTGTGAAGCAGTCTCCCATGGCTGCATTCACAAGAGAGAAAGAATAACTGATTTTTCTTCCTTTTATCTTTCCCTTTTTCCATTTAGTCTAAAAAAAGGAACAACAAGATAAACAGCTGAGCAAACCCCCCAGACTCTGTTGTCTTTATTACCGTTACATTTTGGGCTTAAATGTTAAAATTGGAGGTGATAGGTTTGAGAACGACCTAGGGGGAAAAGGGGAAAAAAACCCCAGCATTGCAATGATGGTCTTCTGGGGTTCACAGGAAACATCAACAAAGACATCCACCCCAAAAGGTCATTGCCACAAAAAGGAGCCAAATTCCATATTTTAAAAGATTCCACAGAGTGCAAATTCTATAAAAATCAATAAATTTGCTTCCATGTGAAATCATCATTCTGATCATACAGATACTAAAATAATGTGGTTTGGTTTTGTGTTGTCTAATAGCACTAGGGCAGCACTTGTTGCTACTGTGTCTTCTGACTTTATTACCACCGTGTGCCATTTCTGCTTGGGTTTGGAACTAGAGGAAATGTGAATTTACCCCAGTGTGACCTCTTAGTACAAATTAGCACTAAGTTGGGTTTTTTTCAAACCATTCTGCAGAAAACATGAAGCAGACAATGACTCCTAAGCAGCAGATGAAGAATAAATAAAGAAGGTATTTTAGGTACTTCTATAACAAACAAGAGAACACAAAGCTGAGGCAGCTGGACATGCACAAATCCTTTTTTTATTCCAGGGACACTTGGCTGATGACCTATAACTATGTCCATATTGCCTTAGGGAAAAACAGGCAGATAGAGAAAGAGAAAGGCTCTGGTGGCGAGCAGGAAAAATTGCGATAGGTGTCCCCTGTGGAGCATCCCTTCCTGGGCATCCTGCTCCACACAGCAGGGAATCACATAATGCTGACAACCATGACCATCTTGACTCTCAGTGAGGTGATACCTGTCATCAATACCTGTCAGTCCTCAATACCTGTCACCAACCTGCTGATTTTTGGACGATACTGCCATTTTGACTCTGGTTGAAATTGGCTTAAATAGAGTGTCAGTGTTGCACACCAATTGACTGTTCAACCCTGTGCACACTTGTTTTTTGTGACATTTATCAAGTATTAGGAAGAATGTTATTTACTCACCTTGCTGTCATAGATGTAATAGTCTGGAATCTCATAGGAGGGTGTGGTGGTGTCTTTCTTAAAAGCATTTGTGTGAAGTTCTGAAGTGTAACTCCCTAGATCCAGAATATTCATAAGCAGTAATTTTTATGAAAATGAAAAAAGTTGAAGTTGAAATCCTTAATCTACTTTCTGTTTCCTTTAGTAGATAGGTACAAGATAAGACAAATGGGAAAACAAAGCTGTGTAGGGAATGTGAGAAGACTATTGCAAACACTCAAATTACTCAAAATCACTTGTCAGTCAAAGTAAGAATTTGCCATTTAGAGAAAGCATCAATCTGAGCAAGAAATTACTGTAATTAAAGATAAACATGTCTTTGAGGTATTTCTCAGTGCAAAATTAATGAAGTTTGTTCTGAAACAACTTTGCCACAGAAAAACAATATCGAAAAACAATACCAAAAATGAAGACAAACCTGCAAACATCATTATATTTGGAAACTCTTGAGGCATTCTCTTTCACTGTGTAGTACAGTTTTTTCATGTTTCCTTTCAGGTTGTTAATTAGCTGCTGACTGGGCTGAGAAATTAGTACCTAAATTCTTTTTATTTTTTTTTTCAAATGGAGTTTTAAAGAAAGGGTAAATCAAAACTGTCAAGCCCAGAGCTAGCAAAATTGGAGAAAATTTAGAGCTCAGACCACAGCTGATACACAAACATTCTAATCTTAGATGTGCAATATCTAGCAGCAAGAACTCAATAATTCCATGGTGAGTATCTTCCATGGTACTGTATTTGTGTGTGAGAAAAATTGGCACAGGAAAAAGTAATGGACACTGCAAGTTTGATGGGGCACTTTGGCTCCCTAACTCTTCCACTGAAGTTGTGCTTAACTCACTGAAATGAGCCTGTTTGTGACTGTAATCAAAGCAGAAAGGTGCAAGTCCCAACCCCAGTGGCATTAATGTTTTCTTTTGACCAACTAGATTTCAGGTAACCTCAGCTGCTCTTTGGGTTACAGTCATCTGCCAAATTGGAACTGCTTCTTGGATGAGTTGTCTAGTGCATTTTGGTTTTTGTCAAGTTTAATTAATTCATTCATTAATTGTCAAGAGAATCAGCCAACCTGTATCTTAAACTTTCTTACATCATTGCCTTCCTTTCTTTATTATCTTGATGAAACAACTTGCATCTTGAACAACTCTGCTAAATTGGCATCTGTAACTAAATTCTAACTAAATTCTATGAAAATAGAATTTTTATTAAAAAATGGGGTCACAATTTCCCTTTGTTCAGGAATATTTTTCTAAACCTTATTCTTTCTAAATTTCAACTTTGATTGAACTTGAGGCTCTATTTAGCTTAAAAATAAACATTTATTTCTCCAGTAAGCCTAAAGTAATTTTTTTTTTTTTTTAACTTCATTGCATGGTGGACTGTAAGCAGTCAAAGTTGAATGTGGTTTTTTTTTTCCAAGATTCTTCTAACTAGAAAAAAATTTAGTTCTAAGCAGGCCAGGAATTGGATCGTCTTAGACTGGAGAAGACGTGCTAGAGGGGATCTCATTACTGCATATAAATGTCTCAAAGGCAGGTACCAGGGTGTTTTCAGTCATGGCCAGTGACAGGACAAGGCCATAAACTAAGACACGAGAAGTTTTTAAACCATTAAAGCCTCAGGACGAGGAAGAATTTTACATTGAGGGTGGCAGAGCACTGGCACAGCTGCCCATCGGGGTTGTGGAGTCTCCCTCCCTGGTGACATTCAGACCCCACCTGAACTTGCTCTGTGTCACCTGCTCCAGGTGACCCTGCCTTAGCAGGGGTTTGGACTAGATAATCTCCTCAGGCCCCTTCCAACTCTAACAATTCTGTGATCCAGTGATTCCTTGGGCATACTCAAGTGCATTTTCACTCTGCATTTCATGTAGTTTTAAGCCAGATTCTCTCGTTAGCTGTGTTCTATCAGAAAGGTTTTTTCTTTTCTGTATTTTTTAACTATTTTAATTGTGAAGGCAAAATAACAAAGGCTTAGTTAAACTCCAGCTCTGCCTTTGTAGAGCTCCTTCATATTTTGGAGGTCAGAACTTCTCAGCCTCTGTGTCTCTATAATAAGCTATGTCAAAGAAGTGTTAAGACAATTTTAATTCTGTAACATCTGTAAAGCTGCAGATCATAAGGCACCTCAGCATATGCTTAGAACATCTGTTTGAAAATGAGAGCTTGTAAATACTACAGAGGAAGTTTCTATAAGATAAGAAAACAAGCTTCTATGGAGAAAGGAAAAGCAGGGATTGCCAATCTGAATATAAAGGGAGAAAAAGAACAGCAAGCATGAGATTAAAGAGAAAGAAGATGATAGAAGGAGAGTTACTGATAAGGAACAGGTAGCTAAAATCTATTTTTCAGAAAATGAAAATTCTAAAACAGAACACAATCTTAAGAAATAGTGTGAACAGATTAGCCACTTATTATAATTAAATATTTGCTTTATGTTAATAAAGGAAATTAAAATGGTTCAAATCATATCATTCAATAGATTATCCTTCATAGTGATTGAAAATATTTGTTATTCATAAGCATCCATTAACGTTCTTTTGGAAAAATTCAGGAAAAAAAATGTAGCTATGGCTTTACTTGGTTGTAGGTAGAAAAAACCTGTGTTTCTTGCTTATCCAAATACAAACATTCCAAGGTCTTGATGAAATATTAAATCTAAAACCATTATCACCAGGGTTTAAAACAAACAAGCAAAACAATATGGATTGTGTGTGTAAAGATTGACATTATAAAGAAATATTTCTTCTTTTCTCAATTTATTCCCTCAGGAAAGCAAGCTTGAAATATTTTAATTCCCACCCTTCACCCGCCCAAATGGCATAGTAACTGTAAGGAAAGAAAATGTGAAAGACCTTCTTTAAAACTCATTACAGAAGATTCAGGCTGAGTGGTCTTTCTGGTTGTCATCCAGCGGTTTCCTTATGATACCTCTGCTTTGCAGCATTTATTCTATTTAAAATTAAAGCAAAGAAAAATGAGAGCTACGGTATATTTCTTTGTCAAGGCAAGACAACCCCATTATTTATTAATTTTTAATTCCTCAGTTGCATTTTGAGATACAGCAGATGTAAAGCTATAAAAGAACATTAAATGTTCTATGCCACTACCATTTAGCAGCAAAACAGAAGAAAAACATCATTTGATCTGCTCTAATAATTTGGAAATTGTCTATAATAATAATAATTCCTTTCAATGACTAAATAAATACAAATGAAATGCTATAGTCATTAAATATCTTTCGGAACATCTGGCCCTGTACCGCGGTAGCATGGAAAGCCTGCTGTGCGTGGAACTTGCCATTCTGTTGTCATGTTTCTTGATGGCTGGGAATGTGACTTTATTCTTAGTGCAGGTCAGAAACTCATTGTCTAGGGCATAAGGAGTAATGCCAGGAGAAAAAGTAGCTCCCAGCATGATGGGAGGAGCAGTGGTCTGTGGGATTGGCTTTTGAAGATCCAGAAGATGACACTCAACATGTCCATTGAATGGGAAAGTGTACGGGAACCCATACAGTAGGAAGCTCACCTGAAGTGTTTAGTAAGTATAGGAAAACAAAAACGTCAAGAACAATTAATTGACTTATTTGTAGCTTCTGTCCTCCTGCTTTCTGTCTTGTTTTATATCTGTGTCCCTCTGTTATTCTTTGCAAACACTTTGGGTAGACAGTACAGCAAAGTTGATAGAACATTAATTAGTTGTCAACAGGTACTGAGAAATCACAGCTTTCAATATACTGATTTTTTCAGGACTTTTATAGGTAAATAGGATTTAGGAGAACAAAATGGCAAGAGGTGAATCAGAGGTGCTGAGTGATGCCCAGTAAATGTCCATTTACTGGTTATTTTTGCTATCAGAAATGCTCCCAGTAATATTAATGATACAAGAGCTTTGTCTTTCAGAATGTAGTCTCTGGTGACAACAGCTGTTGTTTCCTTACAAATGAAAGCTGGTGATCTAATTCAGGGAAAGCAAAGTGGTTGTGCATTGAGATCAGCTGACTTTTAGATGTTCAACATCTCAGTCCAGTTTTCTCCTGGTGAGCATCAACATTTGCTTGCTGTACAGATTTAACCTTTTCAGCTGGGAAGGTTCATGCAGCAGTTACCACCATATGATACTTTTTGAATTTCATATTTTAGAATGCTAAGGACTTGCATTCTATTCTACAAATATAAATTAAAATTCCTTATCACTGCAATACCTGAAGTTATATAAGCACATTTCTCTTTTTATGAATTACAAGAAAATCATCTAATTTCTTTAGGTGAAAGATTGTGTTTCTAATTTGTTGGTGGAATATTTAGGTTGCTCTCACTTAGATCTACAAATCTTGTTTAAACACTGTAATGTATTTTGTGAAAATAAAAAGTGCTTTTGGAAATTATAGCACCTGTAGAGTGCTATCTATCCCTATATATTTTAGGGTGTTTTTTATCCCTGTAGAGGCTGTAGAACATATTTGGAGCAGTAAAATTTATCTTTTTTGTTGTTGCACAGATAAAACTGCTTGTATTTGTTTCTTAGGACAGGGTATAATTTAAACAGACTAAATCTTTTTCTGAACAACAATATGAAATGAACAAGAATGAAACTTATTAAAAAGGGGTGGATCTGTGGTCACTGTATCTATGAATGCAGACACTGGAATGTTCAAAGGCATAGTGAGTTCCAAGAATGAGAGTGTTCATTATAGAGCAGATTTTGTGAGGTGCTGCCATGAAAGCAAATGTCTGTTGCTGGTTGTCATCCCTGTGAGGAGTTACTCTGGATTACACATAGGTTTAGGAATTTACCTGTGCAGTCACATTTACTGAATAGCCTCTGTGCAGCAAGGAAATCTTGTTTCCATATGTGCTTTATGTTCATGACTACAAGCCCTAAGCTCTGGAATGTTAACTTGTGTAAGATTATAGAGTTCACTGGTGAGGTTCCAAAGTGTGCTTTGCTGCACTCAGTGCTCAAACCACTCTTCTGCCCGGAGCCCAGGAGTCAAATAGTGGTGCACACATTATGGTTTCTCCATCAATCCAAAGTGTCAGTGGCAAATGGATTACCTATGCCATAAGTATATTTTGCTTATTAGTGTGAAATTCCCACATATGCTGTAACTGTGGTGCCTGGGGATGCCTCAGGATAAAAAGCATTGTATAAATGTAGGTCATTATTGTTGAAGTTACATTATCTGAATCCTTTGTCCCATGATTGTTTGCTTTAGACTCTGTGGTAACATGTGAGTGGAGGAGAAAAAAAGAAAATCTAAATAAAGCACAAGGACATCCAATCTACCCTAACAAGGAAAATAATTGCTAAGGAAATCATAGTGCTGAGGTCTAAATATTTCACAATTAGGCATTCATTTGGAAAGAGCAGCTGCTCTATGTCCTCCACATACTATTTTGCTTATGTTGTTTACTGATTACAAAACACAGAATATACTTTTATTGACTGTGTTTTCCCCTACAGTCTTCTAAGAGGGTAATGATGAATATTCATATTAAGAAACAGCTTCAAGGTTCTAGCACCAGCAGCAGCTGTGCTTCTTACAATGTCTGCAGTCACTTGGGTTGACTAGATGTAAATAATTTACATGTGCTGTATATAGCAGCCCTTTCAGATCTCAATATATTTATGCTAATACGTAACTTAGATTTTGCTGGCAACCACTGTGTTGATCAAATTGAAACAAAAAGTAGGTTGTGGCTGTTCAGGGAGTAGACTTCCAGTTGCCCTGAACAACTGCCATGTGCAGTACAGAAGCCATCACAGTTAAGTGTTGAATCTCAAGATCTCAGAGGAATATTTTGAAGCTAATTATCACTATCAAGGAAGCCCTTGACGTCAGAAGGCACTGACTGAAGTACTATGCAGTGCTTGTCTAGTTACCTATGACTTCAGAATTTATTAATATCCAAACATTTCAAGGGGAAGACAGTAAGCTCTTTTGATATACAATAGCAACATTGTTTCCTCATAATCTTTCATTAGTGATATAAGAAGCAAGTATAACAAAAATTGCTTTTTCCTTCAGTATCTACCATGAAAGCTTTGCATCCTGTGATAGATGCTTAAGTTTATATTATGGTATGTAGATCTGCAGTGGCTGGAGGGTCAGTCTGGTTACAGAAAAGCATGAAGAGACTCACCTATTTGAGCTGTGAGTGCACACTCTCTGCCTATAGCTGTATCTCTTGTGTAGATTAAAAACAGTATGTGCAAGTACAAAAAAAAAAAAAAAATCCTGTAGAGATCTGTTAAGGCAAACAGGTGATCTATTTGCATATACAGGTAGAGATTGTTCTTTAGGAAAAATTCCCATGCTGCCTTTGAGGTTTGGTCAACAGAAATAATTGGTAGATGCATATGCCTTACCTATTCATCATTTTGCTTTTCTGCTGTATTTATTTTGGTGGCCAGTACTTTTGGATTATGCTTTCACGTGAAAACTCCAAACAGGATTGAACTAGATACTACTGTATGAAGACATATGCAATCAGGAAACTTCCAGCATTGAAAATTGTGTTGCAAAGTGACCTCCATTATTTGTCAGTTTAGAACAGTACAGGAAAGATTCCCAAAACACCTAGTGGGAGCTGTATTCTGCAGCTTTCAGGAAAGAAATAATTCATGGGGTTTTTTGCTTAATTTTAGGTTTCCATCAACTGAAAATTACGTTTCACTGTTCTTTTTGATTTGTCAGTGTAATTAGCTTTTCTTCTGCATATACATTTGGGGCTTTTTTGTAAGGTAAAAGGAAAAACATGAAAATTCTTGCTTCTGTTGCCCACAATAGAGGTGGGGACATTCAGATGTCACTGCATTGTGCTATGACACCTAGGCAAACAGTAAGGATTTGCTTTCGCTGGAGGGATACCACTGTTTGGCTATTCATTGCTCAAAGCTGAATGTATTCGTGATGCAAATAAAAATGTCAAACTCTCCAGATGATGCCTTTGTCTTAAAAAAAAAATAGAATTGTTTTCTAAACCAAGCAATATATTTGCTACAGGCTCTTAGCACCCTTTAGATGTATATCAGAAACACGTGGAGGTACCGAAAATTGGTATTTTACTTACAGAACAGTAGCTAATGCAGTAGTTAGTGGCATTTCCATAGCTTATGGTGAATAAGAGAGTACCAGGACTTTAACAAGTGAGCTCGTGATGCAGCCTGTATCACAAGGGAGCATGTGTTCAAAAAGAGGAGTATTCAGTGACCGAAAGAACTGAGCTGTGCTTTTTCCCTATGTTAAATAAAAGAGACTTGGCTTTTATACAGAAGAAAGAGGCTACACCAAAAGCTGTTAAAAAAGAGACAACTCCCCCTTCCCCGCCAACCCATACCTCCAAATAGTAGTTTTTAGCAGCATTTTAAAAATGTAAAAATGTAGTCCTGAAGATGTACATTGAGGCCATTGACGATACAAAACAGGAACTAAAATACTGAGCTGAGAATGAAACTTGAAACATTTGCTGTTTGGTGCAGTCTGGTCTTTACAAATGAAAATCTTTGCTTTTTAGTACTATTTTTACAAGCCCTGGGAACAGTCCTCTTGGGGCTTATTAATGCTTATTAGAAAATAACAATCATTACATACAGAGGTGAACTGTTCCAAGTGGGAAACCGCTTCAGGCCTTCCTATATTTTTGAATGGAGAGGAGGGAGAGAGAAAAATAAGTGTACTTATGGATTTAAACAAGCTTATAGATATCTAGTGAAATTTTGAAAAGAACCGAACTCCAACAGGTTTAATAATAAATATTTGCAAAATCCTACTTGTGTTTCTTGATCCACCTTTAAAATTTTATTTGGCTATCAAAATCGACTTGTAGAATAACGTTTTCCATGTTTTATATGTCTCAGAAGCCTGCATCCCACTGAGTTTTGCTTCAGTATTTAAATCACCTGAGACTGAACAATTTATACAAATAAATCCAACTAACGTTAAACAAACTGATGAGGTTACTGTAAAACCCTGTTGGTGTCTAGGTTCTTTAGTCAAACCTGCATTTGTGAGTGGACCCAAATAATCTGTACAGTCCAGTCTGAAGCATACTTTGCCACACATACATTGATTTCACAAAACACATTCACTTAACTGTCTCTGTCTTGCTACAATTATAATTTTAGAGGGCAATTCATAGCTCAAGTTTCAATGCTACACAAAATCTTATGTCTTTAATTTTTAAAGAAAGCAAATAATTAAATGATAATTCCTGGACAATTACCGTAACTGTTATTAATGCGGGTCATATAGATACTAACAACAGATATTCCAAAGAATCTGGTTTTGCAATGATTTGCTTTCTCCTGTGTAGAACAACTGCTACTTTTTCGTACATTTTTCTCCTTTTTTTTTCTTTTGTTTTATTTTTTGTTTTTGTTGTTTGTTTTTGTGTTTGTTTTGTTTTGCCTCTTTTGGTTTTTTGGGAGTTTTTTGGGTGGATTTTTGTTTGTTTGTTTGTTTGTTTTGCAAATTGATATTTCAGTTTATAAGTAGGGGTTTAAGAAATCAAAATAATAATCTTCTAAACCTTTGAAACAGAGAAATCTACACCACAGTGGTATATTTAAATTCATAAGTATTCAAATGGATTTCACTTACCAGTTTATTTTTATAAATAATGATTTCAGCTTTTCAGCTTTCCATCTGCCATATAAAAATGTGATGTTTCTTAATATAAATGACTTGCAAACAAACATTTCTGTTGAAAAATATTTGTGTGGGAAAGTTGTTCATAGGTAACTTTTTGACGTGGATGGTCCAGTGACATGTTTGGAAATTAATGTACATGTAAATTACATTTACTTGAAATGTAAAATTCTGGAACAAGTTGGAAGATTGCTTCCTTACGCTTGATTGTCTGTTGTGAATTAGTCTCTTGGTTCCATAAAAGATTTCCATTAGAAAATTTCCTGAGAAATGCTTAGAACAAGAGAACAGCCTAACTAAAGTGTCAGTAATTTCATGGTGAGTTATGTGTCTTGAATACAAGAGTTCAGCACCACTTGGTTGCTATGGTTCATTAGTTATCAACAAACCCCCAGATCATCTTTGAGTAGAAGCCCAAAACGCTCTAAATATGCACATGCAGTGCAATTATGAGGCAATCAAAATAAAATTTAACAATTTTGAAGTTAGATTGAAAATAGATGGTGCTTTCAAAGCCTGAGATTAAAGGGAGACAACCATATGTAAATCAGATGCAGTACTGCTGAATTATCTTGTTCAGTGTCTGTGCTTTCTAAATGATAGACAAGGTAGTTGTACAGAATAATTCCTTTGAAGGATCTGACAAGCATGATTTATGGCATAGCCCAAAACACATTCTTTGCTTGAATATTCAGTCAAAAGATCTTCATTTTCCCCAATTCTAATATTGTGGAATTATATCTAAATCATGTCTTAACTTTGGAAGTCACAGGAGGGAGAATATAAATTACACTCACAAAAATATACAAGCAATTTAAATTGGTAAATTGCTATTTTGGAATGCAAGACAGCAAGCGACAATTAATCACTGTTCCTCCGCTCATCAGACTTCACAGTGAAGCTTCAAGAAACGTAATGCAGTATTTTAAAAGGCTCATTTAAAACCCTTTCTCAAATACTACAAACATCTGGGGAGAAAAAAAAGGATACCCTTCTTTAGAATAAATCATTCAATGAGCTAGTATTTGAGAACCTAAAACTAATCTAGTTTGCATAAAACCTTAAAATTTTTAAAAATCTTAACTCAGAAATTGTTTTAGATTCAGTAATTTATGAAAGTTACCTGTAGTCTCCATATGGAAGGAGAAAGAGATAAACTGGAACCTTAACCCAAATAATATATATCCTTCAGATTTTCTGTAGGTTTTGAAGCATTGGTTAAATTATTCCTAAAGCACCTAATATAAAGACTGTCATCCTAATCAACGTTACAACTATGGGCTTTTTCAAATGCTTGACACTAATGCCCCACATTATTGAGGCTCCCAATGGAGACTGCTGATCCAAACTAAGCCAGACATGTTTCCATCTAGAACCCTCATCTCCATGTGTTACAGACTCAGGACTCAGCTTTTAAACTCCATTAAACAGAATTGCCAACATTTGCATAAGCAAATGTTCTCTTTGAGCAACCTGTAACTCAGGAGCAGTTTTCTAGCCCTGTGTTCTTGCAGGAAAAAAATCCTCTTCTTAAGCTCTAAAAAATTATTGAACTTTCTGTGAGAACATGTTTTTGTCGCTTACTCTCTTTCATTTACACCACAGATTTTGTTCATCCCTTAATCTTGTCTGGCTTTCCAACAATATAAAGAAAACAAAATGCTTCACAAAGAGAGAATGTACCTTACTTGAGGAAAATAAAACTGTCCACACAAGTATATT
>VXBB01011477.1:658816-694813 GCA_013399915.1 Illadopsis cleaveri
TTTTTTATTGTTTTTGTTTACTGTGGGGGATTTTTTTGGACAGCAGTAACAAGACACAGATGCAAACCTTTGGAAGATTTTCCAGTAGCAGCAGCTGGCTCCTTGGCAGTCTCCTCAGGCAGTTGTGTTGATGGTTTGGAGTTGCCTCTGGGTCTGTCACGTAACAAGTCAGCTGATGAGTTTCCTCCTAAGTTTGGATGCCATTTTTTTAGATAGCATTGAAACACCTTAAATATTGGGAAAAATGTGCAAATTCTTTGTGCCCTTGCAAGAAACATACATATATGTGATTCTCACATATCATACATATAGTGGTGTATGTAAAATGATGCATATGTTTATATGTAGAGCTTTAAAATTCCATCTATTCAACAGATTTCTGCTCTAGAAAGTGCTTTGCAGAAAGCTGCTCAATTCCCATTAAACAGCCTTATAAACTAATCACCCAAGTAAGTGGAACTAAAGACTGGTGCTACCATGAAGACTGTTCTCACTGCTAGAGCTCACCAAAAATGCCATTTGCTTTTGTAATACTATTCTGTGAACAGCCAGCCTAGCTAACCATCTCCCTTATTCCTCTGTGGATTTAATCTACTTGTCCATTTTACCAAGTTCTTTACTAGCTGCTGTGCTTTCCATACATATAAAGCTTCCCATACATTCAGAAATGACTTATGAGACTCCCAAAATTTAAAAAAAAAAAAAAAAAGAAAAAGGAAGGAAGGGGGGAGAGCAGTGAACACATGTTCATGTTATACTGTGCCATATGTTGTAGTAAACTGGGTGTATGAATTACCATATGTGGATTTTCTTATCTCTGGCCCTTACATAACTTTGACATGAATGTCCAGATTGCCAGAGGAAAAGGCAGTGGGATGCATTTTTATCTCATCTTTGACCAGGCTTTCATTGAATGGGTTTTTTTTTCCAGTGCAACGAGGTACCAAAGGAAAGGATGGCATTAGCAGATATTTTTTGGTGCATTTAAGATTGTAAAAGTGTTAATATGAATGAAACCAGGCATTTTGAGAACCGTACCCAACTAACTGAACCTGCATTTCATCGCAGGTGTAAATTTTTGCCCACAGCTGTGTCTCTGACTTATGGGTAGGAAATTGAAAAAAATGCTAATTTATAACATCAGAATTATTTGTCCCCAAAGGTTAGAAAAAAATTCCACGCTTTCATAAAGCTATTAAAAAAAAAAAAAAAAAAAAAAATTACACAAGAGATTTAATCCTTTTGGTTTTGCTTAAGAAAGACCCAGTATCATTTGCAACCATCTCACCTTTCTTCCATATCTCACGCACCTCTGTTGAGACAAACACAGTGCTGCTTTGTTCTCCTGTCTTTAGAGAGTTATTGCTCAAGTATTGAGTCTGCTCCTAAGTGCTTCAGACCTGCATTCAGCTGTGCATGCTCCACCCAGCTCATGTAGTGCCTTCTGTGAGGCCTTGCAGGGCCTGAAGATTTAAAATAGGAATCTAGAATAGCAATGACATTTAGGCTGCAGGGCTTTTCATTAAATTAAAGGCACTGGGGAGACTCTAATAATAGAGATGAAGCCGAGAATGGGCAAAGTAGAATTTGATCAGATAGTGCTCTTGTAATTTGATTATGCTTATGTAAGGGAGAGCTGGGACTGAAAAGGGGACAAGAGGAGAAGAATCAATAAAGAGTAAGATGACATTAGGAAAGGCTTTTCTTTCTACTGACTAGCTAGTGAGAGCTGAATAGTGTAATTTTTATTCTCATATGAACTGACCTAAACTTTGGGGGTGATCTGGACTCATTGTACTACAAGGCTGACATGGTTCAGTTCTAATCCTGTTCTCCTTTCCATGCTTATGTTTTGGTAAATCTAAAAATAAATTGAATCTAAATCCTGTTTATTTAGGAATGGATATGAAAAATGTCTCTCCTGCACATGCAAACAATCTGGTAGAACATGTTTCCTGGACATGGTTTTTAACTGCCTTAGTGATCTGACTTGCTCAAAAGCAATGGTGGGACTAAAGAAGGGGATGCCTGTGAAGTTAAACAAGGGCTTGGATACCTCAGAAACTTCTGAGCATAGCTTCAGGCCTTGATATTTAGACTATGTCCATATTTCCCATGAGGAAAGGAGCAGCATTTAAAACACTCCAAAAAGAGTTTGAACATTGTACCTACCATTCATGTATCCTTTGGATAGATTATTTGCTTTCTCTAGGGGAAGCTGAAGGCTTGTATGCCTGTTGAAAAAAGCTTTCTGTTTGTGTTGAGAATGAATATAAAACAGTACAAAGGTTTTTAAAAAAAATCTGTTCATGACAGTGCTGGACTCTGAAATTAAACTCAGCAGATGAGAAGATGCCACTTTTATTTCAAAGGATACAGAAATTCCCCTGCAATCATCCCATGGAAAGCAGGCATGGAACTGCTACATCTGTATTGTTTTGTAAAATGAAACATAGAGATAGAAACTTGAGTTTCAAAAGCTGCCTGGATTGTAATCCCTTAATGTATATTTTTTGTTTTGTTTTCATTGCAAGGCTCTTTACTGGGGTTTATCCTATGTCCAGTAAATGCTATCACTATATGCATATCTTTGGCTGGATACATAATAGTATCACCGTTCCACCTGGGAGTAATTTTAGATTTTTGTGTTGCTTTCATATGGAAGAATCAACTTGAAACTCAGATATGGGATTCTACTGCACAATTCTTACATTCTGCAATATGATTTTTGCTGCAATATTTGTGGCTGGTTTTGAAACTCCACCTATTGGAAATTTTACCTAATTACTATGTGACAAAATATACAGCATGGACCAATCAATTCATTATGCTTTTTAGTTATTCCATTCAATGAATCAGGTTGAGGGATGTATTAATATGAAAAGTTTTATGAATTGATTAATTTTTAATTTGACATGAAAAAAATCAAATTGGGAAAGGGACAGCAAAATTTTGTTGTACTGAGCCTTACTTTGCTTTTATAATACCTCTTGCTCAGTCATCTACCAGGGGAACAAATTTAATTTGAGTTGCAAAAAAATAATTTCTCACCATGTTTTCCAAAGTATTTTTAGCAGCAGTTTTAGTGCTTTGTTTGCAACCTGAGTATTGTCTTGGCTCAGCCACAAAGCCACCAGACTTCAATCACTTACATTTTTTATGATCTCCAAAAAAGAAATTCCTATATTCTTTATCAGTTGTGTTTGGGTGCAAAGGAATAATAGTATCCTGTATTTCAAGCAACCACTTCTGAAATCTTGTTGTTCTCAGCTGCATTATATTAGAAATTAATGCAAACCTTACCTCTTTAAGTGGTGATCCTGTGAGTTTATCTCCTCAGGATGTGGTAGACCCTGTTATACCAGCAGCTTAAAAATCCCTCAGAAGTGCTTATCACACAACTGAGCAGTTCCTTAGTGAATATATGGCTCTAGACAGAGTTTTATTACAGCATGAAAACTGTAGTTACTAAAACTGGTTTGTGACTTTGGGCTGAAATAGATTTTAATTCTAATTCCAGGTAACATGGATTTGGGACAGGAAAGATAACTCTCGATGACTTTTTACTAGGAATTTTCAAAACTAAATTGGAGCAGTTTTAATGCATGTATAAATTCCACTCTTGCTCAGAAGCCAAAAAATTTCAAAGATTGCAAATAGATTAAATGCATAAAAAGAGAAAAAAACTCAAAAAAAACTAGTGGCTACTTATCATTATATTTACTTTTGTTTCAAGAAAGCGAATGGAGGGAGAGAGAAAAAGCTCCAAGAATTACCAGGAATCTTTTGCAAAATTATTGCTTTGGTAAAAAATAATCACACCAAAAACCTGTCATATAATGTTAATAACCATGGTTGATTTAAAGAGAAAGGCTCATTCTGAGGTTTAAATCCTGGAGCTCTTGTTAGATGTTTCCTGAACAAAACCTTCCTTTCTGTCTACAAAATAGGTAATTTTGGTTCTTCCTGGACCTGGTTGACCTGGCTGGACAGGGTTGGATTAATAATTTTGTATTAATCTTAGTTTGATTTTAAGCATATCGTATCAGCTAAATGATCACCATTCGCTTATTACACATCTAATCAAAATGTCTAATGACTTTTTAGATACTCCAGACTATTTAGATTAGTTTAGCAGTAGTCAGCATAGAGAGTCATCCTAATCTCCTGTAATAATTGGAAAGACATAAAACACAGTGCTATAGAAGAATAGATTGAAAAAAAGGGCCCAAACTCTTCACTGTTTTTAAAAGACAGGCAAGTTTGATACATACTGCCTTGTCAAGTTTTCCCTCCAATCAGCACTGCAAAGGATCAAGGATTAAATACAGAGAGTATTGTATTTGAATGTCAGGAGTATTTTACTTCTACAACAAGGATATGCATTGAAAGGTAAAGGTTTAACATTTTCTATTCCTGTAATCGCTCTATACTGAATTCAAGTAAATTAACCTAACAAAGTGGAACCACTTTGGTACAATAATCATGCAAATTGGTGGTTTTTTAATCTGATCATATATCCTGTGATTTATAAATAGAAACCATCACATCATTAATAATAATTAGCAGCAGTTTACCATAGTATTGCACATCTCGCAGCATCGCCGTGGCATTATTTCTTTGGTCTTGGAAAATTGTTTTCAGAGGAACACTGTAAAGGTTTGGAGGCTGTATTCTTGTAAAATACACATCTAACAGCTATTTAGTCTAATGCTATACAAGAGACAATTACTCCTATTTGTCATGAATTCCAACTATAAATAGTATTTTTAAAAGAATTTTTATGATATATATTCTTATATCTGCTGTAGAAAAAAACTAAGGTATCTAACAATACCTAAAAATAAATTTTTGCTGAAAGCTTTGGCAGAAACAAGAGTACACAATGAGATTAAGAGGAAAACAGACAATTATTTTTGCCAATATATTCCATTTTCAATGATGGCTAAGTGGATAAAGAGAACAGTCATGAATCACTCAGCCAGCCCAATTTAGGATTTATCTTCCTAAGGCACACTTAAGAATTATTAAATTTTAGCTTAGTAAATCTAGATTTTAAAGCTTGATTATGCTGGGCTAGTCAATTTGTTGCTGTTTCTTCCCAAAATGTACCTGATGCATTTGATAGACCAACACAAGTGTCAATATTTTGTGCTTAATCTGTTCTTAAAAACATATGCATCACTTCTTAGTCAGTAGCTTAAGGCTGTTCTTGTTGGGTTGTTGTGAGCTGTAGTGTATATTGGTGCATAGGGTATGTAATCTATCAAACAGGTTTGCACTTGCTGTTAGTCAGAGGTCTTTATTACATTTAGATATTTTTCTTATATGAGATTTGTAAGTGAAGTCTTGGTTACGCTGAAGTCAATGGCAAAATTCAGCTGACTTGAATTAACCAGGATTTTACCCATTGTTGAAGGATTTGAAAAATAAAAATAGCTACTAGGAAGTAAATTTTTTTAACAAGTCAAATATACCAATTTAAGCCATTTCATTTTCAGTGTCTCAGAAATATTAAAGAATTATTTTTAAAAAAACCAAATTTATATTGTAGGGCTTCACTGTTTCTCTTCAGTCTCATTGGAGAGAAATAGGGATGCCCTGCAATGTTGTGCTCACCAGAATAAAGAACTTTAGTGGCACTATGTATAGAGCTATTCCTGTGCAAGCAGTCAAGAGATTTACCTAAAAAAGACACCTTGGATGTGAGAAAAAGGTCCAACGTACAAAGTGCACTATGCAGAGCCTTGCTTGCGTTACCTCAGTTCTTCTTCATAAAGGGAAAAAAAAAGAAAAAAAAAGGTAACAAATTCCTTGTAAAGTTGCTTTTATGCAGTAATGCGTCTTGAAATAGGAATTAAATACCATTTTCCCCGATAGTATTAAAATATGAATGCACTGCTCTTTTTAAACGTATGCAAAAATTACTCATTATTGAATATCAACTTTCTGTTCAGAGCCTTTTTTCACAGTTTGGAAATTTAGCACCTAAAATAGAAGTTTATAATGTGTCTGCTGATACAACATAATAGCACTGGCAGATGATATTATGGTAATCAACCAAAGCTATTTGTTGAGGGCTTTTTCAGCACTGGAAATGGATGAAGCCTGTTCCTAGGAGAGAAATTGTGATGGGAATCCTGCAAAGGGTTGCCTCAATACTTTGAATGTAACACAACTCAATGCAGTGATCAGTATTTTTATGTATATATTTCAGGCAGAAGCTTGCTTTCTCCCTGCATTTTGATAAAGGCAAAACAAAATAGGCAATAAAAATTGAATTTGCTTATGATTCTTTCCTAAGGTTTGTATGGAGAGGATTGTGTACTAAAGTCAAAGCCAGTTTTTGGGTAAGTGTTTTACGTAAATGATGTATTTACATCTCTAACAGTAACATTTTTAATATTTACAAGTTCTATTTTAGTTGGTCTTTCAGGCATCAGTGTGCAGCCTCTCTTCCCTAAATCTTTGGACCTAAAACTAAGTTCCTGTTATTCTTGATACTAAGTCTATATGGAAGTTAATATAATATGGAATTTATTTTGTCAGCCAGGATAGGTTTGTAGAGATTGGTGATGGTGTTCCATGGGTTACAGAAGGAAAACAACAGATTAACTGCCCAGCACAAACCTGGATTACCTGGAATATATCATTTCAGTGGGACTTTTGTCTGAGTGTAAGTTAATGCACAGTTTTTCCCACAATAGTAAGGGTGAATTTAACACAATAGGTCTTAAATATAAGTCACTGATGATAACACGACAGAGGCTGAAAACTGAGTCTAAATCTTGCTACACTGTTCCATCTTGATTAATAAAAGTATTTAATTTCAGTATCTGTAAGATTTATCAGAATGTTTCCATGAACTTTGCAACTCTGAACACCTGTCTGACTCTATTTTATCATATCTGGGATTACAATAGTATTAATTTAAATTTGTGCAGAAATACAAAAATATTAAGCTTATGCTCTACTGCTAGCACTTTCCTTCCTTAGTTCTGGATAATATGGAGTACATTTTTATCATCTAATATCCCCACCTTTCTAGCAGTGGTATGTTGCTGACTCTGACTGCGTTTAAAGCTTTAATTAATCAAAAGGGGATATTGAAGGCCATCAGATTTCCAGCTTTTCATACCACAAATTTGGTTTAATATTTTGTAGGAGGATTTAAAACTTCTCTACGAAGATTTAGTGTTGAGTGACGTTTTTTCCCTGAGATTTGGAAAAAAACACTCTTCATTAAAAAAAACAGACTTGTGGCATTTAGTTCCTACCATATAAAGGACAAAATGTTGGATGCATTGAGTCTTATATGTCACACATATATAAATACTTATTTATTTTTTGGTACCAATATAGAAGTTGGATATAACAGTAATGTAAATGCCATATTGAATACACTACAAATCACCAATAGTTTCTGGTCTCATGTGAGATTATTAACTTATTTTCATCATTATTACATTAAATTATAGTAAAATCAGGGCACAGTAGATAACTAAACTTCACATAATATGAGGGACTGTTCCATATGTCTGCTTTTCCCTTTGGTATTTTCTTTTTTAAATAGTGGGGGAGGAAGAAAAGGTGAACTATGCAAGCTTTTTCTGAGGAGCTAAAATCTGGCACTACTTAGAGGCTTTCTGATGCTGTAGCTCCTGTGGAGACTGCTGCTTTCTGATACCTTCCCTGCAACTTTAGCATCTTAGCCTTGCTGCTCCATTGTTTAATGATGTTTTGTCCATCTCGAAAGACTTCAAGAAATTGGTGGAAAACATGAGGATAG
This sequence comes from Illadopsis cleaveri, assembly GCA_013399915.1. Classification (NCBI taxonomy): domain Eukaryota; kingdom Metazoa; phylum Chordata; class Aves; order Passeriformes; family Timaliidae; genus Illadopsis; species Illadopsis cleaveri. The sequence continues at coordinate 666,606 of VXBB01011477.1, forward strand.
AAATTTGCAAAGTCCAAGACAACGTCCAGCCTTAGTCCTGAGTGTGGATAAGCATCCATAAATGCACAGGAAATTATGTTGTGTGGAGTATTGGGTATGGTGCTGATAAGGCCAAGGTTCAGGTTTGATCTCTCGTGTTTTTCTGCTTTACTGCTTCCCATACAAAACTTCTCCATTCAAACAAAGTAGAAACTTGTATGCATCTAACTTTTTTTATCATCATAAAAGTAAAACCCATACGGTGAAAAGTAATTCTTCCTTTGGAAAAAAAAAAAAAAAAAAAAAAAAAAACGGGATAAGGTGGTNGAAAAAATTAGAATTTAGCTCAATTGACTACTGTCATTCAGTAGCATCCTCCTGGGATAGCTTCTTTTCTTTATTCTATTGTATAGACCTAATTCCATTGTCATGAAAGAGAACAGATGAAAGGAGTTACAGAAGTCTTAACTACAGCAAATCTAGTATATTAATTTTCCAAATTGTACCAGAAGAAAAGGGTGCTATTTCTGTCCTGTGGTTTTTGCTTAGAAAGCAGTTCCCGCCTCAAACCTATGAGCATCCATCATGTTCCTCGCCTTGGGCAGATGTGACTTCCTCAAGACACTCATAAGCCTCTAGATTTTGAAGGTTTCTGGGATTCCTAGGTAAAATAAATAACACTTTTGAATGTATTTTCATAACATATATGCAGCAAATAAAATTTGACTGCTAGAATTTCTAGATTTCAAATGTTAAACTAATGCTGTTGTTAACATGGAAAATCAGTGAAGGGCTTCCTTGTGAGCCTATAGTTTATTGTTCATGAAGTATCTGGTCTTTATGTTAAAGGTATTATTCATCTGTGGAAACATAGCCATGCACCTGGATATTGCAGAGGCGTCCACAGACTCAGAACTTGGAGATTATTCTTACTTTCTGCACTCTTAAGTTGTGTAAGCCTTCACAAGTTCAGGACAAAAGACTGTGTTTGACTCTCTTGGCTTGCCTGTGTTTAGATATGCTCTTCAGGTAGGATTTCCATCTGTTCCTTTAGGTTATTCTTTCCCCCAGCCATATGTGAAAAGTATCTGTTGGCTTTGGCAGTGAGCTTGTGTCTGTTGAAACAGTGATTGCTGTGTAACTCCTTCTTCACTGCAGAGCTTTTAAGATGTGCAGCTTATGTCCTGGCCAAATTCCCAAGCTGAGTGTTCCCTACTTCTCTCATGTACAGGACCTGATGAAATGTAGCTGGGAGTTAGAATTTTGTGTGAGGAAGCAAATATACGTCACAGTGTTGAATCCATTAGGCCCAGAATTGTTTGAAGACAATTGTTTGATGGGCCCCCACATGCCAGGAGTGGATAGTCTTGGTAAAACTCCCTGCTGAAATTACACCACATTGCCCAAGTAATTTCATACACACGAGAGGAAATAAGAGGAATTACTATAGTTTGGTAATTAAGACATTCATTCATACAGGACATCCAAATTCAAGTCCTTTGTCCCTTCTCTTATGAATATTGAATGACTGGCATGCAGCTTCAGCAGTTCCACTACAAAACACTTCGCAGATTGGAAATAGGGCACTCGTTTAGGATGTGGAAAAGTGTGGTACAGGATCTCAGAGGAGATCAACTATAACAGGGATCTGAAAGAGGTCTCTCACCTAATCACTCCACTTTCAGGTGCAGTCGAGTGAATGGACACTGGACAACATTTCCTCTTATTAATAAAACCATCCTCTAAACAAAATGTGTGTGCTGACAAGATGAGAGAGTACAATAATTATTTTCTGCTCCCACTGAAAGATGGAATACTTGAGTGGCTTCATGTTAAAGCCTGCACACAGTGTGTAGTTAACTGTCATTGCTGGATGTGCAGTCATGGTGGAAAACAGTGAGAAGTGTTGTGCTTGCTCAGTGCTGGGATAATAATATCCCCAGCACAATGGCCAGTGAACTTTAGTGTAGGCAGAAATTAAAATATCTCATGCTGTCTAAATCAGTGATAAAGGCTGCATTTAAAAGGAGACCCCAAGTAATTTAAGATTCATGAACAGTTTTATGTCAGTTGGAGGCAATGAGGTAAACCTCAGCCAATGCTAGAGTCCCATTTAGAGGCAGCAAAATAAAACCCCCTGGATCTGAAGAATATTAGAAACACTCTGCATGCAATAACAGTGGTTGCCTGGATATTAACTGCAGCAATTCCTAGAAAAACAGGAAGTATGAGAGTTGGTTGTATGCAGTCCTTTGCATACCATGGTCTATGTGAGATGGTTGCCAATTATTGTCATTAATTTAGACAGTTTATTTTTCTTTGTAGTCCACAGTGAAGAGATAAAATGCTTGTTATGAATAGCATGCATAATGAGGAAATAAAGCACTTAATCCCATACAAAAATAATTGTGTATGGCACAATTTTGAGATTAGATTGCAGTCTGAAGCTCTTAAGAGTAAATGTACCTCAAACTTTCCAACAGCCTTTTTGAGGAAATTGGAAATTTCAGTTCTCTGCTGTTTTGCAGTGATACAGATAATGTACATTGAAGAGAAAATAGGGAAATAATAGCTATAGTTGCATCAGTTCTTGCTTTTGAGATATGTGTATATTTAGGGCACATTTGACATTTCTTGTGTTCTTAGAGTGGGACTTTATTACTCAAAATGTTTAAATATAAAATGTCGAAAATGTTTTCCTTCTCTCAGTTTTCACAGATGTTCTTTATTTTAAAATAAATATCAAAGATTCTTTGAGCCAAATTCTTATCTCCAGTTATATCCAACCAAGACTGCCAGTTTCATTGCTCCTGCTTAGGAGTGTCTGGTCATGTTTTTCTCTCCCCTCATATTTTCCCACCTATTCTCACTGTCATATGCTTCAGTAAAGCCTAAATTACATATCTGATGTTGGATACCCTTAGCTCAGTCCCAAGTGGCTTTTCAAGCTCAATCCCAATCTGCCAAACTACTTTTTTTTTTTTTTCAGTTTTTACAAAAGCAAACTTTTTTATTTACAATTGAGAAAAAACCCCAACAGATTAAAGAAAAAAAAAATGTTAGAGTTGCTGGAAGGAGATTTTCTAGAAATATCTAAGATGCAAGGGCGAAGGAGGCTTTTTTTTTTCTTTTCTACCATGGGCAGATAACGTGAGTGAAAACTGCAGCTTTCATGTACACAGTCATCCTTTACCATATGTCAGTTTGCCATATGCTCCTATATGTTTTATCAAATGCAGTGTAGTCTTTCTGCAAATGCAGCCTTACATTGTGCCTTCATTATTAGAAATCAGTATGTCTTTAATGCGGAGACTTCTGGTTGAAGATACCTTAGTGGAAAGCCTTTTATATGACAAGGGAAGAGCGAGTTTTATCTTTTTCTTCACCAATTTTCACAAGGAAACTACAGCCTCCTATTAGCTATTTATCTGCAAATAACGCCTTTTTGTTTTGTGGCAGAGAATATGTTTTTCATGTAATATACTAGATTGAAATCTACTCTCAATGCTTAAGTAAGATGTGATGATCTCAAGATTTAAAAGGTCTTAAGCTGTGGCAAAGTTATGTCATATTAAATGATTTAAGCAGCCATTACTTTTAAATGTGTTTTTGACCTTGTCCAAGAGTGTCGTTTACCTCAGTGGAGAGAACATTATGTTGGCATTGAAAACATTCAGGATTAGCATTACCTTAAATTTATTCATACTTCAAGCCTCTTGGAAGGGTTCAGAGAAGTCCATGGATTGAGTTTGAAAACCATAGCAGCAGCCTGGATCCTTTTGTAGAAAGAAAAATATAGTAGAAGCCTGATCAAGACAAGTTTTCACAGTCACTTTACATTAGACCAAACTTACCAAAGTCAGTTGTCTTTAGTTGTTTCTCTACCAAACACTTCTACTAGGAAAAAAATGTACTTCCTGCCTAGTGTTTCCTACTAATTAACCAAGAGGTTTTACTTCTCTGTAATTGGTACCCAAACAGCCCATATGAAAGGACGAACAGCATCCCTTTCCTAGGAATTGTGTGCTAATTAAGATCTAAATCCATGCCTCTTGGTCTTATGCATCAATTGGTGCAAACCCATCTGATAGATAGGTTAGATAGATAGATTAGATAGAGACAGATATAAAGAGATAGATGGATGGATGGATGTTTGAAATAATGCCAGTTCCAGAGCATTCTGGCCAGTTTACAGTAAAAAAACCCCCAAGTATCTACAACACATCTGGAAGATGACTGGTCAGATAGCTGAATGTGGAAACTACTTGGAAGGGAAAAAAATAAAGCAGAGACGGGGAAATTAAACAACTAGTTCAGAAGGTAATGGATTTGCCGCTCTAGTCCTTAATACCATCCTTATTTGTTTGATACATGCTTTCTTTTCTCTAGCTGAATCTCTTCTGCACTCTCCTTAAATGCCTAAACACGGCCACTTTTCAGTGATTAGATTTTTGTAGGAAACTCTTGCCAATAATCACAGTCAGTATTCTTTCTCCCTCATCCAGCTTTAAATACAAGTTCTTTTTGATCCTTTTGCATATATGGTTTTCACCTGCATAAGGATAGACCTTTTGACAGCAAATACTAAGGCTGATTACAAATCTCTGTTGCACTCGTTGTCCATGAAAAACTTCTTTGGTGAACTAATTTGGTTTGTGTTTTATTTTTACAATCTTCAGTGCCTTGGTGCCACTCTGGCTGTTCCTTTGTCATAGAATCATAGAATGTTTTGGGTAGGAAGGGATCTTGAAGATCATCTTGTTCACCTCTGAGACCTGTTCCATGGGCAGCTTTCAGTAGACCAGGTTGCCCAAAACCTTATCCAGCCCAGCCTGAGCATTTCCAGGGATGGGACATCTACAGCTTCCCTGGGCAACCTGTGCCAGTGCCTCACCATCCTCACAGTAGAGAATTTTTTTCTATCATCTACTCTATACCAACATAGAAAGATTATGGCTGTAAGGTGACATGTATGATTAGCATTTTTATTTTGAAATATATATAGGTTTTTTCCTGAACTCTGGTGCTATAAAAAAGTATGAATTTTTAAATTATTACCATTTATTATCCATTTTTCATGATCATTTGACTTCTGAAATCTGTAATTGGTTTATCAATGACACACAGATTATAGCTTGAAAGAGAAACACCTCTAAGATTATCAAAGATGACAAGTGTTTAAAAAATTGATAAGCAAGTTTAATAACCTGCTTCATTAAGTAGAAACAAAATTAATCTGCAGAGATGTTTACATGTAAAAAGAGCAAGTCAATTGCTCGGTGATTTTTTTTTTAATTATAACAAATCTATTTCCAAATGAAGCAGTTTCTTTGGCTATCTCCCAGTTGCACAGGAGGGTAGTGATTAGTACAACGGGATAAATCAAACAGTAGAGAAAATGTACTGTTTTCCAAATTACTACCAATTCTTATTACTTCTTTCAGAGTTCCAGGGTCTCCTGGATTCCTGTGAAGATTCTTTTGGAAGCTTAACGGTCAAAATCAAGATTTCGTGACTTATAACTAACCATCAATTTCTAAGTTCCTGCTGAGTGACAAACACTACAAGAAAACATTTTTCTTGTCTTTTAACTTAGCTGACTTATCTTTCCCATTTTTTCAAGCTCTCATTGCCAAACTCTTAAAGTTCCAAGGGCAACCAGGGTTATTTCTTGGGAGCAGTCAGATCAGAGGCAACTTAAATAAGCACTGGCAACCACACAGAAAATATAGTGTTGTTAGTTGTGACAACTTAGCTCTGAAATGGATTTTTGATGCTTTTGGGAATGAGTTGTTCTGGACCTTTTAAAATATTGTGATGTCATGCAAACAAAGTCTTCCTTGTTAATACTCTTCAGATTATCTTCTAAGCTTAATTATCCAGATCGCAAATAATTTTTCTTCTAATATTTTTTTTGGTATTACTGAGAGATTCATTGAGGTGTGAACTTCCCAAACGTCACCTTTCAGTGGCTTGGCTTTCTATATGCCATATTCCTCTCAAACTTGGTTTCTATTTATAAACTTGCTAAATTTTCAACTTGTCCTTGCAATTTTCTCTTACTTTTAGACTTCTGCAGAGCAGACAGCTGCCTGGATCAGAGGTGTTGTATCACATGCATCAGGCAGCATGAAGACCAGACAATTAAGTGCTGCTGAGTAGAACATCTCCTTTATAATTATACACCATCAGCTTTTTAATCCCTTCAAGCAATGAAGGGAATCTGATGATTATTTTACATTTATACTATACCTATAAAAATGCACTATTGTTCCTGAGCCTTGCTACATGCTTTGTTTTTATATAGCATTTTTGACTGTCACTTGCTGTGGCCTGTCAGAGAGAAGAATATCCCCAAGATTGAGAAGACTATGAGAGTGGCTCCCTGTTCCTCTAATAACTCTTTGAAAATTTATATGCCAGGTTTGGGGAAATGGTTGGCATGTTACTGAGAGTAACCGGAGTAAGACTTTTTTTTTTTTTTTTTTTTTTTTTTTTTTTTTTTTTTTTTTTTTTTTATTTTTTTTTTNTTTTTTTTTTTTTTTTTTTTTTTTTTTTTTAGAGGAAACAAGGTCTTCATGCTTTTAAGTCTGAAGAGGTACATAATGAGAAAACACCATCAAAATAAAGAATTAAGGGCATTGTTACAGTGTGGAAATGCATCTAGTCTTAAAAATTAGTTACAGGTGATTCAGAGTTGCTAAGGGAATGCGTAATTAGTAGTTGGTGGGGGGGTGTGTTTTGTTTTGATTTTTTTTTGACGTGAGTTTGATTTCTGGAATAGAGTTTCATGCTGATACATTGAGATTAGTAGATACTTCTGCTCAGAGCTTGAGTCGCTGTCATTTTCTAAAAAGCTCTGTGGTGAGCACTGAGCCTCTGGTCTTAGGCATTTACTCAGTATCCCCAGGAAACAAAAGCTCAGGCTCTGGAACCCAGGCCTTAATTACACAAGATACTTCCATGAGCAAACTGAAGGTATGTCAAGGAATATTTTAGAATTCAAAAGCAGGTTAAACTATCTGAGTAGACAAAGTTTTAGATCCCTTCAGTGCATTCTGCATTAATCACTTCTAATTCTCTAGATTTCCCCTGTCCTGAAGGCTCTCTGATGTACGCTGGGATGTCCCAGGTTTTGCTGTGTTTCTTTTCTTGTGTCTGCTGTCTTATTTGCTACTTTCATAAGCTTTTACAAGTTTCCAACCTTCTGTTATTGTCTTCTTCCAAGTTTCTACTGAAAGGTGCTTCTGATGAAAAGCAGAAAAGGGACAGTACCAGGTCACATACAAGGCTATTTAAGCATTTCTTCTTTCAGTTTGTATGTTGCAATTAAGGAATCCCTATTAAAATAACCCACGAACAAACAAAACCAAATAACTAGGTAATATATATGTATATAAATCATAAAAATAGGTCAGTGGTGAGTAGCATGGATCTCAGTTTGAAGGGAATCAAGTATTGTAAAATAACAGCTCAAATTTAATGTAGTTTTAAAAACTACTTTTAAAAAAAGGGTTTAAAACAATTGCTTTCTCTTATCCTTCATGAATGAAAGGAAACTTCATCATGGTTAGTGTGAAATAGTAATATTAAATGACAAAAACACTCATAGTTTCTAAGGATGTAGTGATATGATTCTTGATAATTCTGCTTCCCGTAGAGTTTTAGTGCTTAATGTGAGAAGATTTATCCACATTATATTTTGATTAGTACTATTTTTCCATGCAAAAGAATGATACTATTAACTCCTTACCTTGATCTTTCCTCTCCCTTAGTAATTTTATGGATTTACTTACCTAGTAAAATCAAAAGCAGTAAGGATAGGTTTGGGGGTTGTTTGTTTCAGAGTTTTACAACACAACCTGGTTATGCATTTCTTTATTCTGAAATTTTGATCACGATTGTTTTGCACTGTGATATATTCAACAACATCAGCAGGATATATCTAAACCAAAAGAAAAAAGGTGACAAAATTAGATGTGAGCATATAAAGCAGGGGGAGAGGAGGAGAGCAATATCACGTAAACTGGAATATCACACATTCTGTGCAACAATCACAAAATGTGCAACATGTTACATACAAACCACTTTCAAAATAGTGCGTCTGTTTATATGAGTAAAGTTTTCAGCTCAAAACAATTCCTTTCCAGGCATGTTCTTAGTTGTTCAACTTTATTCATTGGAATTTAAATGTATTGTACAAGTACAAATCTTTTTATAGACACTGCAACAGATGGTCAAATACCTTGCTTACCTACAATTACATCCAAAATTAGCGTAGTTGGTTATATCATCAAAGACAATAAAGGAATAAATGTTCACAAAGAAATCTGAACCATCCAAGGTCCAACCTACTCTGCAGAGCTCCAGTTGGCCATGTGAACTCCAGAATATACACCTAGTGCTTACAGACTCTGGAAAACCAGTCAGGTGAAGAGAGGGGTTAGAGTTCTTCCCAGCTGAAACAATTCATTGGTTTGTGTAGATGTGTTTAAATCACAACAGCTAAAATAATGCAGAATTCATTTTTTACATCACTGTTTTTAAAAAGCTTCTTTATAAAGCAGAGTTTTTGAAACCTTTAAAATACAACAAAATCTAAAATCATAAAATACTAAGTGTTTTCATTTCACTAGGGAAAAAGGGTTTAGATAAACCACAACAGCTATTTCTTTTGGCTTTGGAAAAGAGCCAGCTAGTCAATTATTTGTTCGGTTCTATTTGCAGCAACAGAGAATAGGCCTTAATTCCACATGGCTGCAGAGGGAAATGGTGCTTCAAAGGTGGTCAGGTACTCGTGCTCAGAGGTATTTCATGATAGTCTTTCCAATAGGTAGTCAGGATACTCAGAGTTGGCCTGATTAGGAGGAATTTTCACAGTCCAACCAGGACTTGATAACACCTGCACCAGTCTATGGAGAAAGTGTAAAAGGAGCTGGCTATAGCAGCCCTCATCTGTTCCCAAGTAATTCCTCCCAAGGTTATTACAGGTTGGTTGGCTGATAAAAGGATGCTTTGCATTTCACCTCTCTGTTGCAGACTGAGTCAAACTGTGCCACTCCTGTTCCAGTTATCTGGTACGTAGGCTGATAAAAGTATTCTCCTGGATATCTTCCTTTCAACACCAGTGATAGTTTCCATTGTTGTTCTAAATCAAATCACACTCAATCTTGAAACCCTAATTCACACACGTACAGATTAGACTTGACCCATTGTTTTGGCTTTTTAAGCACTTGCCTTTGTATCTATTGTCTGTCAAGTTTTTCAGAGTTATTCAGTATCATCTGCCTGAAGTGGCTCATTAAAATTTGTGTGTGTTTGTGTGTCTGACTTGGAGGGAATGGAACCGAAGAGAAATACTTTCATATTACCTTTTAAAACAAGAACAGATAAAGAAATTATTAACTGTTTAGTTTTCCTCTTTGTCTATATGCATTACAAACCTCAGCACCAAGGTTTAATATTTCTGGTTGGTTTTCTTGATATTTATTGTTCATAGTTGATATTTAGTAAAATATTTTACAGTGCAAACTCATTGATTCATTAATTCAAAACCTCCTTGGAATGCATAACATTTTTGACTGATTTGCAATTATTTGAAGATTTCCAAATACCACAAAAATTAACAGGACTGCTTTGAAAAATGCCATTGTGCCCTTTTAAGAGAGCTATTGTTTATTGCTTGTGCATGCTGTTTATATCATTTCAGCCTTCAGCATCACTAACTGAATTGCAGGTGAACTTCACTTTCGCTTTTGCTTTTGTTATATATATATTCTGCATGTACTTACACTAAAAAAGAGAAAACTTATTGAGGAGAGAGGAGGGAAATCTTTTTCTCTCTTTCCTTTGGGGAGGAATAACCAAGATGCTGGTACTACATTCTTGCTCAATTCTGTATGCATATTTGCCAGTGTCACTATCATCATCACTGGTGTCACTGTCTCTATGAGAATTAGAATGACAGTGGATACAAGAGAGACAGGAGGACTGTATGGCAAATGAGCCCATCTTACTTGAAAAATGAAAGCTCCTAAATCTTCAGAAATATCTCAAAAAAACTTTGGTGAAAATAGCCTAATGGAATGAATCAGGAACATAATTTTTGAACACAGATGTTCTTAAAGGTTAGATAAGACCTACTAGGCTTGAAATGGTGACTCTAGCCTGAATCTCCTCTGCCCAAAAGTTGTGCAAAGCACTGAAAAGCATCAAATGGGAATGACCACCATCTCTTCCACCAAAACTCAGCTGAGAAGTGCTGCAGAGTTTCTTGCTCCTTCCTCTTTAGTGGCTGGCATGGCTCCATCAGGTCTCTTGCATGCACAGTGTGCTATCCTGTGGTGGTGATGGAAAACAGAACCGGAGTGTTATGTTGTTCCCTGTGTGATCCTTCAGAGCTTATTCACAACTCTTTGTGTTTCCTGTGATAGCACAGGAGAGCACTGCTTTGCTAATGGAATAGCACTGACGAATTCAGTCACAGGAGCCTTGAAGAACAACAAAAAAACCCCAGTTAGTTAATCTGTGATTGTGACCACATTTATCATTGCACTCCAACTCCTTAACAGTCTAAAGCCATTTATAGTCAGATTGTTCCATGATAATAAAATACCACATGAATTTATTAGAAAGTTTCTTGGCACAATTTGTAAGCCCCATACTTGTGGAGTGGCTACATATTCAAATATAAATTTAAGGCTATAATCCCCAAATGGGTTTGCTATGATTTCTAAACTTGTGAGGCAATTTGGGTTGGTTTTTCCTTTCCAAGTGAAAAGCAGAATGCTTTCCTGTTGTTTGAACTGAGACCAGAGGATTCTTGTCTGTTCCATCTGCATTTCACCCTACTACATTTTCAGAGTTGTAGATGTCATTCAGAGTATACATGTCATTCTCCATGGAGGATTATGCAATTGCATCAGTATATGTAATAATTGTGTGGCTTATGTGACTTCATGTTGTTGTAAATGAATAAGTGAGAGGTTCCTGAAATCAAAGCTTACAAAACCTTAGAAAGGAGAGGGTGGAGAGAAGAAACATATGGACACAATTATAGGTCCTATCAACAGTTTTAATCTGCTAGCAACAAAGTGTAAATCACTCTAAAGATTAGAAAAAAATTAGTAAAAAAAAAAAAAGTCATACCTAGTGGACTGTTCTGAAAACATAATTTCATTGTGTTAATTATGTGATAGTGGATCTGGATGTTTAAAGTGTGTTGTAGATATCTCAGAAAGCTTCAACAAAGCATGTGTTTAGTAAAGGGGACCTGGCCCATCCTAAGTGGTCCATGATTATTTAGTTAAAGTCCTTCTAAAAATATCTGCTTTTTTATTTAGAAAATTACTCATGAATATGAGATTACTTCAATATTTATTGCCTTAATCAGGAAAGGATATGAGCAGAAGCTTTCTTGGGGACTGTTGCTAACCTCTGAAATGTTGCAAAGGATGCATAAACCCAAATATAGAGCTTTATCTTTGTTCTCTCTCACACATGCAGGCAAACAAGTGTACACACACACCCCACTCTCAATTCTTTGTCCTTCTCATTTCATTTCCCCATGTTCTCTTTTATAGCTATGGTAATCTGCCCAGCAGTCAATATTCCCCATGCAGGCTGGATGAATTCTCAGAGAGTCAGAGAAGCTTGCATCCCAGCTGTACTGCTGTGGCAGTGGTTTTTTTGTCATTTTTAAAAGGTTTGTTTGCTTTCAGTTTGGTTTTGTGTTATCTTTTTTTATTATTATTATTTATTATTCTTTCTTTTTTTTAACGTGATCCACTGGAAAATGTATTTGGAGAGAAAAGCAACCCATAATGATGTTCTGTTGAAACAAGTGATGCTTGGCTTGCTGAAAACCAGAAGGAAAATAATGACATGAAAATTGTCCTTGTTCAGGAGAAGTAAGCAAAGATTATATATAATTGGACAGTTCTGAATCAATGAAACTGCATAGTTTTTCATGCAACTTGGCAAAAATTCAACCTCCCTATGTATAAGAAATCAGGACCAAAACACTTCTAGAAAAAAAATAATTTCTTTAAGTTTGTGTGCTCTGGGATGAAACACAGTAACTTTGATCTTTTCATTTGAAATGTATTCCATTTCAGTCCTGAAGCTTTTCTGAAATATGATTGAAAAAGCTTTACTTTCCTTTTCAAGAAGAGCAGCACTAAATTTAAACATTTATTTCATAAGTATATAGGGAAAGAAATAAATGTGAATCACCAGATTTTACTGCTGTGTATTCTGCAGTTGCTTGGATCCTTTGTTAGAATCAGTGTCTGGAAAGTAAAACATTCCTAGCTTCTATTTCCTATATACACTATGAACTTCTGTTTTGGGGTCTTCTGCTACTTTTCTTTCTCTTGTTCTACATTCTGCACATCTCTTCAATACTCCTTCCAAATTCCCTGGATCTTTTGATGGCCTCCTATTGGATAAGTTTTTCACATCCCCCTAGTGATGCTGATTCTCGAATTTGATGGGTATGACACTGCAGCTGTGAATTTGGTTAGATAATAATGAGGTTTATTTTTACCCAACTGTTCTCATATTTTTCATCCCAATTCTTGCATTATTTAGATGTGTTATATTTTCTAGATGTATTGTCCTGCTGAAGTATCTGGAATAGAAGCTCCAATTAATTGTTTTAAAGTCTGTGTTCAGACTATCATAGAAAAGTGCTATGGAGCAGGAAGGTAATGCAAAAAGTGTGAGAAAAGGCTCACATTCTTGAAAGGCTCACATCCTATTCTGAGAGAAGACTGGAAATGCAGTCACCATCAGTGGAGCAGTGAGCTACAACAGGTTTATTTTCAAATTGTAGAGATTCAGTTATAATATGGATCAAAGAAAACTCTTTCTTTGAAGAACAGTGGACAGGGAATTACTGACAAGAGAGTATCCTGCTGAAAAGAAATTCAATAGCCATGATGATCTCTAATGAATTTAATAAATGAGGGACAAATCTTGAGATACTTTACATACCAGCAAAAAGGCAAAGTTCTTTCTCCGAAGGGAGCTGTAAGTAAAGGAATTTGCCCTGGAGATTTCTTTCACTCTTCACATCAGTGCAAATTACCAGGGAGAAAAAGAAGAAATTACAAATACTACGGGACTTTTCAAGGATGCAACATGGAAATTTACAGATACATAATGTAGGGAAGGGACAAATAATTTCTATTCCTTCCTATCCTCAGTAGCAATAGATCATAACCCTAACCCTCTGCTGTGTTGACACTACAGTTTTCTCCCTTACAACCATTGCAAGCAAATTTTACTCAAGCTTTAAGCTGATATTTTGAAGTGAGTTCTTTTGATCATGTTTTAGTTCACTTTTGAAAGATTCATGCATAGTTGTCCAAATCTGGATGAGCACTGGGTGCTGCTTCATTTAGCACATGTAAATGGCTCCATGAAATCTCAAATAGGACACCACAGTATCCAACTCTCTGAACCACTCAGAGATGTAAAATCATTTACAGGATGATGTGGAGAATATTGTCCACTAAAACACTGTAATTTAGTAAAGAATTAAAATTACTTGAAACTGCAAGTTTTAAAGCCAAACAGCATGACTGGAAGGTGAATCCCATGAGAACAGACTATTTAATGAATACTATTGAGCCCACTGAGTCCAGAAGCAGGACCATGTTTAAATCTCGTGCATGCTAGGTAATAGTATATAACATGGTCCAACTTTAGGAAATAAGATCTAATCATGTCAATTTTTTGTCAGTGTTAAAACATGGGAAACACACACATGGAGATACATAGATAGATAGATAGATATAGATATGTATATATATATCACAGGCTATTCTTCCAAAACCCAAGTGGATGGAACAACTTCTTTTCTTTTCTACTCATCTAACATCTTTGTGACTGATGTATTTTCCTCTTTCTTGAATTCATTTGGTCTTGTTTTGCCATCTAGCAGAGGAATTTGTGGTGTGGTGAGATTTGCTTTCTTATTCATTTGTTTATTATTGGCCTAGAAAAGGTTGGTTATTCTCATTGTTGTCTTCTGCATCAAACAGGCAAATAGACCTGTCATCTTTAGTAACATCACATGGGGCAAAAAACCAGGGTGTGGATAAGAAAATTCCTCCAATTTATTTCTGTGCCAACATGGGCAAGGGGAGGCCTAGTGGAGAATACTTTTATTTCTGCAGTTTAACAATTTCCAGCAAAAATGATTGCATGCAGGAGTGCTGTTTGTAGGAATTTAAAGATGAAAGGGAGTCCAAGACATTGTCCCAGTCCTGAAAAGGTAATAAATTATATTTGAGTAGTTCCAAGAAGACTATGCTGTTCAGAAGTAATTCTAATAGTGAAGATTCCACCATCTTCCAGGTGATCTTTTGTAGCACCTCACTATCCTCACTGTTGAGAAGGTTTTTACATTATCTACCCTGAATCTTAATTGCTGCAATTTAGCACATTTCTTTCTGTCCTGTCCATCACTGTGATTGAGAACAGGTGATTTCCTTATTCTTCAGAAGCAGCCTTTCATGCATTTGAAAGCTATTATCATGTACAATCTCAGTTGTCTCCTTTCTAGCCTAATTCTTTCAAGCTTTATTGAAGCCCCTGTTCCCTAAACTCTGGTCATGTTGATCTCCTCACATTTTTCTCAATAGGCTTGTGTCTTCCTGGGGTGTAATGTCCAAATTTGCACCTGTAATCCTGCTGGGAGTTTATTATGCTGGGCTGAAGGGGAGAATTTCTTCACATCCTTGCAGGTTCTGCTTGTGTTTGTGCACTCCAATATGCTGTGAGCAGATGTCGACTCACGGTGTCACCCTGAACCACGTTCAAGCACGGAGGCTCACACTAAAACCAGGCAACTAAAGGGAAAAGAACTAACAAGCATTTCACCCCGCCACATATCTATTAGAGAAATATGATAAAGTTTTACTGGAGATTAATCAGCTGAAAAGATACACTGGAAAGGAAGTTCCTGTTTGCCACAAGAGATGAGTGATAAACATTTACTGATTTCAGAGTGCTTGAGTCATCCCCTTCACTAACAACTGGAAATCTGATAATCTTTTTTGTCAGGAGAGAAATATGCATTGCAGATTAATGACTGGGTTTTCTCACGCCTTGTTTTTATAGTCACCCAGGTCAGAAGACTTCCTAATGAGGTTTATGTGTCTGTGGCTAAAGACTGATGAAATAACCTGCTGATCTCAGTACTGTGACCAAAAACCTCAGTGGTACAGTAGTGTGTCCTTTTCAAACAAAGAGATTAAATTAGGGAGTCTAAATAAATTAACAAAAACATAACTGTTGCTTACCACCTGGGTCTGTACTGAGTAATGACACAGGAATTCCCTGCTGCTAGTCACATTTATAACATTTACATTGCAAACTGTACTGGAAAGGAATAAGCAAACTTCTTCAAATGCATGATTACAATTTCCTTTCTGGAAAACTAATCTTGTGAATCTATGTATTTCTGAGCTTCTTTAGTAGAAGGAAGCCTTTACTGTATTGCTTGCACATTATAAATCTCCTTTGATGAAAAAAAAAATTAAAGAAATGCAAACTAAGAGAGATGCATTTTATAGACAAAAAAACTTTTTCATATACTGAATTATATAATTGAAGCCTATCTTGACTAGAAAAGTTACTTTAGAAGTTTTTTAAGATTGTAAGCTATTTCCCACTGTGTAATTCAATAGCTCATTACCAGTTAAATATCATTATATTATACTGTATATAGATCCAGTGTTCTGGAAAAATTCCACAAGAAGCAAATGCACTTGTGG
This sequence comes from Illadopsis cleaveri, assembly GCA_013399915.1. Classification (NCBI taxonomy): domain Eukaryota; kingdom Metazoa; phylum Chordata; class Aves; order Passeriformes; family Timaliidae; genus Illadopsis; species Illadopsis cleaveri. The sequence goes on from VXBB01011477.1 coordinate 682,370, forward strand.
GATATCCTCTATAGCTAATAGATATTTATTTTAATGGCATAGACATTGCTTTAAATCTCTTTCTGCATTAATGATAAATTGATCATTAGTGCAAAGTAGGTGAGAATTTAAAAAGTCTTCTAATAATTTATAGCTCATATTGATTTTGCTGGAATGTTTCAACAATAAGACAGAGCCCAGGCCTTTGACTTGGGTAAATTCCATTCAGGTCAGTGGGGTGTTTGCTGAAACAGTCTGTCCTTCAACCCCAGTTTTGTGGGTTTTTTGGGCATGTGTTTTGGAGCTCAAAAGCATGTGGCAACAAGAGAATTACTCTTGCATGTGCTCTAGTTCATAAACCTTTGTATGACTGAAATTTTGGTGTAGATTTTCACTCTTAGCTAAAGGATTGTTGCTTGTTGTCCTGTACAATGCAAGTGCATCAAGAGTAGATCTATTGAGGGAAGCACCCTGATTTGGAGTTATAAGAATTAACTAATCTTAGGTTTAGAGGTCTCTCTGAAAAGAAAGTATTTGAAAGATTTGTTCAATCCCAACTGAAAAATAGCAACAAATAAAAGACATTTAAATTTTTTTAAACTAAGACCACAAAAATTATGAAAGGGAGTGTCGTTTTAAAAATGAAGCCACTTTTTACAATGTGATTCTTTAATTTTCATACTGTTCCCTTTATTTTTCACTGCAAATAATTTGAAAGCTTTTCATGTTACCAAATTAAAAAAAAAAAAAAAAAATATCACTGTAAGTCTCTTCTTGGTTCCACTCCTTTTGCTGCTTTATAAAGTGCTTTGATATATCTGGATGAGAAGGGCTACACCAGTATGAAGCTTTTTTTAAACAAAGCAGCCACAGATCAGTAGCATATACTGTACCAACTCCTCTAATCAACCAGCAGTTCTGTGAGAGGCAAGGATATGGAAAAAAACGTGATAATTCATATTATGTGATTGTCTTCCTCCAGTGCATGGCATAATTCTGATTGAAATTACTGGCAGTACTTTGTGTGCATCAAAGGAAAAACAGCTCCAGGAACTGACATCCTGTGAAATGTGGAAGAGCTATTATAGGCTGGTGGTTCAATACAGTGGTTTCTGAAACCTTCCTGACAAAACCCATAAGCTTTTTCTGGGCAGTAACGCTCAATTCTGTGACCAAGGATGGTCAGCAGACCACCCATGTTTTCTATTCAAATTTATGATAGCTTTAGCATTTGCAAAGATTCAAAGAGCAGGTTTCAGACCATAATCCTTTTTGGGGCCCCATTCTTCTCATTTTACTTGTTAGAAACAAAATTAGATCCAAGGGTGTTAAAAGAAAGCTGCTAGCTTTCTAAGCCTTTAAAAATATGTATGCATTGCACATTTTTTTCTCTGAGTACATCTTTTATTATGCTGAAATTATTATACTGAAATAAATAGGTAAAATTAGGCAAGTTTTGATAGAGCCATAAAATTGCAGCTTAGAAGTCCTGGATTTTCTTTCCTATTAAAACCTGCTTTTAAAGATAAGAGGGTTGTGACTCTTCATTTTAATTATATAGCAGGTACTTTGTTTTAGCTAGGAATTTTTAAATGTAATTAATTAAAACTAAAACACAGGTATGAATAAAATTATTTTCTGTTTCCAGTCTCTTGATGTTTGCAGCTATTATTTGCATATATGCTAAGGAGAACAAGCTTGGCCAATAAGGTTTCTTTACAAGTGGTAATGTTTTCCCATACAAATTGTCCCTTTAAGCAAAGTTGATCAAATATTTACAGGATTCCCATCTATCTATGTATAAAATTGAGGTAGGCCCACGCTTCCACAATTATTACAAACAGTGGCATTCATCAGTAAGCGATCTCAAAGTGTTATAAACAGAGCATTGGCTTTAAAATTGCACTGAATATTCTTGTTAGAGCTTTATAGACAAAAAATTGTAGGTGGAGAAGACTTAATCCTGCAATGTTCTTTTTAATAATGCTGGAAGATTAAAGCCTTTGGAACCTTTCAGCATTGGTGTGAAGGGTGCAATTTCACCAAGCCTTTTTCATGCCAACACCCTCTGTCTTTGGGACTGATAATATTGACCCAGCTTGCCAGTTAGCCATTAAATGGCAAATGCTTTGTAGCAATTTGTCCAAGGTTGCACTTTGAAAAACTGTGGCAGAGGCAGGTGTAGAAGTTCCATATTTTCCATATTACCATAGAGGATTGTAGGATCATGTTTTAGGGGAGGGTGTGGTAGCTCACCTGATAGTCTAGCCATCAGTCATCACAACATCAGTGACATATTGCATTGTCACTGGATGAGAGATGTGCCAGTAAAATGCAGATAGCTATCCCTACATGAATGCTTCCCCAGAATTCTATTTCCTATATATGAATCCCCTATACTTGTCCTTAAAAAAAGAACGGAATGTGTATATATCATCAGATTTTCTCTCTCGGTAAGTTAATTACCTTTGGCTTCTGGAGTAGCTTAATTTTTCTTGCCCCATCAATAGGCCTGCTGAAAGAAGCACAACACAAAGGGTTTTATCTGTGTTATTGATTGGCTGGAAAGTGATGTGTTTGTGACTATTGGAGCTTCTCCAGTGCATATTTATTTACATTGGGGGAAAAAAATAAATCAGTATTACTTGGAAAAAAATAACTAAAACTTTCATTTAACATTACAAAAGAGAGTATTGCTTAATCCCTGAAGTAGGAAATTGCTTTTCTTCATGATCCATTGCTTTCATACTGTTCCTGGCTGCTGGTGCAGAAGGAAAGAAAAACTGTGTTCTCACTCTGTTTTCACCATATCTATTTTCTTATCCTCCACCAAAAAAAAAAAAAANATGGAACCACCCCCCTCCCCCCCCACAAAAAAAAAAAAAAAAAAAAAAAAAAAAAAAAAAAAGAGAGAGAGAGACAAAAATCTGGCTGCTAATTTGTTGTTGAAGTAAATACAGGGAGGGGTAAATACAGGGAGGGGATAACCTGGGTACAAAAAGATGTTTTTGTCTTGAATGGGCATTTGTAAATATGGAAGCAGAATAAAACTTTATGTGGAAATCTGAACAGAGGAGATTAAGGATTTGAAGTAGTATATCAAAGCTGAAGTATATGAGCTATTGCTATTCTTTGAGATGCCGTTATGGTTTTATACCTAAATTCAGCAGCATGCTCCCAGAAGATGAATGTTGCTAAGGAATGTTTTTTCCTTGTGTTCTGATCTTGTACATTTACAAAGAAAATGGCAATTAGAAGTAAAAGGCATAGCTGGCTGAAAATTTTATTTTCACCTTGCTTAAGATTCGCTCTTTTTTGTTAAAAACACCTATTGTTGTATTGCTTCTAATATGCACTATAAAAATGTAGTGTGTTACAGCTTGATGCTGGAAAATACAAATGGGCTGTAAGTAAGGAATGATTATTTAGCTTTGGAAGTTACAGTATTAATTAATGATTCCCTGACATTGTTGGGACAGGTCACAGAATGGAATTTAGAGTAATTGTAAGTTACCAGCAACAGTTTTAATTTTTTTCCTAGGAACACCAGTAGAAGTTGAATTTTCTCTTTTCCTATCAGTAGAGTCCCTTGTTTCCTTTTTTAATCTGATTGCTTTCTTGGTTTTTTAACCCATTTAGTCTTGCAAACCATAATCAGAGGTTATACCAGTAAAATAGCAGTCTGAATATAATTGTGATGGCAAGTTTTTGAGACTGCTATCTCACAGAAGAGGTACACGTACGCTTCATTTTGAGTTTCAGCTTGTGCTAGCTATATGAGGAAAGTAGCAAGATCACACCATATGCCCAATAAAAGCTTCATTAGAAAGGCATTAGTAGATTAATCCAAGTTACTCTGCGGTTTATTTTATTTAGAATGTAATAAGGTAAGTTCATTAGTTTACAGACTTAATGTTTTCTACTGTACCTCAAAGCAACCAGTAACAATTCCACTGAGATTCCCCAGACCTCACTAACACCTGTCAAGATAAACACATGGCTCTCTGGGGGAATCACCTTGGCAACATAGCTGAGGGAATCTGGAAAAAAGTAAGTCTCTCACATACAAAAGAGTGTTACACAGTCTAAACTTGATTAATGATTTTTCACATGCCTCTGAGGTCATATATCTCTTTAAAGCAGAAAAAAAAAGTTAAATCAATCTCTGAAGAACAAATATTTTGGAATGTACAGTACTGCATCTGAAATGTATTTTAAAGAACTTGAAGGATGTAGAATAATTGTGCAATTTGAATTGAGCCTCAGCAAGGCTGTCTGAGACCAGCAATTCAGTCTCCATCCCCCTAGGGCTAATATATTAGATTACAAGGATTATTGTAGTGGCAGTATTTGTGCCACTACATTTAAGATTATGTCAGCATTTTCATTTTAAACCTGTATGTTCAGAGGTTCATAACTCAGCTATAGGAAATTTGCTTGGCATTACAAATGTGTTCTGCACAACAGTGACATTTTTTCTGGAGGAAAGAAAAAGAAGAAAGAAAGAAGCTTAAAGCTAAATAACTATTTGGACATTTTCAACTTATGACTTCCAAAAGTTAATGTCATCTTCTTGCAACTCTGCTTTTTAAATTCAGTTCCTTCTACAGCTGACTTGTAACACTACTGCTGTCTGCAGTCTGAAGCAATGTATTGTGCTGGACAAAGAGTAGATGGCTGCATCTTATCCCTGTCTTTGCCAAGATTGAAGCAGGACTAATGTGTTCAAGGAAGGCAGGAGGTGGAACTTCACTGTACATCCTCTTCTCAGCCCAGGCCAGAAAAGTGAGAGGTGTTGTGTGATGTCCAGAGTCATAATGAGTGATATCTTAGAAATCCTGTCAGGAAACCCTGCTTAAAAATGCAGTCCTGACTTTAGGTGCACTACAAACACCTTTTAAGGCTCTCTTGGCTACCAGTGGGCTTCCTACCAAAAAAAAAAAAAATAAAAAAAGCAATCAACTTTGCCTTGCAAGGTGTTTAAACTCAATTTCCCCATTTTTGTGGCTGTTGCACTGAGTCTATTGTGAGCTTTCCTTGACATGGCATTTAATATCTCAGTTATTGTGCATGGTACACAATATTAAGGGCTGCAAACAACTCTGTAATACACATACTTTTTGTATTTCTGGAGGCCTTTATCAACAAATAGGTTTTGCATATGCTTTGTGTTCTTGTACTGGATACAAAAGAGCAGAATACTGGGTTCTGTTGTTGGCATTTGTCATCAAACTTCTTGATGACTAATTTACAAGCTATTTTTGTGGTGGCTTGCTTTTTGTCCCTAGCTGGAGTATTATTTGCTGAGGAGTTCAAATCAGTAGCGTTCAAGCTGTACCAGGGATCTCTGTGGCAATTCAGTGCCAATTCCTGCAGCAGCACTGGTAGAAGTCAGAGAGACTTTTGCAGGTTCTGCAGCAGCAGCCTAATTGCCCATAGAATTAACCACTCATGTGGTGGCCCTGAGAGAATATAGCTAGAGACTGTTTGCTACAGGAGCACAAATCTCCTCAATGTCATACAGATGGACTTGGCCTTATTTCCCATGGCTTTGGGCTGGAATCAAAGCTACACAAAGTGTTAGAAATATTTTGCCAGGTTAAACTACAAAAAAAAAACAAAAACAAAAACAAAAAAAACAAACAAACAAACAAACAACAACAAAAAAAAGACATTAAGTGGCATTGCTGCACTGGGAGCCAGCAAAAGCCAGCCCCCAGTGGTTTCTGAGCCATCCTACTCAAACCAGCTCAAACCAGGGCTAATCCAAGTAAGGATGGATAAACTTGGCCAAAGTGCTCCCATGACTTATGGACCAACCAGAGCTATTTCAGATGAAGAGGGACCTTCTCCTCAAAGTCAAAATTTCCCAGTGCAAAATGTTCTTCACAAGCCCCTTCTGTTCTAAATTGAAAAGATCTAGCTTATGTGCATGTCTTCAATGAAATGAAACAAAATGAAAATCAGCTTGATTTTGACAGCAAGGAATAGAGAGAAAGGGATTACTTTATGCACACAGAGTCAGGAAACATTTATTATGAAGATTTGAGCCAATCTGAATGGACAGAAAGACTTATTAACTGCTCCAGGATTTGTTTTGAACTATACATAGAGAGAGAATAGCTACACTACAGAGAAAGTAGCCTAAATATTTCCTTTGTAAGCTTCCTTTTCTCACATGATTAGCAAAATTTGGAATTTCTTTGCGTTTTATGGCTTCACAAATACTCCATTCATTTTCCTGGGATCATATTTTTTACCTTCCAAGTCTTCAAGTAGTTCATATGATGAAGTTTATTGGCATGAAGTAAACAGTGTCTGTCCTAGGTTATGTAGGGTTAGGACACAGACTGGCCATGAATGACAGGCCTTGGTTCAGTATCTTGCAATTAACTGGCTTTTGAAAGGAACATTCTCTGCTGTTTAAAAGAGGAAAATTACTACTTCCACTGTTACCAGACATAGTTGAAACTACTGGGAAATACAGTGTATAGGTCATTAAATTCAGCAGTGTTTATAATGGAAAGAGGAAACATTAGCTTGACTGTTTTCTTCTCTAAGCCTCTGTCTGTAGGCTGGATAAACATGAATTCTGGTCTGCTTAATTGTAATCACAGAATGTCCATGTATTTTCAAATTAAGGGAGCGTCCAAGCCTAGTAGTGGGGAAAACCTGTAAAGTAAAACACTAGTAGTGTGTTAAAACTCTCCATAGTTAATTACATTGTATTGCTGTAATACAGATACAGATTTGTAGAGGTGTTTTGGGTTGGATTTTTTTTTGGTGTGTTTTTTTGTTTTGTTTTGTTTTGGGATTTTTTGGTTGGTTTTTTTTTTAATTATTATAAGATTGAACAGCAGTTGAGCTTCAGGAGTTTCAGGGTGGATGTTACAACACTAAGTGCAGGATTAACTAGAGGTGGCCAGAGGAGCCTGGTTGCATAAGGTGGCACTTAAGCAAAAGGAGCCCTGAATTTAACTGACAACTTCTGCTGGCCTCAGGCATGGTCTGCACTTCAGTTTTGCTGGTGTTGCTGAAGTTGTCCATCTTAGCTGATCTATCTGTAGTGTTGCAGAGATATATGTTCATACCAGCAAGAAGTATCTAATTTTATTTGAGGAAGTAATGTAAACTATACTCATAGAAGTACTTTTTTTTTGTTTGTATAAATTTTCTTTAGGAGCATTTGGTGTTTAGCATAGCATAGCATAATGACACTAGAACAAATCAGGGAAAGATGTGTTCTCACAGTAAGGATATTCTTGCTCAAAAAATTTAGAGGCCTGCTGGTATTAACAGAGTTCATTTGGTGGAAATACCTTGATTAAAAGTCACCTTTACTACCAATGTGACCTGCACAGGGTAGGTGTTAAATGGGACTAATGTCACTGAGCTGAATCTTGAGATACTAAAAACTACCTTGAGAACACTAGAGTTCATTTTCACATTTTATTTACTATGCTTGCAGTGGAACATTTATTTGTTTACACAAACTCTTGTTTATTGCCTTCTTTTGTACCACCTCTTCATTCTTTGAGTGAACCTTCACAGACTGATACCAGCATGTTGATTGTGTTAGAAGTACAATTCTGTCCTTGGGGATCAAAACCACATTATTTCAACTTCAGTTAGTCCTCAGCTAACAAAAATTCATATTCTTATGTCAGCAGGGGGTAAAAAAGGAAAGCATTTTAAATAAGAAATGCTGCTTACCTTCAGTTTTCATTGTGATTACTTGCAGAAGCTTTTAACTTACTTGTCATTAAAAAGCCTGACTCCAACTGCCAAAACACCCAATTAAACTTTTTAAATAGAATCACAGAATTATGGGGCTGTTTAGGTTGGAAGAGACCTCTAAGATCACCATTAACCCAGCACTGTCAAGGTCACTGAATCATGTCCCTAGGTGTCACACAGAAACCTGGAATGGTTTGGGTTGAAGGGGACCTTAAATATGATCTCATTCCAACCCCCTGCCATGGACAGGGACACCTTCCACTAGACCAGGTTTCTCAGAACCCCATCCAGCCTGGCCTTGAGCACTTCCAGGGACAGGACATCCACAGCTTCTCTGGGCAAACTGTTCCAGTGCCTCACCACCCTCACAGTAAAGAATTTCTTTCCAATATCTAATCTGAATCTCTACAGGTATTTTTAAATATTTCCAGGAATGATTAATTCACCACTTCCCTGGGCAGCCTGTTCCCCCTGGGCAGCCTGTTCCAGTGCTTGACAACACTTGTAGAAATTTTTCCAGATATCCAGTCTAAATTTTCCCTGTCATGACTTGAGGCCATTTCTTCTTGTTCTATCAGTCGTTACTTGAGGAAAGAGACCAACATTCACCTACAATCTTTCCTAAATCAAAGCACGCAACAAGTATAAGTGTCTGACTACCAGGATTAGCTTCAAATCAGAAAGAAGTTTTATTAACTTGCTGAAAACACAAAAAAAAAATTGAGAAAGAGAGGATTTTACTGGAATGTTCCTCTTTTGCCTTCTTGTCTCCATCTTGCTTTCATACACACTTCCTTCTTCACCTTCCTGGTATTCTTTTAATTTCCAATCTTTTAATATTTTCTGCAAAATAATTCTCTCCCATTTCTCACCCTTGCACTGCATTAGATCACTTTTCTCCCCTGTGAAACTTGGATAGTCCTTTCTTGCTTGTGGTTCAGAGTGCAGAGCCAGAAAAATGTCAAACGTTGTTAACATTGGAGTTGCTACACCCAAGGTGCTGATCACATTACCAGATCTTCTAGAAAGAGGTGCCTACTTAGAGGGCAGTCCCTCCATTCACACTTTAACAGGGCACTTAAGTTAGAGTTAGAAGCCAAATAGTGAGGATTTGGCCTTAGTGTACTGAACTCTTGTTTTGGATGCACAGAAGCAAAACAATTCATTAAGTTAATGGTCCCTAAATAGTGTTTAATATCACAATGTAGCACCTAAAAATGACCCATTATAATCTATCGATGGGGGGGAAAAAAAAAACCAAAACCCAACTTCACTAAGTAGTCTCCAGGCACAAATTGAAACTAGGAACTTTAGTGGCATTTGTGTATGTGTGCTGCATAAACAGTACATATTTAATAAAGTAGAGCTCTTAGAAACCCCTTTTATCCTCAGTAAAATATTAAATTAAGTACTTTAGAAGTACCTAAACATTTTATTCATTTGTCCTTGTTTTTTAAGCACTTTAGGCCTCCCTGGCACAGTAGATGGCAGATGGAGCAAGAATTTAGATTAAGGTACTCAAACTACGAAGATATCCAACAACACAGAGTGCTTCCATGAAGTCCTTCTGAATCCACACCAAAGTGGATCTTCAACCAAAGCTGAACAAACTGTGCTCGGGCTGGGAGGGATCTGTGGAAAGCCTATCTCGGCAAGGTTACACCTAATGGGGAATCCCCCAATGGGGATGGAGCCTTGCTTTCCTGGGTGCTGGCAGGGAACTCCCACTGTAAGGTAGCACAGTGCAGCTCCCCATGGCGGCCTTAAAACAGCACAGCCGAGCGAAGTTGGTCCAGACAGGGCTTGCCAACTGAAATTTTATCTGTACAACTGTGTTGCCAACTGTATCGTTACACGGTTGGCAATACGGGCTTCCTATTTCAGAGGAGTGATAACAATTTTAAGTTCTTCGTCTGTAGGATGTCTAGAATCATTACGAACAGTCAAGTTAGCTACTGCCTGTTACTAAAGCGGCAGCAACATGTGAACAGTTTAATGAAAAACTGGTTCCAGTGACTGAAATATTTTGTTTCTTGAGTCAGAATTGATAGAAAACCTAGTGGTATTTATGGATGAAATTTCTAACACATATTACTTGCATGAACAGGAAACATATATCAGGAGGTTTAATTTTATGAGAGCTGTCGAATCCAGGCTGATGTTTCCTTAAGGTTTCATACCTTTTTCTCCTTCTTTGCCTAAATCCAAAACTTAGAGACTTTATTGTCTTTTTTTTTTTTTTTTTTTTTTTTTTTTTTTTTTTTTTTGTTTTTTTTTTTTTTTTTTTTTTTTTTTTTTTTGAGGTGACAGGTCATGACAGTTGAAAGCTGATAGTTTGGAAAATTGGTGTTTCTTCTTTCACACGGAGGCTTTTGGAGACAGGTTGGAAAAGTCACTGACTTCCTCCTCAGCTGCCTCACCCTCTGGCGAGCGGGGGTGTTACAGGGTGGCCCCCGGGGCCAAGGCGGCTGCGGGCTTCCTTCGGGCTTCGTATCTGCCCTTCCACGGAGTGCAGAAAGGGTTCTGGCACCGGGACTGCCGCTTTTCTCACTCCCTTAAGGCTTTGTTAAAATTTATCTCGGCCTCTTGGCAAAACTTCGCGAGCGTGGCGAGGCTGCGATGCGACGCGTCCAGGTGGGCAGGGGTGTGGCCAGCACCGCCCCCGGGGCAGGGCAGGAGTTGCCGCTTGATGGCCGCTGCTCCGGGGGTTCGGGGCTCTTTGGTCGCTGTGTGCGGCCCCGGCACGACCCCGCGGCGGAGGGCGTTTCTCTCGCCCGGGGAGAGCGATCCGCCCTGGGCTGAGCGGAGCCGGGGCGAAATGCCTTTCTCGTTCCTCAGCCTACGCAGCTGAGCAAAGGTTGTGACTTCCCTTCGCACCCGCGGGAATTAGCGCCTCGGCGAATTGCAGCGGTTTTCATTTAAATTAACGCGAAATGTATTTTAAAAAAAGAAAATTCTCACGCCCACCGCTCGCCCTCTCGCTTTCACGCATCCGCACCCCGCACCCATGATCTCATGCTGCCGAAGGCATGGCACAAGATCTACGGCAGGCTGGGAGCGGGGGAGGGAGGGAGAGAGGGAGAGACAGAGGAGGGCCGGGAGTGTGCGCCTCGCACACCCTACTGTGCCCAGGTGCGGTACTGCAGGGGCTGCGCCTCCGCGCCCGGCTCCGGGGGGCGCAGGACCCGCCGCGGGGGGATGGGGTGGCCCTTAGAGCACCGAGCCTTGGCTTTGAAACGTGACACCGGCTCCCATGGCACCCTCGGCTGTGTGTGTGTCTCTGCCGGGTGGTGTGGGGGAGCCCTCCGCCCTGCTTTGGGGGTAGGCGTAGGGCGAGCGCCGCGGCGGGGCCCCGCACCCGGGTGGCGATGCGGGCGCTGCCGGCGCCGCCCTGCAGCTGCGGGGAACGGGGAGGCTCAGCCCAGAAAGGATTTTTTTCAGCCCAGTTTGCGGCCGCGGCTGGCGGTGGGCGGCCGAGGTGCGGTAGTTGAGTAGTGCCGGAGAAAATCCCGGTAACTCTTTGTCTGGCACCGTGTGTGTAATTACCGGATAATCACAGCCGGTGCCCGAATAGAGGGAGGGAAACATCTGATGGGCGAAGTTTAAGGAAATTAAAAGACCCCGAAACCGTTCTTTTTAAGGTGAAAGTGGGTTTTCTAGACACTGGTACCTCTGAACTATCGGAGGAGGGGAAGTGCTCCTGCCGTGCTGCTGACTCCGCGGCGCGGGTGGGGAGGAGAGGCGTGGGAGAGTGTGTGTGTGCGAGTGAGTGTGTATGTGTGTGTCCCTCCACACCGCCCGAGCCGCGTTCTGGCAGTGCGCGGCTCCCGAAAGGATGAAGAGAGGGAGCGCGACTGTGTGGGAGCTGAACTCAGCCTCCCTCTTTAACATAAGCTCGTCCTCTGCATTGCATCCAAGCCTCAGCGATTTGCTGTTCGGAGACTGCAGATTTGCATAGCCCTGCTCCTCGCAAGCATGTTTATTTTTATTTTTATTTTTTTCTCAGCTTCTTTCATAAGGGTGCACTGTTCTCCCTGAAAATATCCTCGGGTATTACTGTCAATAGCCAGACCACTGAGATTGCCGGAGCAGCCTGATTATTGTCTGGCGGCGTGTGCGAGTGTGTGAGTGTGTGTTCGCGAGTGTGAGTGTGTGTGCGCGCCGGGAGAGAGCTCGCTCGGTGAGGGCTCACCAGTTTGGAGATGAATGGAGGGAAGAGCAGCAGTTTGATTTTTCTCTGCTTTCCCAGCGCTGGCTGATGGAGTGGCATCCCCTTTTCTCTTTCTTAGCAGAAATGTGGCATGATTGGCTACACTGTGGATTACTGAGGATGGGGGAATGCTTGGCGTTCTCGTAGCCCTTGCAACTGTGGAGTATTGTTAATGAGCACCAGCCCCGGGAAAGCTGAAACTAACGATTGTTGGGGCGCGGGGCTTTCCCCCACTTCCACCTCTTTGCGAAGGCTCTGAACTGCCTGGATTCTCTGACTATGTCTCGGATTGTTTTGGGTAGAAGAAGACCTGGAGAAAAGGATCCTCATAGGCTTTCCCAAAGGGAAGAGATGGCTCGCCTGGTGCCGTGAGCTGCAGCCAGCGCCGTGTGCGAGTGTGCGAGCGCCTCTGCCCAAAGTTTGCCTCCGTTGCTGTGGCTGCTGCTCCTCCCGAGGACGCCGCGGGCCGGCTCGCCGCGCACCGGAGGATGGGGGGGCTCCTTAGGGGCAGCCCGGAG
>VXBB01011477.1:697601-713081 GCA_013399915.1 Illadopsis cleaveri
TCTTAAGCATTTTGTTATTTTTGAAAAACTTATATGGCTGGTCTAATTAAAAACAAAACAATTGAGAAATTCAGGCCACCACTCTTCTCTGTAGTGCACTTGAGGCAGTGCAAGATTGCGAATGCTGCATGTTCTCTAATGTATGTGCTACAGGGGAGAACTAAAGATGTGTGTGTGTGCACATATATATGCTTATTATCCTCTCAATTTCTGCCCATATGGGCATATCATGTAAGGACTTGCTATTCATTTGAGGGAAGGCTAAAAAGATGAGAGAGAAAGAAACATGACTGTAGAGGTACCAGCTACAATTCCTTAGAAAGTATTTTAAAATCACACCTTTCGCCAGTTTTTGAAAACATTACCTTGGACCCAGTCAAAGGGTGATGCGTAAAAAGGCAAGTTTCTCAGAAGAAATAAGTCTTGTTAAAGAAAAATGAAATATGAAGAGTGGAACTGCTACTTAAGGACTTCATAGGGAAGCCCATGAGCCTCTCCAGAAGTTAAGAACTGATTTTATGAAAAGAGGGATGTTCTCTGTCATAAGGTGGCATTTCAGAATGTTTACTTGATAGCTCTAAGTGTCTTTGCTTTCCTGTGTTCTTAAGAAATTCTGCTATCTGACAGCATTTTAAAACATTTAATTCTTTTCATTGTTAATTCTTCCAAGAGATGTTCCCATTTGCTTCTGTACGCCTGACAGAAACATTTCTGTCTCAGGCTGAGCAGTGTTGGACACAGTTCCTGTGGAGCCCAACACTGCATCTCTAAGCATCCTTCAGAGGGAACTGGGTGAGGGAGAAGGGAGTGTGTGTGTATGTGTGTGCTTGCTCCTTACCTGCTCTTCTCCAGTGCCCCTAGCCCCTGCTGACTTAGCCAGGTGAGAATTTGCTTCTCAGGCTTGTATCCTTCAACCTTAGCTCCATTCAGTTTTGCAGGTATTTTGTTCTAGTCTAATATGATTGTCAATAAAAAATTGCAGTTTTTATGGTGACGTCATAGCAGCTTTTCTGTTACTTAGTCAGCTTTTTGTAGCATCTTACCTGCTAAAAGTAGAAAAGAGCTTTTAGGGCAGGTCAATTAGTCAATGCCAAATGGAAGCATTGCTCTCTAATATGGTAAATTAGAAGTGTGAAAGGAAGGAGCTTTGTTCAGGCACTCAATAAACGTCACCACAGCCCTCAGACATCCACACCCTTCCCCTTTACCCCTGGGACTGGCAAGCCCTAACACCTGCACCCTCTTGGGTTTGATTTTTTGAATCTTTCAGTTTTCCTTGAGCCAACACAATTTCAGCTAGTAGTATAAGCAAAGCCAAAAGCCCAGCATGGTTGGATTTCTTCCACTTCTTTAAAAAAACCTAACCACAATCTTGTTGCTAATATTCTCATCAGGTAGTTTTGCTGGGATTTTGCTTGGTAGTGTGATCTCATGTGGACAGTATTGTGCCTCACAGAGACATAAACAGAATCCCAACCAAGCAATTAGCTCACCATATTAAACAAAAAGTAGTCCAGCACACAATTTTTTAATACACTAAAAGTAAAAATTAAACATCTTCCAAGCCTGACCAAATGATTGTTCAATTTTGCTTTCTGACTCTTATTAAACTCGGTGAAAGATGGGTGAAAGATTTGAAAGTTTAACCACAGGCAGGAATAAGAAAATAATTCTGTGGATCATGATATTAACAATGTAAGGAGAAGTACTGGGAAGTAAAAAACTAATGTTCATAAATGTAAATCATACACTGCTCAGCCCTCACCAGTGGTCTCTTGTAGCATGTGGTTTATTTGATGATTTTTGTCTTTCTTGATCCATTTAAGAAGGTTGCTATTGCTTTTGTAATAGCTGTATCTACCATAGTCTGGGTTTTTTTTGTTTCTTTGTTTTGGTGTGGTTTTGTTGTTTTGGAGGTTTTTTTAAGTAGATAGAACAGTTCATGATCTAGATTACAAAAGCAGGGCTGTTCCATGGCAAAACCCATAAAAATGAAAGGGGTTGCAACTTCCTTGGTAACTTTAAATGAAGAAAGGCTGTTTCTTTAAGAATCCAGGGACATGATAGATCATGTGTGAAGGGAAAATTGCATGTTGAATATGTTAAAAGTGTAGCCATATGGGTGGCTGTCATCATCCTCATTCACTCCTGGCATCCTGCAAACACTTCTTTGTCTACTCTTTTATGGCTCCCCAACTCAGTTTACCAAATTACAAGTACAGTGTGTCCACTTCTGATTGCTTCTTCTTTCTGTGCTCTGAGGATCTAATTGAGGCTAAATAAAAACTGATTCTGTTGTTTGTTTGTTTGTTTGTTTTTGTTTGTTTGTTTTTGGTTGGCTGGTTGGTTTTTTGGTTTTTTTGTTTTTTAATTTGTGGGAATAGGAGCCAGAAGGTGAACAATGAAATCTGCATGGCAGTATGTGCATGTGCTTGGAAAGAAAAGGCAAAAATGGGCAAGGAATAGGGCCCGCATGCTCACAGGCAGAACAGAAGGAGCTGAGTTCTGTGTGTAGTAGGGGTTGTGCACTTAAAGACTTGGGCTAACTCAGTGCCAGAGGAGTTTTGACTTGATGAGGCTTAGGACCAACATGTGGGCCAGTGGCTTAGGAGGAGCAGAGACAGTCTGAAGTAAACAGAATGGGGTTCTGGGAGCAGATCTCAAGAAAGTGGCAGTTTGCGTTGGTGCTAGGGACCTTGTGGTAGAACAGTAGAAGGATTTAGGAGGTTGAGCTTCAGCAGCCAAATTCTTGAACAAGAAGAATGGGTTTGTTCAAAATGAGAGCTTTGAGGAGTAAAAGCTGGCACGTTTTGGAGCTGAGAGCTGAGGATGGTGTGCTACCCCAGCATATCCACTCCTCCAGTGCTTTCCATCCAGAGCATGATGTGGCAGCAGGGACACATATTGATCTCCCACTCCTGAGCTAGGCCAGCTTCTTCCAGGCTCTGCTTCACCATTGTTGGCAGAGCTCGTGGACTGGATTCACCCAAATGATGTCCCTTTGGAGAGACTTCTGCAGCAGAGTCACCAGCTCACTGCTACTGGAGTACAAAGCAGCCTGGTCAGGAAGTCCTTGTTCAGGGAAGATGCCTGTTGAGCTCCACAGAAGTTTTCACCAAATAAGAACTGCAGGGCTAGAATTGCAGCAGGGCAGTGTCATAATTTATACCACCATTGTGAAATATATGACCCAGAAAACTTTGAAAGATGTCCCTATGATGTATAGAAAACATTTTATTTTCGTAAGAAAATCCCAACTTATTAGTGTAGGTAAAAATAATTTTATGGCCTTTTAGTATTTTTTAATAGACTGGTATTGTTATTTTGGTATATAAAGATAATAAACCAAATAGTTTTATGGATTAGGGTAAATGAAATGACATTTTTTGGTTACAATGTGCTTATGCTGCAGAAAAGAGTTATATTTTAATTAAAACATCAAATGTAAATGTTTCCAGATGTTCAAGCATTGTTACTCAGTGTGATGTTGGAGGTAGAGGTGAAAAAGTCTCATTTTCATCTTATAATTGCCTTTTTTAATGTTATTTCAAACCTGTTTGTATATCACAATCTTTTTAAATGCCTCACAGATTTTCCAGTACATGCTGATTCTCCTGCTCTGAGTACTTTTTTCACAAAACATTTAGACATTTCAGGTTTTAAGACTGTAAAGCATAGTAGCTTTCTCAATGTCTTTAAATTACATAAATTTTATATCCCTTTCAAAATTTCCAATATGCTCCATCGGTTATTATCCCCATCAGCTGCCAAAGTATTAACATCGGTTGGAATGGAATGAATAACAAAGCAATTTCAGTCAGCATAGTGGTTAATTGGCTGTGCAGTTGGATATGCATATTAGGAAGTAGGGTTTGTGTATTATTATTTCTGTCAGTATGGCTTGTCAAGGAGGCACACAGTCTTCAGCAGGACTAGGGACAGTCTGCAGCACTGTAATCAAAAGTGGAATGTTGCCCATGGATTTCTGATAAGCATCTCTATACAAGTCCCAGTGCCTTGGTACATGCATAGCTATTGATTGACTGGGGTGCCTTTACAAGAGCTAAATAAATAACAATGCTGTTGTCACTTATCAGCAACACCACTTTTGCCTCAGCCTGTGGTAACCATGTTTTTTAGATTTAAAGCATGTCTATTGTCTTTGAATCAAATACTGTTTGAAATAAGTTATCAGAAGAAATTAATTTAGTATTCAATGCAGTGTACTTCCTGCTGTTTCTAATTTTCAAAGATGGATTTTTTTCTGATAGTGAAAAGTTGACTTGGCTTTAAGGGAAATTTCCTTCTGTCTCTTCATTTTACTCCAAGGGAGATCTCTGTAGACAAAACTACTATGCTCAATGTGATTTAAGCACAACCAATTCTGCAGTCCTAATATTTTCTCCCCTTTCTCACCCAGATGGTCATTACCATGGTAAACCAGGCTTGATTATTGTGATTTCCATGGATCATGTAGTTTAGTTCACTGAAGTTTATCTTTTGTCTTTCCTTGGTCAAAGTTTGCAGTAGTTCTTAACCTTTCTGAGTAATCAAGATGACATTGCTGACCTCTTTCTTGTCTTTCCCCAGACTCAGTTAATTTATCTTTCTGTGATTATGTTTGATGTCCTCATGTCTATCGTAGTATCTGTAATGCATTTTTCTAAGCTAACAACTTCCTTTCTAGTTTGTAAATACAGTGTAGGCAGAGCTGAAAGATCTTGCTGTGATAATAAGCTGACTTGTGAATGTAGCTGTGATTATGAGGAGAATGGAATAGTCTAATTTGATGAAAGAAAGTTTATTATAAACACTGTTCCATATAATTAAAAGCAACAAACATAGAGGGGTCATGTACTTTCCATCATTTGGATATTATTTTCCTTCTGAATAGCTACATGGATGTCTGGAAGGGCCTTCCCTGCCTCTTTCTCATGACTTTATATACATTTGTGCACAGGCATGTGCATGCTCTTACATATCACGGTTGTTCCATGATAATGAGAAAATAGTCCATAGTGGTGAGTTGAAAAAGAGAGAGTTTCTCTAAGAGTTGAAAACGTTAAAAAACTGCTCAGCGACAATAGTCGTTAACCATAGATGCAACTGGTCAGAACAATGAAATTAATTATTCCTTTTCTCCTTAAGTGACTGAAAAAATGAGGCAGTGAAATAAAATGGGAAAGAGGGAAGGAAGAAAAAGTGCTGGTGGATGTCACTCCATAGGACTGGGATAAGTTGGCAGGGAGGGTGCTTTGCTTAGAAGCAGTCATCATCCCTGACCCATGATTATTGAATACCTGTAAAAAAAATAATTCTGGATTTCTGAAAGCACTGAAACGCTCAAATCCACCAAAACACCCCAGATTAAGGGTAAGACTGGCCCATGCACTCTAGGTGGCCTAAAAGTCAAAAAGCTTTTTTTTCCTGGGAGTTGGTTGACAAAGAAAGTGTGCATATACAATAAGTACATGGCATCTGGGATCCTAGATCCCAGAAGGCCAGACAAGGTTGGAGCTGAGGCAGGGTTTACCTGGAGGGATGAGGAATGTACACAGTTGTTTGTTTGCTTGTTTGTTTATTTGTTTCTCATATTTGAATTGTAAGTGGTGTTGTATTGCACTAAGTAGTTAGTTCATTTTGTTAGATTGCACTGGATTTTTTTTTTTTAATATGTATACACAAAATATTGGTTGCACTTTCCCATGAACCTTTGCGCCCCCTTCACCTGATACCCCCCATCTTTCCCCTGCCCCTGGTTCAGTCCCCATTGGTCAACAGACCCCCCACCCTCCCCTCCCTCTCTTCACTAGGGATTAAAACTCCCCTGCACGGGGAGTCTCCCTCTCTTTCTCTTCCTGGGCTCCAAGGTGTGGATTCTACATTAAAACTGTGGGACTGTGTCCCGTGAAGATTAAGAGCATTTTTTTGTCTTTTATCTTCATCCTAGCCCAGATTTCCCCCCGTGGTCCTTAGCTAGCCAGGGTTGGACTGCAGGGGCAAGGGAAATTTAGGGCAAGTGGCACAAGGACAAGTCTTCTTTTAAGATCCATAGTTAGGTATATCCTGAAGAGCTTGCTGCTCAAACATGGAGAGACAGAGACTCAGCAACTGAAAATTTGCTCAGGTCCTTTCAGTGTTCAAGGGCCTTAGCAGGGGATGCCCTTGGACAACTACTCCAAAATGTTAGAAGTGTTAACTCTTTCTTTATTCTCTTTTGTACTGCAGCTGTACATACAAAGAAATGTCAACAAGCTTCTAAAGCAAGTTGACTGCTTTCTAAATTTGTTCTTTTATCCCTGAATATCTGCAACTGAGTTAGGGCTTCTCTAATTTACTTAATTAATTCAGCTCATCTGCATTTGTAAAATAAAGAAGAACAGAGAATGACTAGACATGGAGAAATTTCAAAGAACATGAGAAAGTTTCTCTACCTTGAAGAAGAATCAGATATAGTTTTAATCCATGTTTGCTTGCTGAATCACTGGAGTTGGTTGTGTTTCTCAGTGACAGCAGCTCTAGAGCCCTGGGAAGTAGGTGGAGAGGAGATGGGGTCAAATTGCCATGGGTGTGGCTCGTCTTGACTGAACAATGGAGATGAAATGATGTGAAGGAATGGAGTGCTACAAAAGGCGCTGTTTCTAATTGTTGGCCCCAGCCTGATTTGATTTTATTGAGGTCAAGCCCAAAATTTCCACTCTGTGACCTGATTTGTTTTGCTTCTGTCAGACACGATGTGTCCCAAGCACAGAGTGCTTCTGTCATGGTCCCCCTCCCTAAAACAATGCTGCCCAAACTGTGAACAAAATGTTGCAAATAATAATGAAAACACGTGTATTTTTTAAATTTTTGATTCAGTTAGTGGATCTGTTCACTTTATTTCACATGACAAGAATTATGAGGGAGCTTTCAGCAAATATAATGAATTGCCATATTTATGGAAAACATATGAGCATGAATTGAATCATGCCGTTATTTTAGATTTGGATAGTCAGTGCCCACAGAGAGGAGTTTAGAAGTTGTGACAAAACAACAGATGTGAGATTAGCCCCTTTGGCTGTGTCTAAATGGATGCGTCCTAAAATCCTGGTGTCCCAGTTGGTCAGAACATTCTGTGGCGCTCATCCAAGCCCCATCTTTCTGCTCATCCTCTTCTCAGGCTGGTTTGTGTTTGCAGTTTGCCTTGCTGTGGATTTTAAATCTGCCTGAGGCATGCACCCCAACCCTGGCATTCAGAGCAGCTCTCAAATACTGCTGTTCATTACTCCAAAAAATATTGAAATGCTGTGAATGTCCTCTTCCTAAATAACCTGTTATCTCAAGTGAGGCTAAATAAAACATTACATGGGCAAGTGAAGGTGAGGGTAAAGACTACAGTTATTTTATTGCTTGAAACTTTTTCCAAGCAGCTTTTTATTTCTTGGAAATTCTACTGAATTTGTGGAAGTATGACTGTTCCAGTTATACCTCATCAATTAGAAGACTTTATTTTTTGAGTCCTATGTCTAAGAAACTTGCAATATGGGGTTGTTAGAAATTGTTGGCTAGAAGGTGTTATGTATGAGGGTACATAGGCCAGATGATCATTATGCCTGTGCTGACTTCTAATAGGGACCCAGTCAAACACTAAGATTGAAGCCAGAACTAATTTTGTAATGATGGCTTTTAATTTTTGTAGCATTTTCGCACATTAGCTCTTGAAGCTTCTTTTCACCACTCAGCACAATTTGACAGCTTCAGCTGTTGTCTGACATGAGTGTAGTAAAATCCACTGTATGGCATTTAGAAGGAGAACTTGTTGAAGAAAGAATAGTAGCAACATTATTTTGCAGCAACAACATCAAAACCAAACATCTCATTTTGAGATGTTTAACTTTCTTGCTGTGCAAAACATTGCAAAACTGCAGTTAAGCATGCAGATAAGAGGAATTATTAGTCTGCTAAGAACAGTGGCCTGTAAATGCCTAACCCAAACACTTAAATTTCAGTAGTAGCTGGCAGTGATTTTGCCAGTTGTAGCATTATCTAAATGAAAATGCAGCTCCCACATAAGTTTGCAGAAGCTTAGTTTCAAAGAGCCCGAGGTCAGCAAAGGTAAATAATTAAACTGGGAAAAAATGTGATACATCTTCTACATATCAGTAGAGGCAGCTATTGATGCTGATATAAATCACAAATGACTCACCTGAAGGTTCCTGAGACCCTGTCTGTTCATTGTTCTTATAGGATAACATTTCCATGCCAGGGAGCTTACAGACTTGGGAAAGGTGGTTTCAGTGAAATCAGTGTATCCTATATTGGTTTTGCTGGCATTTGAGATAGGGACGAATCTCGGTGTTTCAGTACAAGGTCACTGCTGGAGATGTGAGAAAGATTTATCCTAAGCTGGTCATAACAGCAGTGGTGTGAGTAAATAAATAGGTAAGGATTTTGCAAAAATTTTTTTTTGTTTCAAGTCAAGTTTCATTAACTTGAGCTCAGCTGGCTATTTGATAATCACTCTCTTCCTTATTTCCTTCTTCCAAGTGTAATTAATTGAAATGGAAGAAAAATGAAAAAAAAAGTATGTAATCTAGGAATAAATTTACATGTGGATACAGTGTGTGGTGGTACTTTGTCTTCTGTAGGGGTCAGTTAATTGATAAAGTATAGTTTGGAGAAAAGGAAGATCAGAGGGAGAAAATGAGCTGTCGTTATTTCTAAATGAGACTTAGTGTAAATGAGCTCAAATTTGCTAAAAAAACCTCTGTTTCTGTCATGTTTAAAACTAGCACGTGTTAACCCTCATCCTGCAAATGCACTGGTGTCTCCCCAGTGTTGCTGCCTGTCTCGGCACAGGCTTGTCTGGAATGGTTATTCCTGTTTCACAGAGAGGAGCTGAGACACAGTGAATCAGCTTTGCATTCATCTCCTCTTGAATGACTCAAAGCAATCATACACTGGCCAGATTGGCCACCTGAAAATTCCCTCTGTGTCTCTTGTGCACTTGCCTGTGATGTAAGAGCCATATCTGGGGCATGGCCAGAGTGTGTAACACCCTGCTCTCCACTGGCACAGCTTAGAGCAGATCCCGTGCTGGCTCAGCATGTGCCAGGCTCCAGTCATCTTGAAGTGAGCAATTCCTTGGGCAGCGCTCTTCCCACTGCTGAGTGTCAAACCAAAACCAACACAGCACAAGTTAAGGCTTGTTCTGCTCTGCCTTTGCTTGTCTTTGTTAATGAATAGCCGTGTGGTTTTTCCCAGGAATACTCACAGCTTTGCCTACCTGAAAGTGAAAAGCATCTTTCCATAAGTCACACAGCAGCCTGGAATGGGAAAAGGAATGAAAGACTCGAGTTTTGTGTTGCTGTTTCATTCCATTGTGTTGTGACAATGCTAAGATCCAGGAGCATTAAAACAACGTGCTAGTTACTGACCAAATACCACCCTTCCTTTACTGTGCAGGTCACGCTGTTGGATTCACAGAACTGACGTGGAAAAAAAAACAATACAGAAAAAGAGCTATGCAAAAACATGGGAGAGGGCAAGAAGAAAAGGAAAATGAGTTGAGCAGACAGCATAACTTTGTTTAAGATAAGCAGACATATTTTCTCCCTGTGAAAATTTTTGTTTCCCTCACCCTCTCCCCAGTGAGTAACTCTACAGTTATCTGGTTTGATTTTTATAGAGCTACTGTAATTATTTTAGATGTAGAAAAGGGCTAAAATATGGATCTTTGTGTGTGCCAGAACACCAAACTTTGAGCTCTTATGCCATCACAGGTGATCTTTGCCTGTCTTTTGGTATAAGTCAAATTTTTCCAAACTCCCCATCATTGCTTGTATTTTTGTGCCCATAAGAGGGGCAGTTCCGTTAAATATTGTCCTCTGCTTGACTTGTAATTACAGTTGTTCATGGTATCTGATGTCTATTAAGTGAGAAGGGCAGTCATAATGCATTGAGTCGAGATTTGAACTGGTGACTTCACCTTGTGTCATTTTGTTTTACAGATACTGTTTGCCATTTAAATGTTCTTTCTCCATGTAATCGCTCTGGATATTTGAATGTTGGCATCAGTAGGGAAAGTATTTTCTCTCCTTTCCATGAGTGAATGTGAATGAGGTGAGGATTTCATTCAATGAAGACAGTTTTGTTAAAAAGGATTAGTTACTTTCATTTACTGTTAGCATAATTAGCAGTTCATAAGAATGATTTCACAGGCCATTTTTTGTGACAATGACCGAGGCAAGGCTTTCTAGATTACAGTAAGAATGTCTAATTTACCATGATACCCACAGATATGAAGAGCCAGCAGTCACAGAGAGGTCAGCAGTAGCTTTCTTTCATAATTTTTTTTTTTTTTAATTTTTTTAATGGGATGTCATGTAGTATGTCTTTTATTTCTTATCAAAGTGGATGTTACAGTTTTTAATATTTGTATTTTGGTGGCATCTAGAAATTTCAGTCAGAGGTTGTGAGCCCATTGTGCTAAGCAGATGGATTGAATAGAAAAAGACAAGAAAGCTGAGGAAATAATCACTCTTTACTGCTGACAGTACTCTCCAGGGTAGGTTTCAAAATAGCTCAAGAGCTGTGTAAAATTAATAAGCTGTTCCCCATATACTGAAATCCTCTTTCATATTACACTGGCATGAGGGATCTCTGTAGAGAAGAGGGGCTGCAAATAAGATTTGCAAGAGGATGGGGCTGAAGATTGTCCCTAAAAGTCCAGATTTTACTGAATGAACACTAAAAATATGCACCAAAGTGTCCTGGATGGAATTTGTCCACCACAAATTGCATTGATGAAGTCTGTTTAGTCCCTCAGAGCAAGGTTTATTGGGCATAAAATTCGAATCAGTGTCCTTTTGTTTCTTTGTTATCTTTATAACTTTCTTCACTCATAGCAGGAAGAGATGAGAAATCAGAGAGCATTACTCTTATCAAATAGAATGTAATATTAATGAGATATTTTAGTAGATCTTGGAGGTACTAGGTCAATTTGTATTCTCTGATGTAGAAAGATGTTTTCTCAAGCTCTAGATTTGCAGTGTGGTATTAAGTTTTTAATTTTGTGAAGCATTTTTAAAATGTTATTTTTTTCATACTGTATAGTTTTGGTACATATATGCAGTAGAAAAACTAAAAATAAAGATGTAGCACTGGATCTTAATTAGAAAGGAAAAAACCAAAAAACATTACCTGTCATGGAGAAAACCCTGAAATAATAAATGCCACCATCACATTTTACTGCTATCATAAATAATTATTCAGCACATGTCCATAGGCTCAATTTATGGTATCATATTCACTTAAACGTGTTTATGAAACGATCCTTCTGCACACACATGCATTTTATCAAATTTTAGATTCCTTGATAAATGGCAAAGACCTTTTTTTGCTATATGGCACAGTCTGTCATACCTCTAATCCAATTTTGAAATAAAGGTATTCTTAGATCTTCCTCTAATAAGGCTATTCATCTTGCTACAGTTATTCCTCCTTTGCTTATTTTCTTATGGAATGGATTAAGATTTCATAATGATGTATTTCCTAATAAACAGAGCTAGAGGACAGCTTATTTCATTACCTTAGATATACCCTAGTTACATCTTCACTGGAGCCCATTAAATATTCTTGGACAGTACTTAGCAATATATAAAAGGTTTCTTGTTTTTGATTTGAGCAGAGACATCCATCCAAATGTTCTGAGTTGTATTGCATAGTTGTCAAGGAGCTAAATATGCATAATGAAGGTATAGTAGTTAAAATGCATTGGTATATATCTAATATTTATAGATAACCCTTTTAAAGAAGTCAGGATGTATTGCCATGTTCAGCCATTCTATCTTAATTCTAAATCATGGCTTCTGTGTTTTCTTTTGCAATCAGTCAGTCAGCCAAAGACCCTTTAGAACATTTACCTTGCAGCTTTGCAATTTTAATTCTCTGATAAAGTGGAATGGGAAAAAAAACAATTACAATTTCTCAGTAAGTGCATATCTTACTAGTAGTTTTCCAGGAAATGGAATCCAAGATTGTAACAGTTTTGAGAGAAGAGGACTGTCCAATTCCCTGCTTGTCCTTTGCATTTCAGATTTGGGTCTTTAGGTAGTGTCACCACTGGCACTCAGTTGCTGATTCAAATCATTGTGTTTTGGCCAGTAAACTTGTTTAGGTCTAATTTCAAAACACACAGACTGTGGCAGATTCCCTAATGCAGTGATATTATGCACAATAAACTCTCTCTGACATCATTACTCAGATACTCTGAAAATAAAAAATTAAATATGGGTAAACTTTAACATTGCACAAAATTTCTGCATCCTGTGATCATAGTGATTCAATGTCACGTCCTCACCAGCTCAAGGTGCTGCCAAGCCATGGCTTTCAGGTCTTTTCATCAGGCCTGGCCCTGAGGTGTGTCTGTACCAGGAGATGCAGAGGATGCTGCTGACTGTGGTCAGAAACACCTAGGTCAGATCCTTTCCTGACAGAGACAGTTGGAGGCTGTATTCTGCAGTGTTTCATGACCACACCTTCCAGCAAGGCTTCCAGTTAGGTTTGGTATCCACATTGCTTTTTAAAACATTTGTGCTGGTAGACCTGTTGAAGACGCAGGGTGTAGGAGAAGGGAATACAGGTGACCTTGCCCTGATAAGTAACAGCTGTGTTAATTACCCAATACAGCCTCACCCCTGATGAGTCACAGCTACATCCAATAAAGGTAAGTGTGATAAAAGGGAGTGGGTTAGCTGGTGACTCCAGTTAGAGCCTGTTGTTGGAACCTGCTGTCACAGTCTAGCCAGGTAAAAGCCTGCAGTCAGAGTCTGCAAACTAATACCTGCAGTCATAGTTTAGCAGGAAATAACCAGCAGTCAGAGGCTGCAAGGGAAACCTGCAGTAGGAGCTTGCTGCAGGCAGAGTCAGTGAATGGTTGGAATCAGGATGGCTGAGCTGTAAAGAGGAATAAACCAGGACCCTTTTCATGCTGTGGTAAACAAGAAGTCTGTGTCTGTGCCTCATTTCTGCTCTCTAACAAGAGGGCTGCTGAAACAGGAGGGCTCTTCAAATGTCAGTGAGAGTTATCTAAACAAAGGTGTGATTGCACCAGTGGATAAAACTTCCTTTTCATTGCTACAAACTCCAGAACCAGAACATTACTGGTGTGTCAGTGAGCTTACAGCTCTTCTTCCGGCCTGACCAGTATCCCCTGCTGGTAGCTGGGGAGGGAAGCTAATGCCTCACAAGGTATGGACAGTGCCGTTTGATTTAAGAAAGGAGACAAAGGACCTTCACTGCTGATTCTTTTATGTTCCTGGGAATCTTATATAGCAGTAGAGTCTTTAGTGGATACAAATTGTATAGGGTAAACACTATTACCCAGACAGGCAAATGAATTAATCCTGAAGTGAAAGCTACACGTACTGAAATAGTATCCAGATATTTTAGCAATTTAAAGGATGTCATTTTATATGCTGAGTATTTCTTAAATGTTCCATTAATTTAACAACTCTTTATATAAATGCTAATTTAATTAAAATGTCTTTGTATTTTAAATATAAATGAAAACAACAGGCTAAAGCCTTGCTGAAAGTTAGCATGGACCTCTACTTATGCATAATTTCTGTTATCTTCTGCAGCAATGTCTTTCTTTTTTTTCTTTAAATGAACAATATGCACGAACATTTTGTGTCTCTTCTTTTAAAATTTCTTTGAGTATTTTTGACAGGCCACTTTTGCTTTCAGAATTATAATTTCCCCCACAAATGCTTAGTAAGAATAGCAAAACACTGTGTTTTAACTTGGTAGGCATGATGATGATACCAGTTGGCATTTAGCTGTCCCATATACTAATTCATGCATGTGAAATAAAATGATTATACTTAGAATTTTTGGTCTTTTATCCAGTCCCTATCAGACTTTAAGTGAAAAACAGTTATAACTTTTGTTTCCCTTTTACCAATAATTCTTTATTGAGAGAAGAAAGTAATGCTTCGCCTCCTATGTAAATATGTTTTTCTGAAAATACACCTACGTAAGGGCCAAATCAGTCATTTTCAGGCGTGGTAAACATGATAAGTTGGGAGCCTTGAAGGTTAGCAAAGTCTGCAGAAGAGGCAGACTATCCATGGCATTGTGTGGACATACCAGATATCCCAGTTTCACCACCAATAATACCATTCCCTTGTTAAGATAATTTCCTGGTTCAGCTGTCTTCACCTGTCATCTTTGGAAACTTGTGCTGGATTCAAAATTATGGGCTTTTTGAAGCAGACTAGTCTTCAGTCATGCTCGTGTGTGTATATGGATGTATTTGTGTGTACATTTTCCTTTTAATAAGGATTATGTCATGATTCAAACCCAGGCACCAAGCAAGGCTCTCACCCACTCACTACCAGTGGCATGGGGGAGAGAATCAGGAGAGTTAAAGTGACAAAACTAATTGTTTGAGATAAAGATGGTTTAATAAGTCAGGCAAAAGTCATGGATGCAAGCAAAGCAAACCAAGGACTTTGTCTACCCCTTCCCATGGGTCGACAGGTGTTTAGCCATCCCCAGGACAGCAGGGCTCCATCACGTGTAACAGTGACTTGGAAAGACAGATACCATCCCTCCAAATAACTCCCTCTTCTTCCTCCTTCGCCCAGCTTAATATGCTGAGTGTGATGCCATAGGGTACGGAATGTCCTCTTGGACATTTAGCTGTCCCAGCTGTGTCCCCTCCCAACTCCTTGTGCACCCAACTGCTTGCTGGTGGGGTGGGATGAGAAGCAGTAAAGGCCTCAACTCCGTGTTAGCCCTGCTCAGAAATAACCAAAACACCCCTGAATTACCAACACTGTTTCCAGCACAAATCCAAAACACAGCCCAATAGCAAGTACTAGAAAGGAATTGAACTCTATTCCAGCCAAAACCAATACACATTGCAAGCATTAAGACAATAAGACATTATTAAGATAGCTAAGGTAGATATTCTGTTGAAATGTTTAATGAGCCAGATTCTGATCTCCTGTATCCTGAATAATTAGACTTTATTTACCTGTGTCTCCTCTCAAAAGCTGCCTTTGTATAAAGAGCTGTGACTTCAGCTTTCTGAGTGTTCCAAGTAATTGCACAACAGTACTCCCATGGAGTATTTGACCAGGGCAGGAGTAGGGAGTTAGTTTTATTGCCAGTTGTTCTCAGGCTCTCCATTGGTAAATGAGAAATTCTTCTCTGCTTCCTGTAGGGCTGGTAACAATCTTGAGTAAGATATTTCATGAATGAATGGATAAGGAATAATATTCCGTAATTATTATTTAAAAAGGGATTTACATGTATTGTTCTTAAGTCAGGCATTTGCAACAGTGTCATCCGCTGCTTTAAAATATGGTTAAGCCAAGGGGTCAGCAGCAGCATCAGGATATTATTTCTTAAGGGATTTTAATGTTTTGACTGTGTTGACTGTACAGGAATCTCTCATTTCCAACTGCAGCAACCTTCTTTTTTTTTTTTTTT
>VXBB01011477.1:713132-755699 GCA_013399915.1 Illadopsis cleaveri
TTTTTTTTCCCTTCAACATCTCCTTAGTCATGTTTGACCTTTCATATTTTAGATATCTGTGGTGGGAATGAAGAAGCAGCTGCTGTGTTTATATATCTCATTGATACACAAGCATGTTTGAGAAGACAGGCTGAGTTTAGATCCAGTTCTCCTATGGCTGAATTGACTAGAGGAAAACCTGTAATTGCAGCATGGGCTCAGAGCAATAATGACAAATAATAACTGTTTCCAGAAGGGAGAGAAAGGTTTATAATTTCATGTGCTATTATTGCATGCACTACTGTTGCCCTGTGTACTGTTGTAAAAAGGATCTTTCCCCTCCTCTAGCTTGGGAGATTTCTAAGTGCCTATATAACCTAAGATTTTTTTTGGCTTTTTTCTACTTCATGTTCACAATTAAATTCTCTTGTAATGGGTGTTTAAGTGTCCATAGAAGACCCATAGCCCTGATATTCATTTAGCAGAAGAAACATGAAAATATCACCTGTGTATGTTGTTAAAGGCTCGTTTCCATTCGAGGGTCAGAAAAAAGGATTTTTCCACAGCAGATAGGATAGAAAGTGCTGTTTCCAGGTTCCATAATCAAGACAAATACAACTGCCTGTTGCCATGCACCATATATTTTCCACATTATAGTAATGGATGCACTGCTGCCACCTGCTATGTCAGGACTTCCAGCTAATTGGAATAAGTTATGTGTGTTCCAGTTACACTTACCGTCTATAAAAGGCTGCTTTGTCCTAAACTAGATAATAATTTTTGATGGATTTTCTTATGGCAGCAGATACTGCTGTACTCTGGTAAGAACCATTGTTTTTCATAAACACAGGTGTTTCCTGCACATATTAAGGCTTTAGAGAGGATTCTTTCTTCCTGAGCTTATGCTAAGGTGTAGGTGATATTCAGTGAGGTGATACGGCCTAAATCCAGGTGTAGTAAATCCTGAAAGGGACATGAATAGATGTCTCTAAGACTGTACTGTACCAGACAGCACTCATGGCTGCTGCCTGAAAAACTACTAAGTGCCCTGCTGCTGCTTCAGCCTTGGATCTTTGATAGTTTCATCAAAAGCTGTTACATCCTTCAGTCCCTGGAGAAGGGTTCAGGCCGTATGAATCAGAGGTGAAATAACTGCAGGGGTAAGAAGCTCCCTGAGTGTGCAAGGTGTATCCTGTGCAGCACAGTCCACTTGACCTGTTGGGAACATGGCAGAGCCTCTGCTGCCTCAGCTTCACCCAGACAGGTGGGAATTGTCCCCAGGATCTTATAAAATGCGTGACATTCCTCCTGTGCTTTCTCTGAATTTCTCTGCATTTTTTTTTTTTTTCACTGCGGTTACAATCTCATCTTTTCTTGGCAGGTGCATTCTTGTCTTAAGGTATAAGCGTGACATCAAAAATCATAAATGTGGTACTTTTCAGGTGAAATTAGTTTTTGGAATATAAATCTAACTGGAATTGGTACCTGATGGTTGTAATCTAAGTCTACGCTCATGTAACTCAAGAGCTGG
This sequence comes from Illadopsis cleaveri, assembly GCA_013399915.1. Classification (NCBI taxonomy): domain Eukaryota; kingdom Metazoa; phylum Chordata; class Aves; order Passeriformes; family Timaliidae; genus Illadopsis; species Illadopsis cleaveri. Next base: position 714,643 of record VXBB01011477.1, read on the forward strand.
AGCTGTATGACTACCAGAGCACACTATGTACAAGTTTTAGAGTAAATTTGCCTATAGTTAGTGATTTATTACTTTTGAAAGATATCAGATCCCTGTGCTTTAATGATTCTTTTAATGCTCAGGGTTGCAGATTTGGCGAGACAGAGTGACAGAGGGGGTTAATTGTAAGTGATCCATTTTTGCTCCTGTGCTCAGTCTGGAGAGCAGGTATTTCAGCTCCATTAGGAAGCCTTAGCTCTTCAGAGAGGAGAAGTTCTTGCTTTTTCCTCTCAGATGCCTCACTTGGTCCCAAATATCAGGTCCCAAACCTGTTGAAACTGCACATTTCATCCTCCAAACCTTTGTCTTTCTTACTTCAAAAGTAACCAGAATGGTCTCTTTTCTGTGTCCCTTTTACTCCACCAAAATTTTCCACCTCCTTTTCTAGATTTACTGGTAGGTGATCCTCAAGTCTGTGGCCAATTATCATTGTAAAAACCAAGCTGGCTATCCTGTAAAAGAAAATAGAGGAGTATATGATTGTGAGCTATGAAAATATGAGAATATTTGAATTTGTATTTTATAGTGAAATAGTACCTTTAGTACCTTTTAGCACTCATCATGATGGCAATAAGGGAAAAAATAGGGACATTGCACAGAACATAAAATGATAGAATTTTTAATGCTATGAATTTCTTTTGTACCCCTCCATGTCCCATCTCAGCGTCATGACAATACCTTTTAGTGTTAGCCATGCCTAAATAGTGAGGAGAGATTTGAGAAAGCAAACTTAGAGGCTTCTTGTGCAAGGAAGAAAAATTCTCTAGTACCATCTAGTAAAAGTATTTGTTACTTGTTTTGGGTATCTCCATCAGTTCATTGAAGAACAGTTTTACAAAAGATCCTTACAAAACACAGGAAGGTAAACCCATTTTTTTTTTTCTTTCTAGGTGTATCCTAAAACCAGCTCACTTAAACCTGTGAATTAAGCACATGCACAGGAGGATATGCAGATTTGTGAAATAGTCCGTCTTGTTGGTTCAAAATACACTAACTAAATAAATATAAATTATGTCTGTTCTTTTATCGTTTTCCTGTATAAATACTCTCTGTTGATCTATTGTGGAATTATAACTCTGGTTGAGTGTTGGTTTGTGGTTTTAGTAGACAATTCTTGTCTGCAAACTTGATTAGACAATTTTTAGAAGGAACTGGGATGTGAAATGCATGAGCCACCTTAGTAAATTTGGGGCAGCTATTTAATTGCTAGTCCAGCCAGCCTTAGTTTTTTGGTACAGTAGGTTTTGTCATGTATAAGTGTTAGTAAAAATGGCTTTTAGTCTAAGGTTGGCAATGTCTTGGCTATGATTAATCATTTTCCTTTAAATGGGATTAATATTTCTCCTTTAAATCTGTGTTAATCAAAGACCTAGTTATTTTAAAAAAACCTGAAGGATCTGAGAAATGCCCTTTGTCTTTGATCATCTCTTAAACTTGTAATTAAAAGTCTCTAAAGCTAATAACAGTTTTTTCTCCAAAAGTTTGCTGAAATGGAAGACTCTAGCTAGATTAATCTTTGCTCTTGCTGAGAGCAGAATGTGTAGACTTGGAGAGTTGCAAAGCTTTATTTTATACTGAAATCCCATCTAGATTTGCAGAGGAGTTTGGGTTTAGAAGGGGCTACATTCAGCATTCCCTTTCTCAAGCATTTTTAGAAACTGTTTTCACCAGGCAGGAGCTGGGAAATAAAGATTAGGAAAGGAATACAAAAATGCTTATGTTCCCTTTTTTATTTCATCTGCACATATTCAAAAAATTACCATGCTAAGTCACTAAACATTCCCCCACTTGAATGGGGGAACCTTTGAGTCAAAAACTGTTTATTCTAGTTGGATAGACAAATAAAAGTCTAATTGCATGGAGACCCAATAACAGCCTTCCAGTTTCTGAAGGGATTCTGCAAGGAAACTGGAGATGGACTCTTCAGGAATTTCACTCATAGGACCAGGAGTAATGGGTTCAAACTGAAAGAGAGAAAATTGAACTAGATTTACTGTGAGGGTGGTGAAGCACTGGAACAGGCTGTCCAGAGGAGCTGTGGAAGCCTCATCCTTGGAAGTGTTCAAGACCAGGCTGGATGAGACCCTGAGCAAGCTGGTGTAGTTCCTTGCCAAATTCCCATGGCAGGGAATTTGGAACTAAATGACCTGTAAGATCTCTTCCAGCCCAAACCATTCTATGATTCTATGACTCTTTATCCATTCTATTCCAGTTTACCGTGTTTTGTCCTTTTTCTCCTTTCTTCAGTCCTTGTCAGGGAGTGTATTTTTTCAGCATCATTTTGCTCACAGTGGCTCCAGAAGAAGCTGTGGCTCAAGAAATCATTCCTGTCTGAGGAAAGGTGGTATACAAGATCCCAAGGTGTATTACTACTAAAAGATTCATTGACCTAATTCATATTCCATGACTCACAATTCTAATGAGGTCCTGGTTATTCATGCAATAGTTATTCATAGATTATTCCCTACTTATTAAGATACAACAACACTGGGCTGTGATACTTACTTTTGGAAGAATAGTTGCAGAAATCAGTTCCTCTTTAAATATTTACTTCACATGCAACAGTTTACTTCTTGTTTGCTTTATGAATGCATGCTCTGAAGGTGAGCAATATAAGACAGGTAAAAACCCAGCTATGGAAATGTGTGTTGAAGAAGCACATGGTAGCCCTGTAACATTTTGCCTTGGCTCATTTTGCAATTTTGCACAAGGAAAGGGACCTATCACTCCATAGATATTGAGGGGCTATCACAGTTATGGTGATTCACGTATTGCAACTCTGCCATAATAGAGAAAGAACTATATGTAGAATGAAGTAATATGAGCTGAAATAAAGTAATGCAGGACAAGAAATGAGACTGGCATTACATTATTCTGTGGAACAGAATCTGGAACTGCTGCAGGGGGATGAATACATGATACATAATATGGACCACTATATCATGTAGATTATTTAATATATTGAAACAATGATGTATAATGCACTATTGGAATGGGGTGTATAATGTGTTTTCCGTAGAGAGAATTTTCTTTCAGTCTCTTCTCTTAGGCATGGACATAGTAGAATATACTGTGCTAAAGAGTAGCTGACCTTTCCTCCATTTACAAAAGGAGACGAATTTATAAATGAGCTGTTTCATAAAGAGGACTATGTGATTAAGAAAATTGGTTTCCAAAAGTAGCAGCATCATGGTCAAATCAATCTTGGTCCCAATCAAAGGGTATACATTTATTTTCTCTGAGTTGTGTAATAATATTTTGACAGTTGCAGTGCGCAAAAAAAAAAAAAAATTAGAATCATTGCATTTAAGAAAAATTGAAGCTATCAGCAAGGAGAGTTTATTTATGTGGAATAAACATTCAGTCAACAGAAAAGCTTTAATTTTAAAGTTTTTACCCTGGACATTTTTTTTCCCTAGAGATTGGTTGCATATATGCTGCATCAGTCTGCCCACATTCTGTGTCCAATTAGGTTTCTTTAAATTAATAAGTAGTATTTTTTTCATGCTATCCCATTGATTTATAATAACTGTAGACTTAATTAAGTGCAACTTTCTTTTTTTCTTTTTTTTTTTTTTAAGAAATCAAGAAGATCAAGTGGAATCGCTTACCATTCCACTTAAAGCAAATATAATGCCTTACTTGTTGAAACTGGAAAAATTGTCCCTAAGGATTATTAAATTCCTTTTACAGGTGTGAAAAAGATCTTGTGTTTTTAACAAACACATCCATAAAGAATTTTCACACATTTATAAAACCTGTTGCTAAACTGGAGAGAAGTCTTGTTTCTTCATGTAGGTGACTGAATGCTTCAGGAGATGCATCTCCCCCTAGGCACTCAATTTAAATGCCAGCCTATTTAATGTATTCTGTAAGAACCGAGGCACAGCTTATAAATAGAACATTAAAGCGTTTTTATATCCTGCATGTTGGCTAAGGATTGTACTATCAGTAATTTTTTTCAGCTATTGTGTTTCACTCATGTATTCAGCTGTAGAACGGGTTGATTTGTGGTGAATATTTGGGGTGTCTTAGGGAAACATGAGGCTCTTTTGCCAGCTGGATGTGACTCTTGATCAGAGTTTTTTAAAGTGTATGAGTTTATCAGAATGCAAGCTGAGAGAGATGCCTTTCTCATCTAGTGGTGCATACGGATGAATAAAATGGGGTAAGAATTTTATAGACTTATAGAATCATTTAGGCTGGGAAAGATCTTTAAGATTGTGGAGTCCAACCATAAACCTAACTTTGACAAATAGCATTTTTGTATACAAGTGTCCAGGTTCAAAAAAAGGAACTGTTTAAATTCTCTACACAGTATATGTTGCAGTTAGTAGACAGAGCTGAATTATATATGAAGATATAAATAAATTTATACTCTGAGGCTCCTCCCTAATCCAAAGACCATTAGAGTCAAAGTAATAATCTTTGGATCAAGTTCCTAAAGGACAACTCAGTGGAGTTATTGTATGGTCTGCAGAAATCCCAATAGAGTAGCTCTTAAAACTAGACTGCTTGCTTTTTGTTTTTCCTTACTATTTTCATCTCCCAGCTTCTGTATTTTCTTTTCCAATGCCTATTTTTTCCTCATACCTTTTGCATTTTTGGTTGCTACTGACCAGCCCTAACTTTTTTTTCAACCCTTTCTTTGCTTCACTTTGTTACTTCATCTTGTGTTTTCAGTTCTTATTTTTAGGAATAACATTTCTTACCTTCTTTGAATGTATAAACCTCCCTCTTAGCTCTGTGCCTTCAGCTACTCTACAAGATCAGTCTGGAGTCTCTCTTCCTATTAGAGCTGAGTCCACCTTAGAAGCAAAGAGGTGCTGAGGCTCATTCACTCAGTTTCAAAAGGATGCTTCAGATGCCCCATTTATTTTGCTGCTTTTTTGGTTCATTGCATTGACCTGGCACAAGATAGAGTTTTCCAAAATGCTGAAGTCATCTGAAGAGTCAGAGGATGTGTCTACACTGGAAACCAGGGTGAACTGGGCCCACTTTCTGAAGGGATCAGAAGCCATATAGCCTAGCAGCATGACTCAGTAGCCTCACCCTGTGCTAGGCAGGGTTTCTAGATGCCACCAGGTATGTGAATTTTTAACTGCTGGTGAAAAACTCTGTAGAGACACCTTATGTATAATGTAGGAATACATATAGCCAGGATCCTAAATCACTTCTGTAGGCGGCTTGTTGATGTCCTTTCAGAATTTTGTCTAAAGATGTAAATAGCCTTTTTCAAAAGAAGTAAACTGATTTGGCTTAATAATTTGGATTAATCATTATGAGTTGTGGAGTTAGGCAATGTTAATTAGCTATCAAATTCTAGATCCATGCTTTAAATTAGATGATATGCATGAGTTTGTATGAGATGGTTGAGGAGTGAGGCAGGGGAACAGGAAGCAGGGTTTTGTGAAGTGATTACTCTGAAAGCTACCCAAGTCAACAGAAAATGTTACGTTCTCTTGAAAAGAGGAAAAGAGAAAATTCCATCAGTATATTTTAAAATCCCACAACATTTTAATCAGGTAATCTAGGGTCAATTTCTTCCTCCTTTCATGAGGAACGTACATTGACTTTCAAGGACTGTGCTGTAATGGCAATGTGTCATTTTTAACTGAAATCAACTGAAGGACACAGAGGGTTTCTAGAGGAGAGGGACCATGAAAAACATGCCTGGGAAACTGTGAGCACCTCTGTTCTTTATGAGTGTTAGAATTAGGGATCTCAATTAACAGAAATCTGCTGGTCCTGGTTTTTTACTGCAGTATTAAAATTAGCTGTTATTGAAGAGTCTCACTCATTCCAAAATTTTGTGCGTGTTCTATAGAAGTAGAGTTTGATCAGCACACACCATGAATCTGAAATATTCTTCATTTCAGTCTTCATCACAGCCTTGGATCTAACCAACTGCCTTTTATTTTGAATGAAACCTTATCAGACTGATATATTTGAATAGATATTCACACTTACGGATACGGAAGATGTGACTGAGTCTTCCCTAGAAGAATTTAATGCAATAGATTGTGGGTAAAGGCATCCTGTAATCTTTTAGAGTTTGAAAGAAGAAGACAGTTTCAGCTTTAAAATATTTTAAATATTTCAGCAACACCCTTCATATAGCATCACTCACAATCTGTGATGTCCTCTTCAGTTTTACTATTGTCCCTCTTCTACCCCACCAAGAGTAAAAGGATGCAAATGGAAGTTTGCCATAAATAGAGAGTATGTTGTTGTGATTTTTGTATAAATTTTGTCTTAATCAGTAGCACCAAAAGCCCCTCGTTTTGTAGTTTTTTGGGTGTTGTTTTTTTTTCTAGAAGATGGAACAGTTTGTTTCTCTTCAATTAAAGTTTAAAAAAAAATCAGAAAATGTGGAAATTTTGTGGGATTTGTTTGGTAGACCCTTAAATCACGAGTAAAACTGATTGTGAGTGTGGAGTTACTCCACATTATATCATTAAATCTGTTGCACAGAGTTTCCTAATTAAAAGTATGATACAGTAATATTGCATGAAGTCATTTGATAAATATAGAGTAGTCTTGTGCCTTTGCATTTTGAACAGGTGTTGTTCAAAATGTGTAAGCCATCTCCGCATAAATTAATTTTCCTCAATGTACAGTAGCTCAGGGTTTTTAATGGCATGATTTTATTATTTTTGTCACTTCTGGGACTTTTTTTTAGTGGCTTTGTTTATTATTTTTCTCATACTGTTTAACAAGGTTAATATTTAGAATATGCGACTTTATTTGTATAGTGGATTTGTAATTAAAGGTAATCAGATCATTTTCTATCTCGATGAAGCTCAACTGCATACAAAATAGGACAGAATGACAGCAACTCATTCTCTTCTGTAGCAGTGACTATTACTAGTAGTGGTATAGTAGTTATCACTAAATCAGAGCTATGTTTCCTGGTTGATATACAATATATTATTTTTATGTTTCAACTGACATGCGTAAACCATATAACATCTGAAATATCTTAAGACTAAGATTTAGAGATTTTGTTCTCTGAGGTGGTAAATGTACTTAAACATAGGGGTGTCAGGTCTAATGTTGGTCCTGCTTTCCAAAGTGGGGAAAGTACTTCTGTGTATAAAAAAGTCAGATATGTTATGACATTGTCTGATGGTGTTTTTTAGAATAACATTACAGGTGTACTAGCAGCATAACAAGAAATTCAATATCTATAAAATCACAATATATATTAAAGGAAAGTAAAATGTAAGTTTCTAAAAAATCTGAACTGGTCCTCAGTTTGCAACAAAGTATTAGGCAGACAAGTGAAAAATCTGTCCACTGTGGATCTGCTTTATCTGTTTGAAATGAGCAGACATACATGAAACATGTAGGTATATATAGAAAATGAATGGAGAATAACAGACATGAATTTATTCTTTCATTTTATTTTGGTTGACCTACTTTAAAATGTAGAAGAAAGTACTCTTTAAAAATTCAGTATAGCACACACCAACTTCCCAATTCTCTCTATGTAGCTGTGTAACCATGTGAAATTACGTTTCGTACAGTTTTCTATTCACTTACGTGACAACATGAAGATTTCCTCCCTGTCCATCTCCCCTTCCCCTCTTCTTTTTCTTTCCTATTTATTAATGACAGGAGAAAAGGATGGGCCGTGAGGAAGATAGATGCCTTTAGCCATAGCTGGCCACTTTTTTCCAAGGAACATTGCCATTTGGGTTCTTGTTTCCTTTAAAAAGCCTGGCTAGTGGGACACTTAGCTTTCTCAGCATGCTTCAAATGCTTTCTGTGCCAGTGAAATCTCATTGTTATTAAGCATGTGTGATGTGTTTGCATTGTGCACTCACTACATATTTGCTTTGTATGGTCTTTGCTTGAGTTACAAGGATGATCTGTACTAACAGGATAATTTACAAGTGTGTTTTTAGTTTTGCATTCCAACTCAAGGTGTTACTGTGTTTTTCTGCTACTACTGAGTTAGGCAGTGGGATGGGGAGTTTTAATTTTCTAATGTAGTGAGAGTAAATTGATATATGGATTTAATTACCTGCAAGGAACAGAGGCTTTTATGATGGATTCCTTAAAATTAAGTAGTATACACAATTATAGAGAATCAGGCCTTCAGAAAACCAAACAAGAACTAGAAAGATTTTCTTCTCAAATGAATCTTCTGTCATACCTGTCTAGTCAGTAAAATTATGCTGGTGTAAAATAAATGCACGTGTGTCATAAACAGACTTATTTTTTCCAATTTTTCTGCTAAACACTGTACTTTTTAAAAGTTTCAAAATTAACAGGCAAGATGTAGTAAAGTGTAGTTGGTAGTGAACTGCAACAAAAGGGATTTCCCAAAGTTTTGCTTGTTTTCTTCTCTTGTTTCTGCAGAGAAAGCTTGACAAGGGAACTAGAGTGAAGATAAAACTTGGGAAGCAAACTTTGAGTTTTATTTATGTGTTTGGCTGATTGCAAAAACATCCTTGGGTGCAGTCTGTCATTGCTACAGGTTCTTTGGCTCTCGTATCTTGCAGATCTGTCTGTCATAAATGGAGATCCATTCAGAGTAGCACACAGGACTAGGTTTTGCTCATCAGAAGAGTAATTCTTCTTAAATCCAGTTACCAAGAAATTCCACACTGGCAGCTTCCTGCTTTAAAGGGCTTTTCTACAGTGTGAAGGTGACAGTCTTAGGATGTACTAATATTTGGTAGTGTCCTCATTTACTTTGTCCTTATTAGTGGCTGAATTCCAAACCATAGAAATATCCCTCAAGTGGCTTAATAAAAGACTGGAGATAATCTGTAGCAGGTGATTTACTATGCCTCTTTCCCAGGCCAGGGAAGAGTTACCATAAAGAAAGACCTTATATACACTCAGATGCTGGGGAAAACTGAAGTTCCATATTTTGTGGATTTTAGTGCACATAAGCAGTATCTTTAAAAAGCTGGCTGTGATACACATTTCAAATTTTACACCACAGCAGCAAAACTGCCATTCAAGACACTGTAGTTCTTGCAATTTCCTTGTAAGTGAGAGAAGCATTGCCACTGAATTTAATTGCTCTGATGTATTGCTCTTGGACCTTCCAGTCACACTCTCCTTTCAAGTAAGCTTTCTTCTTTTTTTCTTATTTTTACTGGATCTTTAGCTTTTTCCTTTTGAGTCTGATTCTGTGCCATACTGGGTGTCTTCTGGGAAAAGCCAAATGCTTTTTACTCCAAGGGACTTTTCTGGATGTTGGATACACTTGGCATATCACAGGAAAGTGTCCCTCAAAGTTCCCTTTGATTCTGCAGAGTGAATAAGGAACAGCAATCATGGTGCATGTAAACCAAGAGATTACTCACCCTATGAACAATATTTTATGGGGAAAACTATAGTTTACATTATAATCCCTGCAATCTTTCCTAAATTTTTCAAACTGTCTCCCTGGACAGCAGATAATACTATATCTTCCTAATACACCCTGGCAACACACAGCTACAAAATGTCATGAAAGTAAATGGCTTTAATCAGTAACTTGCTTAGTGCCTTATTTTTAGTTTTCCCAGGAGACACTCTTAGATTTCAAAGTGTGCAATATATACAGATTGTGTTTTGTCTTTGCAGAGCACCTTATTTTCATTAGGGATCCTTTTTTTTTTTCTTACCTTGCACCAAAGGATCTGTGTCATTAATTGGGCCAGTAATTTCTTGTCATATCATGCTAAGTAATGTATTTGTTATGTGGTACTCTATGGCTTCTTCAGTTGTTTATTACACTTTGGGCAAATTGAGCAATTAAGTGCAACATGAATTTTTTATTGAGAAAAAAAAGGTGGAGGAAGGAATATTCAGACAGTATTACAGTGGATTGGGTAAATTTAAATTTCCCATTACCTCATCAAAATGCCAGTACTTTATATGTATGCAGAAAAATTCATCCTGCTCTTTATAATTCTGAAACAGCCTAGAGAAAAGCTGTTATTTTATTGGAACAAATATGGGATACAGTCTGTTCTTGCTAGAAATTACCTTGTTCAATCGCCTTGCAAAGCTGCCTTCTACTTTTTAATTCAAAAATTAATTTCTAATGGTTTCTTACCAGAGTGAGCACTAACAGTAACTGTTTTGTTCAGGAAACACCAGTGCCATTTGAGATTCATAATTTTGCATGTAATTCTCTTCCTTTTTAAAAATTAATGATTTTACTAAGAATTAACTGATTGTGAAAAGCGGGGATTTATTTCCTTCCCGTCTGCTCCTTTCAAGGGACTTGATTCTATTGGAAATCAATATTCGTGGTGTACCTACATATCCCTACCTGTAATTTGCTTCTCTTGCATGTATGTACATGGAAATAAATGCATTATTTTCCTGACACAAATATGTCAGCTTTTTATGTGGCAGCAGTAATTTTGCCATGTTTGTCTGCATCATGTTTTGTCATACATTCATTGTTTTGATTTTTTTTTCCTTTCAGCTTCTCCTCATTCTTATATTTTAGCCTCTGAATAGTTTAGATTTGCTCTGAGTCTTTTCCCCAGATGATCCTATGGGTTCTTTATGCTGATCTGAAAATTCTCACTAGCATGGTAGAACTGAGCAAGAGTTCGTGAACAAGCAGAATGGACACGAGGAAAGGAGGGGCATGATTTACATTAAATGGCACAGAAAATCTTGGAATTACCAATTAGGCAAAAAACCTTTCCAAATATATTTGGTGTCAATGTAAATTTTTCCCACATCAACATAAAGTGTTTCATATGTAGTCTGACCTTTTTACCTAACCTTTCCCAATTCTTTCAACCCAATAAAATAATCAATTGTCTTTTTTTCCCAACTCATGCTGTTTATTGAATTGACACAAAATTATGAATTGTTCAGCCTCAGGTCTGAAAATTTTCTTGCTTTTAATGTGAATTTGCAGTTTGTTCATAATGTTCCCAGCACACCTCACTGCTGGGTTCTGATGGCGTGATATTTTGACTGGAATTTGGATTTAATACTGGATTCCTTGTAGAGGTAGAGATAGAGAAATGAAATACAAACAAATTTAATTACTTCCCTGAAGTCCAGATTGAAACAAAAACTGAACTTTCAAGTTGTAACAGATTAAAAAAGAATCCTTGCCAAGTGCTGTTAATCATGAAAAAAATTCTTTATCCCCTTGCACACATTTTAGGCGGTAAGTGCTTCTTTTTTGTGCGAACCTAAGTGGCAAAGTTGGCTTTGTGCTAACCTGACTCACATGTCAAACAGTAAATGTTACATTTTTGAACTTGAATGGCTAGTTAACCTGGGTTTGAGATGTGGCTGTTGTATGTTTTGGCAGATCAGGGAGAAAAAAGATAATACAACCATAATAATAATATGCATAGTAATGACCACAAGATTTACCCATGCTGCATGCCTTGTATATTCTGGGACACAATTTTCATTTTCAATGTCAACTTAAAGATAACAAGTTAAAAGTCCTTTTATTTGTTAAAGGAGGTTAAAGGAGGTCTGGCTTAGACTGTGTGATGTCAGCAAAACTATCTGGACAAGACCGAAATTATAGCTAGAGCTTCTCAAATAGCTCTCCTGTTCCCAGTTGTATCATAGTCTCAAAATTTTTATTTCCTGTAATCATCAGGACACAAATCCATTTATTGGACGGGACAGCACTCTAATTCCTCTGGACTTGCATAAATTATGGCTGGAGTTACAAAACCCAAATCCTTTGGGAGACAAATTGAATACAAACACAGTGAGCAAGGACTTTGCATCACTCCTGGTGTTTGCAGGACAGGGTGGTTTTGTTGCAGGTGTTAATTGTGGTGACCTATGGTCCTGATGAGGGAAGTGTCTGGATGTCACTACAGGGAAAGCTGGAGGACGGGGAGAACCAGCTGGCGTGGCATGCACTGCCTGGCCAAGCAGTGAGCTACGTAGGGAACCCTCTGCCTCACACGGTCCAGGGTTGCCTGAGTCATGTCCCAGTAACAAATCACCTTCCTGGTAAAAATGAAAAGTGTCATTGACATAATGGAAGGCTTAAAAAACCCCCAAATGTTGGAATGACCTTCCTGTAAGTCTTCTGCCCAACAGACCGGTGGGACTTTTTCCAAGATGATAATTTCTAATCTCCCTTCACTTCCCTACTGCATCACTCCTGAAATGCCAGGCAAAAGGAATAATTCACAAATTACATTTTTCTTCCCAGAAAGGAAATTAGTGCAGACTTCAGATGTAATTGATAACTGAAAAGGCTAGAGTAACCTTGGCTATTTCCCCCTTTGGCTCCTTTTACTCAAATATCACTCTTGTTCCTGCTGTCACACCTTGGGTGTGTTCTATATCCACGTTCCACATTGAGAAGCTTGATTAGGAGTTGTTCAAATGTGATTCTTTACTTATTTTGGAATTGTCCTTTTTAGGAAACCCAAGTGGCAGAAATACTGAAAGCATGAAGATACCATGTTATCTAATAAATACAATATTCTAAAATCTCATACTAAGACATAAATGTTAAGGGAAAGAACTGAAGCTTTCCATTCTTGCACTCCATGCTGAATTTAATCTTACAGAAAAAGATGAGGTTAGATATTATCCAGGCAATTTTTACAATTCTGTATTCCACAGTGTCATGATGAAAAAGTAAAAAAGGAAAGTCTTTATTGATTTAGATCTAATTTTAAAATAGTGCAGCAACATTATCTCAGGGTTTCTTTATGCTGATGTCAAAAATGTAAACCATACTTTCAGAGTACATATGTGAAAACCTAAAAACTATTCCGAGGTGAATTGTAATTTTTAATCTTGTTTCTGCCTTTTCTGCCAAAAATGTAACTGTAAAAGATACTGTAAAAATGCAATCTGGGCATCTCTGTAAGAGGAAATGGTTTTCAGGCTTTAGAGCACCTTTGCTGACAGCAGCATGGTGGAAGAATGTAATATAGTGACTGCTGTCATTTCAACTCTCCTCTGTAGAGTTTTAGATGAAATATTGTATTAAAAGGTACAGTAAGTCTTTTATTGTTTTGCCATTCTACTAGTTGGGAGATTCCCTTAGAGCCTGTGAAAAGTGTTTGTATGCAATGAGTTTGCTATTTGCCTTAATAACAAACACCCATAACTAATTTAAATCAGCATATGAGTTCCAAGGTCACCACTGCCATGGAGTTGTCTTTGGTTACATTCTGCTTTTGTTAAGGTGTCATCACATCCTATTGATCCTTCTCTGTCTGTGCTTTAAAACTTAAAAGCCAGGAGGAAGGCAGCATAGGCATCTTTTAAAGATGTAAGAAGACATTCTGTCCCCTTGCTTTATGATAAACACAGGTAGGTAAAACAATGGCGCAGATTTTCAAATGGTGTAGCAGAATGAAGTTGCAGTTATGTACACTCAAAGGTTCTAAGCATAGCTTTAAAAAAGGCTGAATTTGAATGAAAAGACTTTGTGTAGCTGAAAATATTTGGCTTCAAATCCTGGGTTCAATTTTTTCTTCATTCGTATAGTGTCCCCTCCTAGAGAATATAGGTCAAGTAGGGGTATTTGCAAAAGGCTAATGTGCATTTCCCACAGTCATATAAACTGAGCTAAGAGCTGTATTTTTTTTTCTTTTTGTCTTTCTTTGGTCCAGCATCTAGCAAAAGGAAATCATGTTAGGTGTCATAAGAATAAAAATCTAAAATAAAAATGCAAACTGGAATCAGTCCTTTCCCCAGTTCTTCTAACTGCCTCCCAAGACTTATTTGGTTCAATTATATATGGCCCAGTGTTGGTTTTGCAATTGCCATGGAACCCCAAACCACAAAATTATGCATAATCTAAGATGTTTTTTGTCTGCTTCAATTATCCAAAGAAGAATTAAATGCTATAACTCCTATTGATGATGTAGTTGTTTTAGTGCAACATGCACTTCTGGAGATATGCAAAAAATATAATATAATAAAAATATAATACAGGAATATTTATTTAATTGGTCCTTCCCAATAGTATCATGTTGTCCTCTCTTACTTTCCCAGAAGTTATTTTTCATTCTTTTCATCTTATAATTCAAGGAAGTTACTGTTTTCATTTGTTCTTTGTCATCTTGATCTCTGTGGGACCTCTGAAGATCATCTAGACCAACCTCTGTTCCCAGAAGTTACCATATATATATATATTAAAAAAATGGATATTTTTGGAAGTAAATTGAACAAAATTCCAGATATTATTATTTTTCTGATATTTTTAATGTTTATGTTTTTTTATGGCTTTAAATTCTTTCCCATTTTGCTTAAATCATTAATTTAGCCAGACCTACCTGTATTTGTCAGATATGTGTTGGACAAGGAAAGAAGAAAATACTTTGAAATAAAATGTTTTATTAAAAAGAGCAGAATAAACTCATGTAAGGAGATTTAGAAGGTATTTTCAAAATTCTGAAATTACATTAGAAATTCTTATAGCAAGTGACCATTAGCATGGAGAAGGTCAGGGTTTTTCATGACCATCACACTTTCCATAGATTTGTTATGTCAGCTTTTTGGGTGATGTCTACTTAATTTTCCCATGACATATATTGGCCCATGATCATAGTTTCTTTCCAGAGTAAGTCCAGCCTGGGAGGAGCCAGACAATACTTTGTTGCAGGTATTGTGTTTTCCATTAGCCTTTAGGCAAATCCTTCCCTTTCTTTCAGTTCCCTCTTTATTGTGTCCTAAAATGGTCACAGTTCTGATAATGTTATCAGGTGAAATACTTCTGCACTGTGCGTTGACCTTTTAGCACTTTCTCATATCTTTTCATTAGTTTCAACCCATTTAAAACTAACTAAGCTTGACTCTTCAAATGAAAACTGGCCAATATCTCTTTGGGAATTGTTGAGCCTTTAAGAGATGAAAAAAATCCTTATGTGATGTCTGGGAGTGAACTAACTGGACCAAAAAAGGTTTCAGGGATTGTTGTTATGACAAAGAAAATATTAAATATTTTCTTCTTTATGGAAATAGAAATGGCTATGAATCTTGGAAGAAGGAGGGTTAAGTCTAGAAGAGAATTTATAGATCATTTCACATGTGAAGACATCTGACAGGCTTCCCTCTATACTGCTATTTTCCCCCCTCTGCTTATCCAAAACTCACATAACAAACTTTTAGGGTCATTTGCGTGAAAATTGTTCCTGCTGAGACTGATTCCATCTTTTAGCCTGTTTTACTTTATACAGGCACCTTTCTCTACAATGTCCAATTTCATTATTTTATTACTACCAGTTCATTTATAGGTAGGAAAATTAGCAGTGCACAATATGGAAACTACATCTTTCTCTACTAGATTACTGAAACATCAGAAAAAAATATGCTAGCTTGAAAGAAAAAAAAAAAAAAAAAGTGGTTTTCAGTCCTTTCCACAATGTGAATTTAATTCAAATAAGATTAATAAAAGTATATGTTATAATGTAGATAAATACACTCTCCTGGGAGAAAGTTGCACAATGATGAGTTGTCTGTAAGACCAAAAAAACAGATCAGCTTAAAAAAGTCGATTTCCTTAAACTTATTTAGGAGTTACTTTTTGCAGTAACAATTTGAAATTGCCAAAGAAGTTTAAAAAAAGGGAGATTTTTATACTGCACAGATCATTGTCAACACTGAGAAGAGAGAAAAGTACCATGTGGACAAGTCCAGGACAAATGATCTTTGCAACAAGTTGTTCAAAAAACTATCAAGATGAACATTTTCTAAGCTGAAGGTCTGTTTTTAAGATGGTTGAAATAGGAAAATTACACTGATAGTCAGTTATCTGGAATTATTGTCAGTGATTGTACTTGGTAGTATTCTATTCCTTGTTCCTGTTGTGACACAAATGACAGTGTATTGCCTCAGTGAATAATAGGGTGCTGGTCTGATTTAACTGGCTTCTGAACGGACTTCTCTCTGCAGCCCACATGGGAAAAGACAGGGAGGTGGCAGTGGAAGTGTCTGTCTTCCACCTGCCATGCCCTCCTCTATATTTTCACAGTGCGAACCAGAAATAGAGCGTTTTATCTGCCATATCCACTTGCAAATTAAATTTATGGTGAAGTTAAACAAAAAATAATTGTTTAACAAAACCAAATTTTTTGTTTCTAAACCAAAAAACCCAGAGTTAATCGGTGTTTCTCTAAAAAGCTTTGAATGAACAGGGAAAGGTTGAAACTTCACTTCAGTCCTGTGCACACTGATTAATTAATTAATTAATTTCCATGGGGAACAAACACTTTTGCCATTGAAATTAATGTAAATGTTGCTAGTAGGGTGGTATTGTGCTGCTTTAACAAGAACCGAGCACACTTTTTCTAAGGTCAAAAATCCTGTGTAACTGAAGAAGTGCAGACTGTAGATTGAAAGAGTTGAATTCTTCCATCTATCAGAGTGAAGATGGAAGTTCAATCACTGAAGTTCCTCTTTGCAGTGATTTTGTAAAAAGCATGTTTTAAAATTGCCTGTGTAGGGCTCAGTGCCTTGACAAGCAGTTTCTGTCTTTCGTTTTTGAAAAATGACATACTACAACCAGCTCTGGATTCCCCAGTACAGGAAGGACATTGATCTGTTAGAGTCAGTCAAGAGGAGGGACCCTAAGTTGATTAGAGGGATGGGGCAATTCCTCTACAAGAAAAGGCTGAGAGAATCTGGTACAAAAAAAAGGCTTTGGAGTGACCTAATTTCAGCCTTCCAACATGTGGAGGACAGAGAAACTTTCTACAGGGGTGTGCAGTGACAAGACAAAGGGGAATGGCTTTGAAGTGAAAGTCAGTAGGTTTAAGTTAGATATTAGGAGGCATTAATGTGAGGGGGGTGAGTAGGCACTGGCAGAGGTTGCCCAGAGAAATTGGGGTGGTCCCATTCTTGGAAGTATTCAAGGCCAGGTTGGATGGAGCTCTGAATAACTTGCTCCAGTGGAAGGTGTCCCTACCTATGACAGAGGTTGGAATAAAATGATTTTTAAGGTCCCTTCCAGTCCAAACCCTTCAATGATTCTATGATCTGTCTCTTACTAAAAAGGCAATACAGCCACATGTTGTGCTAGAGAACTTAATTTTACATACAGCCCATGGAGATTCAGGTAGACATAATATTTACCTTTATAGTTCACTGATTAATTAGTATGTTGAACACTGATATGAAAATAGCAATTATGTTCTCCAGTAACAGGAGGTACTCCACAGGAGCCAGTTCTGTCTCTGAGGCGCTGATTCTCTGGAACTGTGATTTGGTGGACTATAACCATGTTTTCAGACTTGTCAAACTAGTCATGCAAATCCTTCTTAATTTGGGGATCACTGACTAGTTAGGCTGTAACAGCTCCTTAGGAACCATTACAGTCCTGGGTCCAGCTACTAGTGCCAGTGCTTTGCAGTCAGGTTGAATATTTCTGTTAATATTCTGGGTTTATTCTTACAAAGGCAATAGAGAAATAGTGTTTCCAGTTTTTTCCAGTCTCTGAACTCTTTCTGCACACTAACTGGTGTAGCTTTATTTAAGAAAAGCAACAAAATCCTCCACACTCCAGAGTTAACACCACCTGAACGCAAACTAGGCTGAAGATTTGTTTTCCTGCTACTTGGAGGTACTGCACATGAGTAGTAAGTAGCTCCTCTCTGAGACTACGTGCTGATGTTTGCCTCTTCTGCATAGCAAAAGCATTTATTGAGAAAATAGAAGTCATCTTTTGAGACAACCTGCTTGTAGAACATCACTTTTAAAAGGGAGATTGTTCAATATATGCGAGTCAAAGTCTGTCAAAATGCAGCTTTTTGAACTTCCTGAGTGATGTGAAGTGATTATTTTTGCTCCCTTGTGCGAAAATAATGAAATAAATTGCTTCATTCATATTTGTTGCAGAATGTTAGGGGCCTAGAAGAGCATCAGAAATTCTGATTTCAGTTTATTGCCCTGTATTTAGAGCTGCCCTTTGGTTTTGTCACAGTAGAGTTAGTTGTATGAATAATGGTTCATCAGTGTGAGCATGAGGAAGTCACACCATGGCCCTTAGTGCTGTAATCTGAGCTTAAAAAAAGAGATCTCTACAGTACAACTAAGCGTTTGATAAATTATTCAGAAGAGAAGCAGAAGCTTTAAGCTGCTTTTTGTGCTGTGTATCTTGGCAGCAATTGTTGCACACACTTTAGATGACACAAATGTGTATAAGGGTACAATGTGAGAAGGAGTTTCTCTTTGCTGATTTATGCATCCTCCTTTGTGTGATACAAGTAAGAATTGCTCAAATCATAGCATAATATTATAGAATCACAGTATTGTTTGGGTGGGGAGAGATCTTAAAGATCATCTGAGTCCACATCCTTTGCCATGGGCAAGAACACCTTTCACTACACCAGGTTGCTCAGGGCTTCATCCAACCTGGCCTTGAATGCTTCCAGGGGTGGGGCATCCACAGCTTTTCTGGGCAACTTGTTTCCAGAGCCTCACCAGCCTCACTGTAAAGAATTCCTTCCTAATATCTGATAAAACTATCCTCTTTCAATTTAAGGTCATTACCCCTTGTCCTATCACTACATGCCCTCATCAAAATGTCCCCTCTAGCTTTCTTGTAGGCCTCTTTGGGTACTGGAACATTCTCCCAAAAAAAGATCTCCCCAGAGTTTCTCTTTGCCAGGCTGAACAACCCCAACTTTCTCAGCCTGCCTTCATAAGAGAGGTGTTCCAGCCCTCCGGTCATCTTCACAGCCTTCCTCTGGCCTTGCTACTCTGGACTTGAGTCCATATCCTTCCTGTGCTTGGGGCCCCAGTGCTGGATGCAGCACTCTGGAAACAGCTGCTTACACGGTTATGGGAAAATGATGTGCTGTGCTTGCTTTGAAAGAGGGAGTTTTTTATTATACTTTAAGATTTGTGTTTAACTAGAACATTTGAATACACTGCTTACAGTACAATCATAATCACAATGATGGCTCACTTGGCAAGTGCAGGGTAGGCTCCATATAAAATACATTCCAGGGGTTTAGAGGTCTTTTAATCCAGCTTGGAATGTTGTACCACTGAAGCCAGCTCTGCAGATTTGTGAATGATGAGTCATTAACATCCATTTCTGCTTCTTGAGTGCACATCAGCTGATGAAGGCTGAGCACAGCTAAGAGCTTGTAGTGGTGTGGACAGTGATGAGGACAAGACCAAAGCACACGGCAGTTTTTCCCAGGAAGGGATGAATGGGTGCTTCTCTTTAACAGCACCTTTTGAAATATTCACAGTTGCTGTAAACTCTTTTTAGTCTCTGCATTGGGGGTGCATATAACGCCCAGGCGGACTTTATGTACAGGCATGACTATTATCATAGGATTGTAATTTCTCTTACTGAATAATTTCTCAATATCAGTAAGCATAGTAGTTTCTGAGTTCCTCTTTTTCTGGAGCCAAGCAAAACTCTCGAGAGCCACATTAATTTCTAGAGTAAGAAGAAACCATTTCCAGTGTCTTAAATGGATTTATGCTCCACATGATCCGAATTTCATACAGATTATTAATTGTTTATAAAATCTTGCTTTCTTATTCCATTACCTTTATTAAAAGAGTTATGGATTTTATCCTCACTGTCCTTGTATCCACAATTTTCTTTTCCATGTTCTGTTTCCACTGGCTTTTAGTTTATACTCACAAATTTCTAGAGACCCCTATTGCAGAATCTATGATTATAGACAATTTTTAAATATGTTCTTCAGTTAAAATAACAGAGAAATTTGAAACATTAGTATTTGGAATTACAGCGTTAGTGTGGTTGTAACAGTTTCTCAGAGTACAGGCTTAGCGCTTTTTCTGTATATATGCAACATCTTTCAACACTTTTTAGGGGTACTATCTGTAGCTCTAAAAATTATGTATTGGAAATACTGTGAGTCCTGAGCTCTTAAATCAGCATGACTGTCAGCACAATCTGAGGCAATATTGCATTGGAGGCATGTCTGTGAGCTGAAGTGGAGAAGAGCACTTTGAACAATGGAGAGCAGATTTATCCAATGCGGGATCCTCTGAGGGACCCAGGAATGTAATTTATGCATGGAGTATGTGCATGAGATGTACTTCATCATGCAGGGAAGTTTTGAGTTGCTTCTGTCAGATTGTTCCTTTGAATAATGTTATCCAAGTGAAGAATTACTTCATTTTAGAATTTGAACAGACATTTTATGAAATGCACTTATTTCAGAAACATATTCAAATAATACTGATGCTTAAGATACAATTGAGAGCTTTTGAAGCTTGGGGCATGAATTTATTTTTTCATCTGGAATTATGTTTTTCCTCATTCTCAGTTCACCAACCATTTGCACCTTTTTTTCTTTTCAATAGATAGATTAAAAATCCCATTAGAGCGGCCTTCTATTAATATATATGCCTGACAGTCAGCTTTTAAGTCTATGACTTTGGTTAAACAGCCTAATAAATGAGTCTTGAATACTAGTGCCTAATTGTTGAAACAGAAGCGGTGAGGTTAAGTATCCCGTGCCTTTCTCCTTCTGTAGTTGTTAGAAGCGGTGCAACACAGCCTGACACATCTCCCTGCACTTCACACCCACTTGCTCATGTATAAATGACTGAACAAAGAACAAAGCAATGAAAAGTCAAGCCTTACCTTTTTAAGTAGGAATGATAACAGAGTAGAGAAAATCCGAAATATGAGCTGCACAATACATTGGAGGAACAAAATTCTAGTGGAAAATATTGTGGCATTTTATAAGAGATTACAAATTATGTCAATAATTACATACATTTACCTAACAAATTCTGAAAATATATGCAGGGACCAAATTTGACAGTGTGTAAATAGAAATGTTTGGTTCTGGTCTGCATTTTGAAAGAAAAGGCAATCAAGGAAACCATTCATTTATATTCTTTAGATTAATTACTTTAAAAAAAATTAGATTGATACAATTAATATAAAACCTATATTCTTTTAATCAAATGGAATTCCCCATATCCAATCATTATCTCTTAGAAAAAAGAATTTTATTGAAAAAATGTATGCATTGCTGGTTTAGAGAATAAGGACTAGAAAGTGAAGCTTATTAGGGAAGCAAGGAGGATGTTCTATTTCCCTTCTTCTGACCTGATTGATATTCTCTTTTCTGTCTCCTGACATGTTTTCTATAATGCAGACCACAGAAAAATAGCTGGCAAAGTGTCTTGATTTTCTTCCAACCTTCAGACTTCAAATGCAGAAAAATGTCTACTAATTTCTATTTCAGTGTTGCCATAGATACAGTTTCTATGATGTTATTATTTTTTTTACTTTTGTCTATCCCTCTACCTGTCTGTCTATAAATCTTTCATCTTGCTAGCTAACAACTTTTATTCTTCTTTCCCCCTTTATTTTCCATGCTTTCCAGCTATTCCCCAGCATGTATTCCACTTGCTTAATTTAATCATGTGTTAAATTGTGATTTTTTGTTTTGGTATTTGTTTTTGTTTTGTTTTGCAATTCCGAATCCTCACCCTTGATGTTCTGGTCAATACATGAATCCTGTAATGCCCCACAGGTAGTGTCCAATGTATCTTGTTGGGCTTTGAAATACTCTTTTTCTCTACTATTGAAACTCACAATAATTAACTTTGCTTCACATTCTGTGAAAAAAGGATGCCTTCAGATCCCCCTTCCTGCTGTGTTCTCAGGCTGTGCTGGATTTCTCTTTGATTATGTTTACGGTGCAATACACATTCTCTCACAATGCTCTTTCCCCATTTTTTGTTTCTTCCAGACCCTCTTCTCTTCATTTTTTTTTTCTGTTTCTAGTAAATGCAAACAGCAGCAGCAGCTCAGGATGCAGAGTGTGTGTAGGCTTAATGTACCTATTCATCTGCAGTCATTCATCACCGCTGTTGTATCTCTTTTTCAACTGCAAAGAGCAAGACAGTTCAGTGATATACTTAAATTGGATGCTAACTGCTGCTGCTGAAAATGTTTCATCCCTAGTCATTAACAAAAAAAAAAAAAATTATGACTTTATTACTTCTTCTTAGCATGCAGGCAGGCATTTAATTTCTAATGCACTAGGTGAAATTTATAATCTCCTGATCTAGTAGGGATAAGACAGATCATGAAAGTAGAGCACCTGTGTTTTTCCATGAAAGTTACACTTTTCCCTCTAGGAACATGGAACCAGGCCTATGAATATCTTGACAATACTCACAGTCTTAACTTTGGAGCTCTGATTTATAGACCTAATTTGGGGCTTTGGAGTCTCATATATTTCCTCGACATATTCAAAATTAGAGATGCCCTGAATAATCTTCTGTGGAGAATGAAATTTCTTTTTTGGACTGTCTATGATCCTACACAGATCACTTGACTTTGATGCCTACAGTTAGCTGCTGTTTTCTGTTTTCTTATGCATCGTGTTTTCTTATTTCATCACGTGGCATTCTCCCCTTTAGGAAACACAGAGGTTGATTTTCCTTAAATAATAATTGTCATCAATTTTAATAGGGCTGTGCTCAATGCAAATGTGTCTCTAGAGACATTCTACCTTCTTTGAAGTTAAGCAAATATGATAATTCACTTTTACTACCAAAAGACATTTTTGTTGTGTTGTTTTCTGTTTGTTTACCAGCAAGTTTTGTTGTTGTTGTTGTTTTGTTTTGTTGTTCTCTGTTATTCTGTCCTACTGGGCATTTATTCTGAACTTCCCCTAGGTCTTGGAGGAAGTCTCCTGTACCACCTTACTCCTCGTCCAATACTCATCTTCTGGCTTTTTTTGTTGAAGCAGTGATTTAGCTTAGGTAAAATTGAATTGATAAAAATCCAAGATTGATGTGGCTTGAGGATGAGATTGATTAGCAGCATGCTGCTTGTGCTCTTACCTGTGTATGAACTGAAAGGAAAAATGCTTGCAAATCAATTACAGCTACAGAATTTTACAAACTATTTTGAAAGAACTAATTCTTAGTTACAGTTTCAAAGTTACAAAATTAATGGTAAGCTTCACACTGTACAAATTCAGGGCTGGTGTAAAGAAAATCTTTTGTGTGTCTCCTTTCACAGACTCTCTGTTCTTGGTGCCTGTCTCCATCTGTTGATCAGTTAACAAAGCCTAAATAATTATTTTACAAGTTGTTCTTGCTATAATTTTTTTTTTCATCAGCAATTTGGGAATTTCTCCTTTGCTGCCCATTGTCCTCTGAACTGCTCCTCCTATTCCACCTGTGTTAGCAGAGAAAATCAGCCCCTCCCCATGCAACTGAACTTGTTGGCAGTGCTCTTGCCTGCTTTTAACCAGTGTAAATAACTCTGGGATTTATTGAGAAAGTGTGAATTGCTCATCTGGAAGAAGCATCTAAACTTCAGGCATTGTGTTTAAGGTAGCCATAGGCAGTCAGGCATCCCAGGGAGGAATTCTTTCCATTGCCAGTGAGCTCTTTAGGAAAGACCTAATGCAACAAAGGGAGACACAATTCTTGGAGATGTGTTTACACACTTTTCCTCCAAGAAGGCAGCTTCAGCCCAGCTTCTTCCTGTTGTGTTTGTGTCTACCCCGGGAGGTAGCACAGAACATACCACCCCTTCCAAGTGGTGCTTCCAGTTTTAAACCTTTGGAGAGAAGCTCTTCTTATAACACTGTGGGGTTTTTTTTCTCTTCAGTTGTCTTCAGGTGAGTTATTCCTAATTTACTTTGGCGTTTGTGAGAAAAGAAGGAGTCTCTGGGATCAATACTTCTGCTTTGAATGCATTCACTTTGTCATATTAACTTAATAAAATGGAAAGAGGCAGAAATGAAAAGATTTCTTAAATGGTATTTGCTAATACTTCAGACACTGTTGTATGCGTATAGTATGGCTTATTATTTTTTCTTTTTTTGGTTTAGTACTAAATGGGAAACCTGACTTCTAAACAAGTAGAGACTATAGACACTATTTTTTTCCTTATCCTCTATTGCTGACCTTGTAATAGGCCTATTAAGAAGGAGTCAGTGTTGATCACTTTAAGAATAGTCACAATTTATGAGACTATTATCTCAGATAATCTAAATAGGCAGTGTTATTGTGCACTTTGTGCTACAGTTCTGCTTTTGAGCTCAGTAAATGACTGGCTGCATTATTACCAAGTATTTTTATAAAAGTCTCAAGTGTAGTTAACATTTCTGTGGACAAGAATCCGATAACATCAAGACCAGCACAAACATAAGAAAAAACATAGAATAAAGAGCTAGAAGATTACAGAAAAGTTTGGACCTGTTTGAATGGCAGAGGTGTGGTGATTAACAGTCTAAGTGTCCTGCAACACATCCATAAGAATCTCCAACAAGGTCCATAAGAATGCAGGTATCCTCCAATCATTGCAACATTGGTGGTAGCTTGAAACCCTGGTGGTCTCTTCCTGAGCTGTAACAGAGCCTGGAGACACAAGCTAGGAAATCTTTGGCTTGTCTTTCCCACTGTGTTGATTTCAGTACAAGCATTCAAATCTTTACCTTTCTGTCCTGCTTTTCCCCTCTAGCTCCTAATAGTGACAGTCATATTTTCCTTCTGCCATTTTGTCCTTGATTTCTTTTCCCCTTCTTATTGCTCCAAAGTATAGGCTACAGTCATATTTCGATTCCTTCGTATCATGCTTGTCGTGTGGTCTACTTGCTGTGTCTTCCTGTTATAACATTTTTTTTTTCCTCCAGCTATATATCTGATTAGTATTCACCACTTTAAAAAATGCTTCAGTTTTACTCTCCCTATGGACTTTCCTTTAAGAGTGTTTACTTCAGGCAAAGGATAGGTTATGCTATCATGTTGTAAAATCCTAATAATACCAATAAATGCCTCTAATGGAATGAATTCTGTCACTTCTTTTACTAGAGTGCCATTGAGTAGGTGTCCTATAGCAGTGAGTTTGTTGGAAAAGAAAATCCAAATTAAAAAAAAAAAAAGACAAAGAAAAGAAATAAAGCTGGCTGTATACTTTAGAAAATTAGAAATATCAGAGTCTATCAATCTAGAATCAGCTTGCAGTTTCCAATTGCTCTGCTGGCAATAATGGGGTTACAATAGTGGGAAAACTGAATCAATAAAATCAACCAAATGCCCTCTGAGTGGTGCAGCATATTGCATAGCATAGGATATTGCACTGTATATTACTCCTAATAAAACCGAGCCACTTTTGATGCAGTATAGAAAAGAGTCAGAAAATATAGTGGCTGTTTCTATTTCTAAGAGAATGACTGACATAAACTGTCTTTTGCTTGGAGTGCAGAACTATTGATAATTAACAGTGATCATGATAGGTTTCCTCTTCATTTATATCCACTTTGTGTTTTACTTCTCAGCACTGCTGCAATATATGCTTTTGGTGATCTTGGCCTTGGAAATCTGTTGGAAGCAAACTCTGGCCTATAATGCAGTGAGTGTGCTGCTGGGAAGAAGTTACCCTGGTTTCTGGTGGTGTAAAGACTGGAGACTCTCAGGTCTCTGTGCATGGAGCCATACCCTCAAAAGCCTTCCTGCCAGCTCTGTACACATGCAGCTGTGAAAATTGGATATGGGTTATGGAGAAGTAAATAGTAAGGTGTTTATGGTGCCCTCAGAAAAACATGTGTGATATATGGTGTATGTGTGATATGTGATATCCAGTCTGAGGTGACAGGGACAGAGCTACAGAAACATGGATAAATCTCTTCTAGCAAAACTGGCAGCTGCTGCTGCTGGCAGGGCATCACAGGGACCAGTTCTGGAATTCAGCTGGTAGATCCCAGATGCTCTGAGAGGGTTCACAAAGTGCTCATCTACAAGTGCTATGAGAACAGGCTGTATTACCTGACCCAGTCCAGTTTTCTACACAGGCCAGGCTGCTTTTTTCTCCTTCCTTGTGTGTGATTGTTGGCTGCTGGAGGTAGAGAAGAAGGTCACACTGGTTGTTGTAGTTGCACAGTTGGGCTTTTTGACAGTTGTCCAAAGGTCAGGCTGCTTGCTCTTTTACTATCTGTCTTGAGTGCAAGCAAATAAATGAAACACATTGAGGCAGAAAATCCCAGAATATAATAGTTCAGAGTATCTTTTCAGATGAAATGGCACTTTATTCCCTTGTAAAACCTTGCACAGAAGAGCATGAGGAAAACATACCAGTTTGATTTCTTTTGAAAATGCTCTCTTAAGACTGCCAACTTGGAAAACATCTGAAATAAGCAAGAGGAAACATTGATTGTTATACAGAATGTGACAGCTAAAGTGTCTTCTTTAAAGGAGGGGAAAGTTCCTCAATAGCCCTCCTCCATCAGTGCAAATTGCTACAGAAAGCAGTTTACTATATGCTGTCCAGAATTAATAAATTGAGTTATTGATGAAGGATCCAGGTCACCACCTCAACTGAAGGGAAGACTAAGGGACACAGTGTCTTGCTTAAACAGAATAGGTTTTTTTTCTGTGCAGAATCAGTATTTTGTCTGAGACGCGGTGCTCATACTGATTCAGCACTTGAGATAATAAACCTTTTTCTGAAGCTGAGGTCTCTGCATATTAGTGACAGCATAGTATTGAGGCTGAGACTGATAATGATACTAAATAATCATCTCTTTTAAAACAGAAATTACTTTGATGAAAATTAACATGAATATCAGCACAAGTACAGGGTGTGCTTGGTTCTATTTAACATGACCTTTATTTTGATAACAACTCTAATTGGGTAGGTTTTGTAGAAGCTGACTATCAGCTATGTTTGCATTA
This sequence comes from Illadopsis cleaveri, assembly GCA_013399915.1. NCBI lineage: Eukaryota > Metazoa > Chordata > Aves > Passeriformes > Timaliidae > Illadopsis > Illadopsis cleaveri. Next base: position 741,301 of record VXBB01011477.1, read on the forward strand.
CTGGAGAGCCTCATGGATTCTGTTTATCTGCAGTTTTGCGACTTTCTTTTTTTATCGGTTTTGTCTTATACAATGAGTTTAATCCCTTGAGCAGATGAAACATCCACAAAATATTTAAGTGTCCCCTGACACAGGTGCCAGGAGGAGACTACACTGACAGCTTAAGCCCACAGCATTCAGAAAGGGCCATCCAGGCTATTCCAGAGGAGGAAGAGGCATCATTTGAGCTGCATCAGCTTCCTGAAACAGTGTACCACTAAGTATCTTGGACATTACTGCTGACCTAGGGAAGAGGGATAACAACATCTGGTATTTGAGGGATCTAGGCTTGTTTAACATGCATTCAGAGGGGAATTGTGATTTGGCTGTGCTTTACAGTTATGTCAAATTTATCAGATTGACCTAACAACAGCAGACTTCTCCAGCCACCAGCACAACAATTAGAGCAAGACTTGTTCTTTAGGTTCAACATCTTTTAAAGATGCATGTTTGCATGAGCATAAAGAGGCTCACAAGGTAATGTTAATTACTTCATAACATTTTCTTCCTTGGTTGTGCCCTCTCATGACTCTTTTGGAATTGTCAGATTCATTTTGTTGAAGAACTACTCTTGGAGGGGAAGCAGTGTAATTCTGATCCAAAACTTTTTCTGTATCTTTCCTTTATTTGTGGCATGTGTCTACCTTCAGCTTTCCCTTAAACCCACACCTGATCTGTGTAGGGAAGTGCACATATGCAAGTTTAAGTTTGAGAGAGGATGAGAAGCTGCTATGGAACATAAAAATGCCTTGCTATTTGAATTTGCAGATTAGGAGTTCCTCCTTATTTTTTAAGGTGGCTTTTGGGTATTTTGTGGTCACATATACAAAATTTCATTTCAGCTGCTAATTCTAGCAATCTACTCTTAGTAAAAGTTCAGATACCCTTCGTTTTTGATATTATTAGATTATGAGGCTTTAGGGAGGAACATGATTCATGAAACATGAAGTTTTTTATCTCTGCTAAGATTCTGTATAATACAGGTATGAAAAAGCCATGTTTGGGCCTGCAAACATTAAAGAGGTTTAATTGGAATGAATAGAAATTGCTGTTTAAAGAAATATTGCTGCATTTTTCAATATAGCTGTATTTTAACAATCATGTGTCTGAATGTCACGTACAACCACGATCCTGAATGTACATGAGTCTGATTTCTCCAGAAAATGTAGAAATAGCTCTTCTGGGATTTGTGAAAAATTTTGTTTTTCCTTGTATGCTGTTATACATCATCTTTTATTTATCAAAATGCAATTTGGTTCTTCCATTCCTTCTCTTTTAGCCTACAAAGAGTTAGTAGCTTGAGGACACTGATATTGAATGTCAGCTGTAAGGTATTTTTTTCCCCAAGCAGAAGAGGGAGAATAGTTTGGAGACGAGGCCTGTGGCTCTGAGAGCTGCTCAGAGTGGCTACAACACTGTTAGAAACCAAAAAATTTGTCAGAACTCTTGCAGATTAAGATTAGAAGAAGAAGGGAATGGATGATTGATGAAAGGGGAAATATGAAGTGACTGAAGCCCTACTCTCATTATGAACAGTTGCTGTTTTTTGTTTTCTATTCAAAGTCAATAAGTCCAAAACATTGGATTTGCTAATCGGATGAGAACTTCATTACTTTGTTTCAGAGACCAAGGCACACACCATTTTTAGCCACAAAAGTCTGTGTTTTACTTCACAAAGTTAATTGGAAGGTTTGATTTTAAAAGGTAATAATTTAGAAATGTAATTTTTAAAGGTAGTGATAAGAGAGGTGCTAAAAGTGCTCCAGGTTTGAATAAGTTGAAATATAGTTAAGAAGTGACTAAATTATTTTTAAAAGTTATGCCTATTTTTAGTAAAGATATTTTACCTAATAATCTAAAACAGCAGAGTACAAAGTTGAGCACAGCAGACAGGGACCACTGAGCTCCTGGAGTTAGGGGTGCATTAGTGTTTCTATACCAGTGTTTTGTATTTTGCAAGATGGTTATAGTAATTGGTTCTAGACTGAAATGTGGCTTGAAAAATTGAGACCTGAGATCACAAGTTATACTTTTAGTAATGTATTCTGCGAATTGTTTAAACATCTGTGGTTTGCTTATGTTATGCTGGATTCCCAAGGTTCCCATTAAGGTTCATGTTGCATTAAAGGCAATTTTGCATAAACAGATAGGCACAATGCCCGTACGAGTAGTGTGCAGTCTCATACCCTCAACTGAGAGTGTGGTTTCAATAGGTGCTCAATTCTACCAAATAAGGACTAGAGAGTGTGTTTCTGAAACATGGGATTGAAATCCCACTTGGGCATACTGAGGTCTTTCAGCTCACCAGGAGCACAAGGATCAGCCTGCCCATCCTGTGTCTGTAGGGACAGCTTTGAGGTCCTTGAGGGCTGATAGCACCATTGGCTGCTGGATCTTTGCTCCTTGGCTGTGCAGGCTGACTCAAGGGAAGGGATTACCTATTCACAGAATCATTCCGTTTGGAAAAGACCTTTAAGATCTTTGTGTTCAACCTTTGACTGATCACCACCTTGCCAACTAGACTTTGGCACAAAGTGCACCACAGCATAGCTATTCCACAACCTCTCATTTGGCCCCCATCCTTGGTTGTGCCCTGGCATGATCTCTGCATGTGGAGCAACCTGAGCAGTGGTGTTGTGGGAGCCAAATGACATCCAGTGCTTCTCATTTGAAACTTGGGGCCAAGATGCAAGCTAAGGAACAAAGCAAATTGTTCTCTGTTTTAGACTCCCCACAAAGCTACTTGGGTTGTGTTTGGCTTGCACTAACTGATCTGCACATTTTCTGTGGCTAAGCAGAACTCTAGGCTGGGAATGTCTGTCACATTCACTAAGTGTCCTTCAGAAAAGTAGTCCTGGTTCTTTCTTAACTTGAGGTTTCAGTTTCGAGGTTATTTCCTTTGGGATTACTACTTTCTTGGACTGAAGAGAAATAGGCTTATGTTGTTGTTATTGCTTAAAGCAGGATAGGTTCTCTATGCCTTGTTCTGTTCTGGCTGTATCTTGAGGACAAAGGTGTTGATTTACCTTCACCATCTGGCAGTGTTGTATCAGGGAAGTTATAGCTTTGAGAGCAAAGAACTGAACTTCACATTGATATCTTTTCTAAAGTATTATTTTCAAAAATGAGCATGGAAACACTTTTTTTTTTCTGGTGTGAAAGAGATGTTACTGTCGCATGTGGCCTGAGGTATTTATGATTTACTCCACAGAATCAAAATGAAGTTCATAAAGAGTTTGTCACAGAGCCTCAGGTAGTTAGTTATCCACTTGCTGCTGAAAAAGATAACTGACAGGAAGAAATATATAGAATTTCTAGAGAGAGACAGACATCTGTATGTAAGGGACTGTGTTACTAGAAACACTTGTCTTTTCATACGGTTAGAATTTTGAAAAGTTTTTTATGCTATGTATTAGTTCTTGCAAATTGCTTGCCAATTTAATATCAGCAGCATCTAAACAGTAAGTAATTGCTTATGATAATGAGCACAAACTAATTTACTGAAATATGTTAATATTCACAATGCATTTTAGAACAGCAGGGTATTCCAAAAATACTACTCTGTTGTTTAATTGCAGTGTTTAGGTTGTGTTGTTATTACAAATGCTGGCAATATCATCACAAAGCCAGCCTCTCATTGAATAACCTCCTTACTGAGACTCCAGCATGTGAGTAGGTAGTGTCCTTTGAGAACTAAACAGGATATGAACAAAACCTTCTGGATTTAAATAATGGTTCTTAATTTCTGATTGATGTTAGTTACATGAATAAGCAAAGGGCCTTTTTATGCCTTTTAAAATTTAATTTAATTTAACAAATTTCAAGTCAAATAGCATTCCTATCTCAATATTTGTGTTTCTTCATTGGAATCAATATTTGTGTGAGATATAGAAACATACCTAGAAATATGTTTTATGTTACAGAAATGCTGTAAGAAAATACTATAGTGCCGAAGTCCTCAAAACTTCCAAGTTGGTGTGCTGCAGTTCATTCTGCAGGACTGGTGTTTAGTGTATTTGAAATGTTGTTTTTTCCTTCTTTTCTTGGGAAATGTTCTGTTTTCCTTTAGGTTGGGCTTTTTGAGCAAACTTAGAAGAATGCTTATTGAAAAATGGGTTTTCCCTGAGCGCATTTCTTCACAGAATTATTTTCCCCGTGCGTTAGTATCACTTACAGTTTTGAAGGATTCTTGACATCTTTGCGTATGCTATTGTAAAGTACTGTATTAAAGTAAGGCTTTCCAAACTATTGAATACTGATCTTCACTTCAGGATATTAAAAGCAATTGTAATTCCATCCATCCAGGCCCTTGGAAGTGAGTGGCCTACACAAAATCACTGCACTAATTAGGCTGGGTTAGTCTTCGGAGGGTGATTTACTGCTCACCTTTCTTGCATACACGAGTGCATTAATTTACAGCTGATATCACTGGTGTATGGAGTGTCAGAACCAACACGAGTTAGTCCCTGATGAGATGATTGAACAATTTGGAGCCCAAAACTCTTTTGTCAAGTTCTCTCCAAACACTGTTGTGGAATCCAGTGGTTAAACCACGCCCTCTGGCTCTCAGATTATTTAACTATGTAACCCAGTGAAAAGCATTAAGATGCATATTTTTCATTGCAGTTCTTTATCCTCTGAATCTAGCGGAGAATTGTTGCTTACAAACAACACCATAAGGACTTTGCAAAGAAGAATGACAGCAATTATCATAATGACAAAGCATGTAGTGTTTCTGTGCCAGGCCGCAATTGAAAATCCATTATGTAGTAGAACAGAAAGAAATGGGAAGGAAGTGAATTGGCCCAACCTGGCTAGCCCCTGTTAGCTCTTACTAAAATGGTCTAATAACCTTAAAGATTCAAGTACAAATACAGCTGTGTCTGTGTACCCCTATTAAACAGTTTGTTTCATGCACAGAGTTGATAATGTCAGTAAACGCTAATGTTCCAAAGTCAATCCTTGGGATAATGACTGCGGAAAATCTCCAAATAAAGTATCATTTTGTAGCTACTTGCTGGTTCTTGTTTTCAGGCTTCTTTGAGACAACCAAACAGACATGTTCCTCTTTTACCTAACACTTTTTGGAGGTTTGAGTGCATGTAATGCTGAAGACTAGCTTTGGCTTTAACACTTGGTTTATATATAAAATGAAATATCCTGAAGTTTTGTTTATGCTTGGAATTAGGGAGATGGTACAATGCCACAAGACTTCAGTCATTATGCAACTTGCTCATCAGTCCTTCCCTGTGCCAGGTCTCCTTCTGAGATGCCTCTGAACAGCTGCTTCAGGGGTGGATTCATGTGCTTCAGGGAGGATTCGTGTTTTTCCAAAGATTTCATCTCTTGCATTTCATTTGATTTCATTTTTGTTACAAGAAGAATAGTTGCTATTTCTGAATTCAGGATGTAACATCCCTAAGAAACTGTGGTCTTTCTATTTTTCTTCAGCTATAGTCCATGTCTGTCTACTCAAAAACATTCAGAAATGCTGCCAGAATATTTTTGTCTGCTAAATATTAGTACTTGACTAATTAGTAGGAGAACATGTACGCCACAGAACTTCTTACTACTCTTCACTACCTTTGCAAACAAGCAAAATTAAACTTCATTGCACATTGCCCATAATACAATTATCTGCTCTCAGCAGAGGCTCCCTCTCAGCAAACCCTGTAATTTGTGTTGTTGCCAGTACCATCTTTCTGCTGCAAGCAACAGCAACATCTTATCTTAGTCCAGCATCTGATGTCCTTGGGCGTGGATCATTTTTCAGTGACTTTAGCAGGCTTGCAGTTAGCAGTGCTTCCATTTTCACCTTTCTTACAGGAGAAGTTTTGGCTACTTTTGAAAGCTCTCTAAGGATTTTTCAAGATTAAATTATGAGATGCACAATTTAGCAAGAAACATAATATAAACGTCACTTAAAAATAACTAAGTTAATGCAAGACTGGATAGCTGGAATATTGTATTAGTAAGAAAGCCAATAAGAAATAAAGACTTTAGCCTAGAAGCATGCTAGGAGCTTGCAGCCAAGCTCCTGTGCATTCTAATACTATTAAATGACTTAAGGCCAACTATTTGAAATGTTTCGATCCCCATTTAAAGAACAGGGGGGTTATTTCTAAAGGTTGCCAGAAATGCAACAACACTTCTGAGATCAGGACACTGCCATAGTGGTTGAATAAAAATGTAACTTCAGGCACTAATGTTTTGCATGAAATAATGACTTACAAGTAATTATTATTTCTCTAAGAAGAACTTTGCCTTTTGATGAACCTATGCAGAGAAAATTTAATTTTGTTTTTTCTCTTATCGATTTTTGGCGCATGTGTGCATCTATGCAGAGCTGCTTTTGTGAGAGATGCTCAGGTCCTACTTTCTGTCTTCAACTTACTGGCTTCCCAGCTGAGTGAGCAAGCTTGGGAACTCTAACAGCTCAAGTTACTTGGCTTAGGGAATTTTTAACTTTTGCCAGGTATCTGTTAGTTTGTAAAGTCCCTGGATTAGAACCACTGAATGATTTCACATAGGGCACCAACAGATGGTGACAACATTTGGTGTCTATCAACCTGCATAGTATTTGAGCAATGTCCTAGTTCTTGCATCCTGTTACAAATCCCTTCAACTAACCAGCCCCTTCACTGTGTTCCCTTTGGATTTGGAACAACTAATAAGCCATAAGGAGCAAATCAGTGCACGTGCAGTTTATTTTAATGGAACTGATTGCAGCTGTGGTTAAATTGAAATTTAGGCCTTTACAATTCGTGAAGTTGGGAGTGTGGAGACTGGAATAGCCCTATTGTCTTTGAGAGTACTGGACTATACTGATTTCAATCTGACAGTGGTGTTGAGGAGTACATTTTTAGTGCAGGTAGCTCAGTGTGTAGCTGCACTGTGAGCTGCAGGCTGGGCTTTGAGGGCCAGGAACCAGACTCTGAGCCCAAATGGGCTGTGGGGCCTGTGGTCCAGCCAGGGGACCGGACACTCAGGGACAGCAGGAGCCAGCCACATAGAGTTTGCTGCACTTGGATTGTGAGGTTATAAAAGCTCAGGATCCCTCCTTGAAGGCACTAGCTTGAGCTATTATTTTCTCTTGTTATTCCATTATTCTGTTGTTTAGCTACTGCACTATGACGAAACTATTTTAAGGCCCTGGAGGTCTGGGACTCTGCTATGGGAAGCCCAGTGTGGAGCTGGTAAGGAGATTTGGTGTGAGTGTGGGAGTGTAGCTGAGAAGGGTCTCCAGTGCCAGATCCAGTGGTGTGAGGGGACTCCAGAGTGGCTCCTGGATGGTCAGACAGGGAAGTTTCCTTAACAGTGCCTTTACATTTTATCTGTTTCAATTCATTGTCTTCTCATATGTGTTTTTCAACCACACAATTTCCACTTCTGTAGACAACGTTCAAGAAATTTATCTTTACTTGTATGTTGACAAGGTTGGAGGAGGAATAAAACCTTCCCTTATTTATAGATGCTTGGCTTTTAATTTCCATCTGACTTTTTGGCAAGCTTTAACGATCAGACGTGTTGTAATCCTTGTTACCTTTAATAGAGTTATAATGGATTAAAATGTTTCATGTTGAGTGTGATATGACATTCAAAACATGCTTTAATTTTCAAAATATATCATTTTCTATCCATCTACACTGCATAAAGGTCCAAGGCCCTAATGGGAAATTATTTACCTTGCATTTCATACAAAAATGTTTCAAATTAATTTTAAACAGCATGCATACTGGAAAAGTGATAGGTAATAGGCAGCCTATAAAATTTTTAAACTGAGAGAATCTGGAGAAGAACAATAGTTTGTTTTTTTTTTAATCACTCTGTGTCAGATTTATATTAGACTGTATAAAATAAAAAATTAAAATAAATAGTGTTTTTTTTGTGTAAGTGAACATATTTATGAGCTCAACAAACACAGAACTTTTTTTCCTGTGGATGTTTCAAAGCTAATAAAAATAATTTTACAGAATCAGTGCCATAATGCTATCAAGTCCATTGGCGTTCAGTTAATCAACTCATGTCTTGGTAATAAGTCAGATGAACAGATTGGTTCATCAACAGATTGAACTCTTAATTTCTATTCTCCTAGGAGTCCTTTCAGCTAGCTCTTGCTTAGCTAAGGTCCTTCTCAAAATTATATTCATTTTAAACACAATTGGAGGCTCTTAGTTCAATGTCCCTACTCAAACTGAGTAGCACTTTACTCCAGATAAGTGATCTAATCTAAATCAAAGGGGTCATTTGAGGTGTAAGATGCTACTTGATTTAAAATATTAAAATCACTCTAGTTGGAAAATTCCTTAAATTCTTTGAAACTTTTATTATAACTATGTCACTTATGATACTAAGAATGGTGCTGAATTGGAAAACTGATGCTAAGCTGTGTCAGCGTTGTTCTTTATAGATATACATGTTTGTTGAGCCATTGTTACTCACAAATTTTAGTTTGTCACTTTAATTGATCCTATTTATCAATAGACCTTGATAGCAACTGGGGAATTCAAATAGCAAAACTTTTGTTACAGGAATGGAGTATTTTTTTCACCCACTTTATTATTGCATGGAAGGTAAAGCATAAACAACTGTCCAAATACCAATGCCATAGACTGGAAGGAAGAAGTAGAGAAAGGAGTGATTTTCTTAGGGTTTTTTTCTGTGGTCTAAGGGAAAAACCCCTTTGCTTCTGTGTAAGTACCCTGAATCTTCAACAAATGCCATTGGAAAGGGCAGGATGCACAGTGTGACTTGGGATTGTGTTGGTTCTATTACCACTTAGACCTTTACCTGGAGACAGCTTTTAGGCATAGCTGACTATAATAAACCACACACAGCACTGGTTTATAAGTCTCCCTGAAAAATTTGATGCAGGATGATGGAAAGTCCTGTAGGCTCTGATTAACCAAATCAGGGTCACCTTAGTGCTTTGGGAAGAGGAGTTCTATAATGCAATGTAAAGTTGTGCTTGAATTAGTAGTCGTCGTAGTAGTAGTAGTAGATACTGCTTTGTTGGTTCATTGAAAATAATTGCTCCAGCTAACTGAGTTGGTTGAGGTGTTGGAATGATGTGGCTTCAGCCTCTCTTACAGAAACATTGAATTTTAGAGCTCAGCTGTAGCACAGTGATATGTGGGTTCCATAAAAGGAAAACTTAGAACCTCTATCAAGGTTTCCCAAGCTTGGTCAAAGGAAGACCATATATATTCTCCTAGTCCCTATTATCCACAAATCTAAGAGAATCTGGCCAGAAAATAAGACATCCATTCCTATCTGTGTGGCTCAAGATCTTTGGAGAGCTACAGGGAATAATAATCCCTTTGAACATTTTCTCTTTTCCCATGCAATACACCTCTTCTGCTATTAAATAGCCTGATGTTACTCTTGCAGGAGAGCAGTTACAATCCATATTCAGGCTCCTGCCCAGATTTGTGGGAGAGAGTATATCAGAATGCCTTCAGGAGGCATTCAGTTGAATCTGGTCTTTAATTTGAAATACTTCTTCCAGCAGCTCTTTCCATCTCCTTCCCATGGTTAACCCTAATGGCCATACCTTCCTCACCTCAACCCTGTGGCATATCTTCTCTTTTCTGTGTAAATAATAACATATCAAAGTCTAAGAAGAAGCAATACAGAAGGGTTGTATTTTAATCCAAGTGTATTATTTTGGAACACCCTCCTCTCTTTCTCTCCCCCTATCATGTTTCTTGCTTGAAATAACTTCCTTTACTTACCTTAGAAAATCTGTACAAATATATGTACAGAAATTTTGTTTATTTTTCTGAACTTCAGCTTGTGCAGACTGAAAACAGATAGTGGAATATGTAAAAATGAGTATTAGTGGATATTTATATGCTCCTCTGAACATAGCAAATATAATTTGCCTTCATATAATGTCTTCATATAGACGTTTGGACAGTCGTGTATGCATATATATATATATGTTTTCATATTGTGAATTCTTCATTCTTGGCAATTAATAGTAGCCTGCACAAATAGTCTCACTGGATTCAGCAGGTTTATTAATGCAAGTAATTACTTACAAATGGGAATAAGAGGGTTCACATTGTAACCCTGAATGAAGATAGATACAGAGAGAGGAAAATTACATTATTGGGTAATTTCTTGTTACTTGCAGTCCTTACCATTCATATTTTTAATAATAGTTAAAATTTGCTTTTCTGTTAAGGAAAGTGCAACTAATAGTTTTCATTACTGAACTTTACAGGCTTCGATCTTCAGTTTTTCAGTCCCAGAGTGTGCTGGAATCATAGTTTGTGAGGGTCCAGAGCTCAATCAAACCATTGCATTCACTTCATCAAAACCTGAAACCTGATGTGAATGTTGAAAATAAACATTATGCTACTTATATTATATGGGATAAATGGAATCGTGTACATTACCCTTCAGTGCAATATACCTTAAATTCAAAATTAGAATGAACATGAGGAAGGCAGAAAGTTGTTGATTTGAGCAAACTATTAAGCTACATCAAATGTGACTTTAGAGCAATAAATATTGAAACGCTTTGCAGTCATAAACAATAATAAATACAGTGAATGGGTTATAAACGAAATGTTTATCTGCTTAATACTGTAGAGGTAAGCAGATGTCCTTGAGTTGCTGCCAGACTGTGCTGAAATGAATGCACTGTTTCATAAAGATGAATTTTGCAAACAAGTAGGACTTCAGAGACCCAGGCCATTAAAAAACATTACTGTATCTTGACCACTGGCGTTTTGTTACGATGGGAACCATGCCTTCATGGGTAAGAATTTCAAAGAGCTGTGCGGACATTTTTCCTAAACATTGTGTGGATGCATGGAAGCATAAAGAATTATGCAGTAAAATCTGTGTCTGAGAGATATAACTGGCATGTTACAGAGTTGCCTGCTTACAAGTACTGTGCTGATGGCATTGCTATTCTTGACATTACAATCCCCCTGCTTTCAATTCTCTGGAGATGATAAACCCCAAACAACACAGTGCCACAAGCTAAGGGAGAGGGCTGGGGTTTCGTGACAATGTCCTGAAAGAGCAGCAGAGACATTATGAGGTTTGTCAGAGAGCATAAAAGCCTTTATGAAGCAAGTGAATTAGGCTTCCTCTGTTGTTTCTTACCATATCCCAAACTGATAGTAAGGAGGGTTGTTTCCAACAACTGCTCAGTTTCCAGCTTTTAATAGTTAATGGGAGGTCGGGCTATAAGCTGAGATCAATCCCAGAGTAATAAATTTTACATTATTATATTTGTCTTTCTTGAAATATAAACACCAGAGGATCTATTCCCAAATGGCTTCCGACCCATTTTTTTCATAATTAGTACAGGAAATTTGAAGAACGTGACTCCCCGTACAGCTCAGACTGAGGCAGATCTGTATTCATCAGCATGGATTAATTAGTCTTTTACCAGACACACAGTTACTTCGAAGAGCTACAAAATGGGCAGTTATAAAGGAGGGAAAGCTTTCTCATAAAAACCCATAAGCCACATGTTCTTGTGGATAAGGGATACTTTTTTTAACTTTGATGTTTGTTCTATATAGTTTAAGATTTACAGCTAGTTTTATCCAGCTCCACTGACATTGACCTTGCCTTCAATGCGGCAGCAGCATGGAATGAATGGCTCTTCCCTGGTTGATTTGAAGGGCAGTATTTAACAAAAAAATGCAGCAAAGATTCAGTCTGAATAAGAACAGCAGAGCCTCTCATTGTTTAGATCTGAAGACTTACTTCTGGGTTATTGTATTCAGTATGACTCCACCATGCTTGGCAGGCTTTTTCTTTGTCTTCTATATTGGATAAACACATCTGTTACAACCAAGAAAAGGGGAATTATGCACTGCCACTTAAATCTTAGGAACGATTCTAACAGCTCCATCTGTGACATTGAGGTGTAAGGAGTTGTTTTTTCTTACCCTTCTCATTTTTGTTGCTTATAAGAACCTCATTCATGACCTGACACAATGTTTTATGAAGTCAACAGAAAGGCTGTCACTGATTTTAATGAGCTTTGGATCAAGCCCTCAGTTTTTCATCAACACAGAACAAATCCTTTCATTCCAGACACCACAGTGACATAAACTCCATGAAGGTCCCAACTCATTAGTTGAAGATTTGAAGTCAACAGTAGCAGAAAAGAGGAGAACTTGGGGGCCGTCAGTAGTGACATTACCTGTCTAATGTGTCTTTGTTTTGGGATATATTGTAACTGGAGATTAATGACATACAGCAGATTATTGTACATTTCAGACCACTGCCTAGGAGGAAAACAAGGATAGGAGAGCAGGAGGAAGAGGGTTTTGTCACACACATTCCTAAACCAGACCCCTTTTGCCCATGTCCATTACCAATCCCTAGCACAGAACCAATCTTCACTACTCCTGCAAAACTCTCTATGATAAAGATAAAACCTGATTTCACTTAAAGTGTAAATGAAATCTTGAATAGTGGACCTGCTATCGTCTTTGTCTTTGCTGAAGGAGTTGACAAACTCTCCTGAAACACATGCTGGTTGGTATTTTGGCATCACAAGAAAAACCAACAGATCCGTTTGAAGCACAGTGAAACTATCCCACAAGTCTCATTAATATAAAATGAGATTTACAGTGATATTAGTGGTATGCACAGTGCATAAATTATTACAGATTGATGGCACTGGAAAAAAGCCCTAATCAATAGGCATGTAATTCCATAAAGAAAAGGTGATGTTAGAAATAAATAAGTGGGATCTTTTCAAAAAGACCAAGTGTCTTTTTTGCATTACAACTAACACAAAGCAATCTTGCTCAGCAGTAGAGTAAGATTTTGGTACATCTGGGAGTTGAACAAGTTGTGTAACTGTACAGTTCTTCTTGGCTTTGGCTTTAAAAGTCCGCATGTTCAAGGGATTTTAGATCCCATTATATGCTAACAAGCATTTTTGATTGACCTTGAAAGAAAATAAGAAAATGATGATTATGTTTTTATGCACTGTCTCCTTACATGGACTTGGAAAGTATGGAGTGAGAACATTGGGTGAAATAAACTGAATTAGTTTTCATAGAATCATGGAATGCTTTGGCTTGGAAGAGACATTAAAGATTATCTAGTTCCTACCCCTGCCATAGGCAAGGATGTTATCCACTAGTTCAGATTGTTTAAGGCCCCACCCAGCCTGGCCTTCCAGGGATGGGGTCTCCACAACTTCTCTTGACAACATGTTCCAGTGCCTCATTACCTTCCAAATAAATAATCGTTCCTTGGTATCTAATCTAAATCTTTTCTTTTTTAGTTTAAAAATATTCCCACTTGTCCTATCATTAGCTATTTAATAAAATAGATGAAATGTAATAAAAATAGATAAAATGCAATAAAATTGAGAGTAGCCACACTTTGAGACATTTTTTGACAGATAATAAAACTAGACTTCCGTATTTACAGTACATTAACCTATCTCCCTAAGCTTTGACCTATCCTCATGGAAAAGTAGACAGCTTGTAGTGACTTTTCCAATGAAAGATCAAATGCATGCACAGTTTTCCTGATCTGTGCTGTTGCTGCTGTTAAGATACAAGTTTTAAATGGAAATGTCCGGATATGCTGCTATTTTAGTTCTGAGGAAATATGCTGGTGATGAAGTTAAGCACCTGAGTGCTAAGTGGTTTTGGATTACAACACTTGTTTCAAACAGATTATAGATTTTGTAAGTGCACCCTGGATATAATGCATAAAGATTTCCACTTTTAAAAGATGTACATTGAGCATTATGCAAATAAGCCATTGCTTACTCAGATGGTAGACTAATCTCTTTGTCCTGACGTGACAAGTACGTTTCCACTTTTTATCCCCATCTGTCACAAGATGATAAACCTCAGATCTGTAAAAGTCTTATCTGAATGTATTTGTTAACATCTTTCTCTGCTGGCCACCATCATGTATCATTTTCATTGTGTACATAAGTAGCTGCATTTTTTTTGTCAGCCATGAGGCAACTGGAATTACTTGATTTCTCCACATAGGTACAGTTGAGGAAAGCATTTGGTTTAACTCATCCCTGTTCTACACATCACAGAAATATGTTCACTGAGCATAAGCTTCAGAGCTCTCCCAAACAGATATGCATTTCTGAATCAGAGTTCTGGTACTTCAAGTCGTTTCCTTTGCAATTAAGTTATATTCAGTGCTGATTGCACAATATAAAACCCACTAATATTTCACTTGCTGCATAATTTTTAGAGATAAAAACCTCTTCACATTGAAATACAGCCTTTTCAATCCATTTACTACGTGAGAACCTGATTTGTGTAGGGCGTATGATTTCCACATGGTTTTGCACCAGTGCAAGTGGGCTGATTATGTTTATTTCTTTTTTTTTTTTT
>VXBB01011477.1:755728-844559 GCA_013399915.1 Illadopsis cleaveri
TTTTTTTTTTTTTTTTTGACAGCGGGGACAACGTATATCTTTAGCAAAGGTGGTGGACAGATCACTTACACGTGGCCTCCCAACGACCGGCCGAGCACTCGCGCGGACAGACTGGCAATAGGGTTTAGCACTGTGCAAAAAGAGGCTGTGCTGGTGCGAGTGGACAGTTCTACTGGCCTTGGAGATTATTTAGAGCTGCATATTGTAAGTATCAGCACCAAAGGTGTGAGATTTCCTCATTTCTCAGTTGTTCTTGCATTTGTGGGGTTTAAATTTGTTTTGTCTGAATGTAATTATAGCAGTTAATGAACCTTTTGGGGTCAATAGTGAACTAAATGATACTGGTTTATTGCATATGGTGTTGTACAGGGTCTCAGACATACTCAAAATACCTTTCATTTGCTACAGTGGTACTTTTCATGGCTTTTCAATTAAAAATCATACTGGGATACCTGTACAGATAGAGAAGTTTATTGCAGTGTAATTACATGGAACAGAATTTAGCAGTGTCAGAGGAAGGTATGTTTATCCTGGGGGATTTATCTGAAATCTAATGGTGGAATTGCAGTGTATCACAGCTGACTGTGCTTATTGTTAATATTAGAATTTGTCTTCTGATTTCACCATTCTTTTGTGATGGTAAATCTTAAGCAGAAAGAAAGACTGTCAGACTAGGAAATCTTAAACAGTAATTTCAGCTGCCTTAAAGCAAGGAACTAGCAATCAAAATTGAAAGCATATGGAGTTTTATGGCATCATAAATAAATGATCAATTGAGAAAAACATAACTAGAGCAGTATAAAATTTTGTTGTTTAGACTAGTCTGAACTTTGTTAATGTGTTAGTTTGATTTTTATTTGAGAATGGCTCTACTTTCAGGAACAGTTGAGTTCCTTTTGAATGAAATTACTTATTGATCTATAACCAATTACACTTTTACCCTCAGAAAACATTCAGCAGTGATCATTTTAAAAATTAGATGGGATTGTGGTATTCAATCTTCCCAGATTCCTTTTTTCTGCAAAGGCTCTCTTACATTGTGCACAAAGGTGATTTTTTATTTATTTACTGGCTTGAATAAATAAAGAAAGAAAGAAAATCTTAAATAAAATAGAGGTTGTCTATACCCTTATCTTGCATTGAATCTCATGGACAAAACAGTTGGCTGGTATTGTGTAATTTTAGTTTTAAAATGTGAACCAAGCAACTTCTCCCAGGTGCCAGAAAAAGTGAGAGCCTGCATACTTCAAGGCAAGTATTGTGTTGCTAGATAGAATTCAAATATTTGCTTTGCAAACACCAGATGCCTTGTTATAATTTACCTCTTTATTTGTGATCTCAGAGCAAACCAACCCTCTGTGGTGAACGATTACTTTCTTACAGTTTTTTCTTTTTCATTAGCATACAAAGGAATGTTTTCCTTGCAAATTTGCTACACCTAAAGTCTATCAAAACTATAATATTTGTTTGCTTTTCCATCTAGCCATGATATTTCTATTTTAAAGCAAACATTATAGTCATTAATGATGAATTTGAGATCAAAAATTATTGCTTGCTCATAAATGTTTCTGGTTTTCCATCTTTTTTTTTTTTTCTTTCTCAAATAACTTTCTTATACCCATGCTGTAGCAAAAGATGGTAAAATAAAAAAATAATTGAGAGTTTTCCATGGTCAGAAACACTACCAGCTTAATATAGGGATGGGAAAAATGATAAATTATACTTTAGTGGTTCTTTGAAATTTCTGTGAGGGAGCAAAGCCTTTTATCATCCTGCTCTGTGAGGTGATATTGGCCTCCCCCTGCTGCCTTTGCAAGGGTCTTTGGGAATCTCCCTGAAGCCTGCTCTGCTTCAGAGCAAAATGGTAACTGTGTGAAATTTCACTGGTATGAGGTTTGACCTTCTGAGAGCAGCTTCAGTGTAGTCTGTCCCTAGAGTGGAGACACTGAGGGATTGACCTGAAATCCTAAGACATTTGGCAAGGATTTCTATAAGGGTTGTCAGTGATAGATAAAACTTGGAAAACTGGGATATAATTTCCCGGAATCTCATTCAAATAAGGATAGTATTCAAAGGGAAGTTGAAAGGCAGTATTTTCAAAAGCACTTGTGACACCAAAGACTACATCTCCTTAAAGTCAGTTGAGCAGCAGATACTTCTGAGAATTTTACCTGGCATCCATTTTAGTTCAGAAAGATATTGTGAGATATCACAGTTACAAAATGAGAACATAGAAACAGAGAGGTCTACATATAGGTCATATTTGAAAAATAAATAATTGGATCTAAATGTTTCCATACTGGCAGCTACTGTGTTAAACCAGCTGTAATAAAAACTGTGGGAGGGGTTTGTTTTTCACCAATGTTGAGATGCCACTAGGAGTGCCTTATCTACTAAGCAATCAGAAACATGCTATGGATAATGGAAAGAGATAAAAGTAGAAGGAGGGAAGTGTTTAATTCTGCATGTTCTTTTGCATGTACCCACTCACCCGTTTGTGCCATGAATATGCATGAGTAAAAAGTGCCTGTGTACCTTGGGATGCACTGTGCATGGATAACTCACCTGCTTGTGATGGCAAAAAGAGTTGCACTGGAACTATTGCTTTAAAAAAATTAGATTGTAGCCCTCACTAGCATGTTGGGGAGGGTGCTTGAGAGCTTTGAGGTAGCTTGCTCTTAACCTTCTTCATTCTAGAAATGGAAGAGGAAATTACAAGTTAGATTATGGGACTTCAGTGTGTGCTTGCCCTGTTTATTATTCTGTTTGCTTAAAGACAATGTAAACCTAATAATGAAATCAAGCTTGTAACAATTTCCGATTTTAAAAATTGCTGCTTGATCATCTGAATCACAGCTTTGGTGTTAGGTAAGGAACATATTTAGTTAAAGTAATCATTTAACCTCTCCAAATAACCATTGTTATGAGAAACATTTTTAAAAATATGTAGTCTGCATTGCTGCCAGAGGCTTAACAGTTCCAGTGCAAATAATTTAAATTCCAAGATAGATTATTATAGAACTCCACCTGTATTGTAGCAGAATAAATATAAAGGACTGTTTATGTGCATGATGCATATGCAACACAGTACTTCAGGAAAGGGATTTTAAATGTTTTAGGCATCTAGAGCTGAAGCAATTAGCTTTCATTTCAGTCACTTGACTTCTCATATGGAAGTGGTCTCCTGTGCTGTCTCTGCTGGGAGATCTAGTTCAAGAGAAAATAGATATGGTACCTAAAAGTCTACTGCCACTTCCTCTCCTGTTGATGGATAAATGAAGGACAGATAGCTCTGATAATTACTGCAAGCTTCCTTTTTTTCTTTTTTTCATGATGTATCCATCTCCATGTCACATGGAAAAAGGCAGCAGCTTTTCATACAGGGTTCAATTAATCAACGTGTGCACTCCTGTCCTTAACTTTTTGTCTGATTTCTAGTGCCCTTAGGTAATTCTGTCAGTGATTCCTGTTCCTACCTCCACTGTTCTTCTCTTCCCTCCCTGTTATCCTACCTCATTAGAAAACAAACTGTACAAATATATGAATGTTGTTGTCTTCCACAGGCACTGTGCTGTTGCTATCTCAAATTTTTAGCTTTCCTATGGTGAGGAACAAAGTGCAGTTAGACAAAGATATCACCTCAAAGGGCTGAGAAGGCCTGTTAAATTGCTCTTTCTGTCAATGCTACTGGCATAGGAAACTGCAATTGTCCTGTGTTGCACAAGGGTTATTTTCTCTATTTGAGAAGAAGGACATACTTCCTTTCAGCCATTATAAAAAAATATGTAAATTATACCATGTTTTCATCTTTCATTGTTAAAATGAAAGGCTTTATAACAAAGTTTTACATTTTTTATGCCTGATGGAAAGAATCAGCAGTTTCTGTGTCTTTGTCTGTGTCGTTTGTTTGAAAATCAAAGTATTTGCAGAGCACAAAGCAGCTGTTTTTATGGTGATAGCTGGTTTTGAAATTGAGAACAAGAACTTTGTAAGGAGAATAAGGCCAGCAGAGCATTCAAAAGTATAAAGCTTTGGCATTCCAGAGAAGACAGTCAGCCTAGGGCACATGAGCTACTTAAGCTGAACTGGTCACTTCTCCTAACTCAAGCAGGGTTGAATGTACTAATTAATCTCCTTTAGAGGTATGGACCTGCTGAATTATGGGAAGATGTTTATTCTGATAGGAAACATTCAGAAGTCTAAAATAAGGAATAAGGCAGGTGTGGCAATGTTTTGAATGTTGTCCTGACCCTCTCCGAGGGGAAAGCTCTGTGATTCCAGTGAGAGAACAGTGACAGCCTGTCTATACTTTGGACATAGAAAACACATCAAAATAAAAAGAAATAAAACTCAGGGTAGATTGTAGTAGATATTTTTGTTTCATTCTATTTCATGTCACTAGGAAACAATGTTTTAGGGGAAACACGAACCAATAAGATTAACACTGTGATGATAAAGCATGGAAAACTACTTCAAGAGATGTGCTAACACATTACCTGAAAAAGTATGGTATGGTTAAAACAGATGGTGTCAACGTATGCAAGGCACAACACAATTAACCTGAAATACTGTGAGGATGTATTATTACTGGCATGATGGATTAATCAATATTGTCCTTAGACTTCCAAGATGTGTTTGTGAGGCCTTCAGAGTTACAATTGATGACTGAGGTGAACAGTCATGGGAGAGGAAAGATTGTATATCTTACAGAGAATAGAGCTTTGGATCATGAGTAAATTCAGTTCATGCTCTTTGTCCCAAATATTTACATACTACATATATTAAAATATATATTGTGGAAATGACATTTTTTCTATTTGAATTTATTTTTAACTTTCAGCAAACTTAAAATTAGTATTATTTCCTACTTCTCTGTCTCTTAGTTATACATATGCAGTACTCTGCTACACCAGGCTTTTAATAGCTGACTCTGTTAGACTTTATTGTACATATCCATAAAATATGGATGGTTTTAACTTATGCAAGTATAATGACCTTTCCTCAAGTGAACAGAAGGAGAAAAACTCAAGTGAGGATCAGAATTTTGTGTTTGAATGTACCAGGGAAAGAACTGCAATATTTTATCATAAATGCGTTTGTTATTCTCTTTTGAATACTTTACATGTCTTGGGCTTAATGTCTAATGGAAAGTCAATTGATTTTTATTGACTTGGTTGTATTTGGATCAATTCCTAGAGAGCTGGATGTACTTTCATGAGATTGATGATAAAAATACCTTTGATTTTAGTGGTTTATATTGGAGCTAATTAATTTTCCCAGGAAGAGTTTAATAATATTTAAAAAATAATATTTCTAGAATATTATTTCTTCTAATAATCATCATTCAAATCTAGAATTCCTTATTATTATATGCATACATATGGAAAGCAAAGCTTTGTGAAGGACAGTGGCAGCTTGTATATTCATGAAACAGTAATGAGTTTAAAATTGAATTATTCACATCCAGGAAGGGATTTAAATTAAGAAAAAAAAAAAGGGGGGCAGACCTAGTTTTCAGAAATCTGATATTTTAGAAGTGCTGAACATGCACAACAGTGGCTAAAGTCAATGGAAGCTGAATGTAGTCAGCACCTGTGAAAACCAGGTCATCATCATCACCAGTTAAGTGGGCATCAGGGATGACTTTGGAGCCCTGGAAAGACTTTGGACCATTATGTTTATCAGAGTTGAGATTTTTAATATTCTGCTACCTTGAAGCACAAGAAAATTTCATAAGGCTGATGTTATCTAACCCAGAATTCTGTTATTATTTAATATTTCTTTATTATCCTTATAGATGAGATATTTATTTGTGATTTCTTTTTTCATTTATGTATGAGAATGTAAAATGCTATAGGAAGTTTAACTTATTATGGACAGTGATTGGTTTCTTTGGGGAGCAAAAAACTCAACAACCAGACTGTATGTTAACTTTTAAACTGAAGAAAATTACAATGGAAGAAGGATTTCCATACTTGCTTATGGGTTTGAATAAAAAAAAAGCAGTGCAATCAAAGAAGACTCATTTGTGGGACTAGACAGGCAGGTGAGAATGCAATTCAATGCACACAAACATTAAGTTAATTAGAATGGGAGCAATGAATTAATCTAGGGAATTTGTGCTAAATGCAGCAATCATTTACCTCACTGATCAGGTTAAAGATCTAACTTTGTAGGAAAGAAAATAAATGAATCATTGAGATGGTCAAGTCATGCCTTGAAACCATGCAGTTAAGTTATTCTTTTGTATTAGGAGAGACAAACATTAAAAAAGCTCTGAAAAGGGCTCTTATTATATAAGCTATTTGTTAATGCCTCGTCTTGAATACTCTGCACAATCTGTTATCGCACATTGAGCAACAGTGGTCTGTTCTTGCCATAAATTGCTGAGGCCAAATTGCTGAGGGAAGGTTATGAAAATGTGCTAATTTTGGCACAGAACAGACTGATACCTTACTGTATGAAAAATATGAATGAAATTTGTACAGCAGATGTAATTAAGCAGTTTTACTCTGACTGCCATCATGGAGCACTGCAAGGAGAAGTTTTATGGAAGGTCCAGTATTCCAGTGTGGCAGGTCTGATCTCCCAGCTGATTGCCTGGTTCCTCAGCCTGGAAATGTGCTTGAAGGAGGCAGCTTCTTCTATTTTCTTCCTCTATCTTGGGATAAAATAGAAATTCTCACTTCCCTCTATCTGGCAAATAACTCCTTTTTGCACCCTGCTCCTTTTGTGCTTTTGGGTGAATACAAGCTTCTTCCCCAAAAAAAAGCATGTTGTGTAATGGGGTCACCACCTGCCAGCCCCTTAACCAGAGAAAATGGCACGGCCAGTAGGACCCAACTCCCCAGATAAAATACCATGTCAGTGGCACAATGCTCCAGCCCTCAACAATGATGAACCTCCTCAAGTGTTTCCTTCTAGAAAAGGTGTAAAGCCTGGCTGAACGTGGTAGATCTTTAAAACACTTCTGGTGTGCCCACATATATCAGAATCAGCTGAAAACAATATGGAAAGAATTGCATGTGGCCGTGGCATTGTATGAAGTTATCAGATCAAGTAGTGGATTCTAAATTCCCTTCTGATCCCACATATCTCAAAATTACACTGGAAATCGAATCCTTCTGTTGTAAGAACTGCTTAAGATGCAGAACTTTGGTCCTGAATTTGATAGCAAGTCTTCCTATGACTTTACTGTTGCAAACTGTGCACAAATGGAACCTTAGATCTGGCACAAGGAGAGAATGTAAACATGGAACTTAATTTTCTTGTTGAGCTCAAAAAAGCACCAAGATTAGGAACAGAAGGGGTTTGGCCTAGCTCATGTTATATTAATAACAAAAACTCTGCATTTTTAAGAATTCAAGTGGACCAATTTGGAAAAGCAAGCACAAGACCAAGCATATTTAATTAGCACAAACTTGAAGAGGCTCATGACCTCTTTATAAAGCTCCTCTAATTTTTTACATTGTCACTTTTAAAGCTCTGAAATACTCTATGGATTACATCCAGTCTTATTTTGAAGGAATATTTCTTTCTCTTCCCTTTCCCTTGTTCCCCAGCTTGTTCTTCTGCCATGTCCTCAAACACAAAATCATGTGTTGTGCAAATTCAGCAGTCCCAGTGAATCCCGCTGAAAACAGGTGGCAAACATCCAGGATCTCAGGGATTATGCACCTTTTCTTTCCCATGAAATGAGGCATAGAAAGGAACAGGGGAGTCACCTCAGGTGGTGACTGTATGTTGTGCTCACATGGAAGAACTTCTTGATGAGAACCATTGATAAGTTCTGCTTAATTAAAAAACAAAAGCAGCAACAGCAAAGCAAATAAGCATGTGGCCGGAATTAGGAGGTAATCCTTTGGTGTCAAGGCTTTTCACATATAAATAATGAATTTCTGGCTTCAGGAAGGAGGACACAGGAATTAGTTTATGATGTACAGATAAATAAATAGACCATCTTGCCTCCCACGTTTCTTAGTTAATGTTATCTCCTCTCACTGACGTTTTAGATCCATCATGATCTAATCACATACTTGTAATTCAAAATTCCTGGTGCTGGCTACTAGCCAACATCCTTGTATATGAAGGTTGCAGATATTTTAATAACTTGGCACCAACTCTCCCAGAACATTGCCATGTATAAAAAGCACTGATAAAAAAATTAGGAAGCATTTTAGCAACTTTATTAAGATTAAAAGGATACTTGACTATTTGAAGTAGCAGAGCTGCTGAGGTGTTCACTGTAAACTGGATGATCATCCAAATGAAGAAGGAACTGAACTGCAGGAAATTATTGTCATTATTTGGAGAATGAGAGCTCTGGAGGACTGAGAGTGAAATCCAAGAGCAGACTACTTTTGTCCACTTATCCTATGGGGGTAATATTCTGGTCATTATATTTAGACATAGATATAATAGCATCTATATTATATGCTTATATATATATATGTATATATGTATAATAAGCGTACACAGTTTGTTATACCTAGACATGTAGGAGAGTCAGCCCTGACAATGTTTCCAAGCTAATTCCTGCCTGGTTCTTGTCTAATTTTAGAGAAGCACAAGAAGATTTGTATTCCCTCTTCCCTGCTGGGCATGCCTGGCTCAACACCAAGTGGAAGGCATGTGTACCCAATGTGTCAGAAGCCATGATAGTGCAGGCTGGAGACAGGTTTCAGGCACTTTCAGCTGACAATGTATGGTTTGGAAAAAAAAAAAGGAAAAAAAAGGACAGGCTGGAGCAATGGCATCACATTCAGCATATCCTACACTATGCTTTTAGCTCCTAAAGGCAGCTTGAATAAGGGGCAGTGTCTCTCAGACTGCTGTTGAAGAAAGGGCCAGGTTTGCACAGGACAGATCAGGGTTTGTTTCCTACAAATAAAAGCCTGAATCCAAGATCTGGCCCATTAACTCCTTATCTTTTAAATTTATGAGCTCTGAGTGAAGATAAGGATGAGATGTGCACTGTAGCACAAAGTACCAGTGTAGGGGTTTTTCAGTGGACATGCAGTGAGAACAATATTATTTTTAATACTAGTGAGAGTGATTAGCCTATTGACGCAGAGCAAGAGGAGGGCAAAAGTGCTGCTGGTGACCCGAACAGATTCTGATCCTAACCCCAAGTAATTCTCGTCCCACCGCTTCCACTATTGATATGTTTGAAAATACTGCAGAAATATGAGTAAGTACGAGCAGGATCTACATCAAGCCACAAAACTACTGCTGGAAGGTGAGGTGCAGAAACAATTTTACAGAGCCTGCTGCTTTCCTTCAGTCATTTGTTTAAGTAAATATTGCTAATATAGTTAATCACTTTGTGCAAATAAGGAAAGCTCATCTTAATACTATTCTGGTCTTGCGAGATACCTTAATTGTAACTAACAATTAGTTAATTAGACCACTTAATTCAGGTTTTGCTCTGTGAAGCCTCAGTGTCATCACCAAATTGAAAACCTCTTTTCATATTTAATGCTAGTTTGCCATTTTCCTTCTAGACTGTTTCATGGTCTTGAGCCTTTCTCCCTGTTTCCTTGCACCACTGTATCAGTGAGGAGGAACTGGAATTGAATTGCTGGATGGGTGTAGGGAAGGGAGGAACTGGACACACAGGGCTTAGCTCCTACCTTCATCCAATTAAATTACTTAAATTTTGTAGTCTTTGGCACTAGCTCAGTACACCAGGGTTTGCATGCAGGAAACAGAGCCAGAGCAGGGAATTTATTTGTGTTTTCTGAAACCCTGGCTGCCAGTTGTATCTTCATCTTCCTTTCACTTACTTGCCTATGCCCTTTAATCACTGTCTCTCTCACCTGAGCTTGCCACGCTCGACATCAGTGCATCTCCACTGCTGGTGGATCACTGAGCAGCCTATTGCTTTCTCTCCCAGCAACAACCTTAGGTATACAATATTTGCCTTCCCTTTGAATCTAGCAGTGATTCTTCCCACTTGACAGTGGGCTGCAGCTGCTAAGTCTTTTTTTTTTTTTTTTNNNTTTTTTTTTTTTTTTTTTTTTTCTTAGATCATACCACTCAGAGGAATTCCTGTAACAATAACAGGCAGGATAAAGATTTAATGAACTGATACTGTCACTGTTCTGGTGGCTTATGTTTAATGTAACAATCCCACTAACAACAGGTGAGTTTCCCTGTTAAGTGTTTGGAGAGGCTTAAAGATCTTGCTGTTTTGTGAAAGCCCATTTACACTGAAACATGCTAATGCTTCAGAGGGTGGATTAGCTGAAGGAACTGACTCATGCATTTCCTGGCTCTCGATAATTACCTAGCTTATGTTGAATAAGGGATGCTGAGGAACAAAGAAAAGACACAGCCCTTCAGTTTTGCCAGTTCTCCGTGAAATTAACCCAAAGCCTTCAGTGCAGCAGCATGAAGCTACTAACATGGCTTTAACTTCTCGTGCTGGAATTTCTAGGTGATAATCTATGCTCAGTCAAGGGTGAAATGTAAGTCCAGATGTTCCCTCAGGAAGATGTAAATCACACTTGCTGCTGCAACATTACACATTCTTAGTGGGCTAGGAAAGCTGCCCATACAGGACTGGGAATTCTTCCCTCTGTTATTCCACCTCTTCATCCCAGACCTCTGAAGGATGAGGATGAAGCAGTACAGCAAAGATCATCAGGCTCCACTTTGGGTCCAGAATCTCTTATTTTAGTTCAGCCCTCTCCCTTGAGGGACTTGCAACTTACTACCTACAAGCAGAGTACAACAGACTGCATTCTTCCTGTCTGCTGTGAAACCCCATTAATGTCCTTGTTCCCCATATGGGGCTTTTTTCCCTGACCCAATGAATTCCAGGGAACAATGGAGAATTCCTGGAGCAAAACTACTCAACGTTTCTCTGACATACCAGATGGAACTTTTAAGGCTGTCAGTGGATTCTGTAGCAGTACCTTCTCATTTAGGGACAAGCACAAAGAGCATTATCATACGTGAAGCTATTTTACAGTAACTTCTACCAACCAAAATAAAAAGTGGAAAGATTATTCTAGGGAGCCTCAATAACCACTCAGCATATTTGATAATGCCACTGCTGTCGGTATCATACTCACCACAATGTTTAACAGCTGAGCAGATGCAGCTCACTAGAGCACCACATGGTAGGCAGCAGCAGGGAGTCCCATTTGACAAGTTGGTTTCGGTTTATTTCCTTCCCAGAGAGCCTTCCCTGATATCCCAGGTTTCTGTAGCATTTTGGACAGAAACACTAAGTAGCAAACAGGAAAAGGCAAGGGAATTCTTTATTGCCTGTTTCAAAAGCAAACGGGGCTTTGGCGTTTTAGTGAATGTGCTACGAAATTCCTAATTAAGCTCATATAAAGCATGTTTTAATGTCAAATTGCCCACCCTTGGTCTGGAAAAAGTCAGGTTTTAGCAGGAAGCATATACCAATATGCATGGACTGTTTGTAGGACAAAGACTATGCTGGTTTTTGGAGGTGACTTCCCATTTGAGGATTTTTATTTTCTTTTAATTGCAAGACTTTGTGTATACATCTGGAAGTCACTTTGCACAGTGGGCAGTAACTCTTGGCTGTAGTAGTGCCATGGGATGCTGCAGTGGTTTGGTGCCTCTAGATTGGCTCTCCATGGAACAATACAGAGGAACATTTTGTAAGACTTTCCAGTTTTCTAATTGCTTGCTTAGAAAAACACCTGAGTATGTACTCTGAGGCTAAAAGAAGATGGCTCTGCTGTTAATACATTCTAAAAAATCAGTGGATAATACAGAGGAAATAATGAAACCACGGCTGTATGATTTGGGTATTTCCTTCCAGGAAACATATAAGAATTATATAATTAAGATGGAAACAAGACAAAAAGTGCTGCAAGACTCATGTTATCCACCACGTATTGCCTCATCCATAAATAAATACAGAATCTCCCTTGGTTATATTTCTTTATTAATGTGGTTATATACTTAAAAATAGGTGCTGCCAAGGGCTAAATTAATGGGCAATGTGTTTCCCAGAGCTAAAAACTTTTCACAACTTAATGCTCAGCTGAGAGATGCACCTTTGGAAGATATTTAAGGTTTCTGGCATTTTATTCCTAATCTATATTTTGAATATTGTGCTGGCTATTTAAACTGACATTCTTAAAGCATTGATTTTCTTTTCTTTCCTCTTGCTTTTCACTGCATATTCAAACTCAAAAAAAACACCAGCATGTCTCCTTGTCACAGCTGTAGTGTGGTACATGATGACACCAAGCTGTGCTAGTGTGGGAGGAGGGGAGACAGGGGTTGCAAGCACTGTGGAGAACTGATTAAAATTCAAAATGAGCTTGATAAAGTGGAGAAATAATCTGAAATCAGGAAGATGAATTTCTACAAAGGAATGCGCCGATTCCTGTACCTTAAGATGGAAAAATCAAATGCACAGCTATAAAATGAGGAATAATTGTGGCCTAGAAGTAGTTCTACAGAAAAGATTGGGAAGTTACAGCTGATTGCAATTTGCTGCAGACACAGACAAGCTTCATTCTGGGATGCACTGACAACACAGGGGGTGGCCGAGGAGGAAAAGTTTGATGTTTGCACGATTCTGCTGGGATCTTAGCTGAAGAAGGATGTCCAGTTTTGAAGTACTTGGCTTTTCAAAAAGAGGTAGGGAGAGAAGGAAGCTCCTCAAAGGATCAGCAATATACTCTAGCTTATTGAATGCTCTAGTTTATTAAGTTCCCAAGAAGAAAATTAAGGAATGGGCTCTGTTTTGTTTGATAGTGACTGGTCATGAAAGCTACCTTTTAGTATGTATAGATTATTAACAATCGTGATCGTGGCTAATCTGTGTTGCCTGTCTGTCAGCATAAGGTAAGAAATAGCTGGTTTAATTGCAACAATGCTCTTGGGTATTGGAAAAAAACAAATCTGCTTGATGGCTAGCAGTGTACGTTGCTCTGCAGGCAGGCGCTGTTAATTTATGCTTTCGAGATCAGACTCCGTTCCTACTGGTACTGGGAATGCCATGAGATTTCTGCTGTGTGTTTCTGCTAAAGTTAGCCTGGATGTATTCACTGTTGCCAGCAAGGGGTGGGTAGAGCAGGTTCTTCTTAGGTTGCACGCTGCCATTTGTGCTGTAGTTTTTAACTGGAAGGCTTGGGTCCAGGAATGATATAAGAGGAATGCTCGGATGTAACCACAGTGAGGTTCTCTGATGTCGTTCCTAAAGACCCAGAAAAGGGAGAGAGTTACTGCTGCTGAGCATTTTCTTTTAATATCCATGGGTCTTAGTGCCAGCAGCAAACTCCAAGACTGTGCAGCAGTACCAGCTAGAACATGCTCCCCCCTGCCATACCAACATCCCCTCTTGTTTAACTCTAGAGAACTGCTTTGCTGCTAAATGTGGGAAATAAATGTGGATCTGTAAGGCTGGGAATTGCTCTCCAGCCCTGCAAAGGCCTGTTGGTGTGTTCTTCACTGACTGTTGGCATGTGCCTCCTCGTCAGCTTGTGGGAAAGGTGGTAGTGATGTAACTAAGTTTGCCTCCTCGCCCACCTCTCAAATGTTAGTAAGTGTTTGCTTTGGTTGATGTGTGGGAGTGGTGAGGTAATTTGAACCATCCTGGTGGAAATCCAAAATAACCCCAATGGGCTAAATAGATTGCTGAGCAAAACACATTTGGTAATATTGCAAAAATAACGTGCAATTGGGGTGAATTTATTTTGCAGCTTTTTGAGCTATTTGGTCAGTTCACTGGCTGCAGACTTAACTGTGCAGTTTTGTGAAATGTTTTTTAAGGTTTATTGTCACAATAGTGCATGAAGTTTATCTAAAAGCTAAAAATCACTCACAAGTCATGGAAGATAAGCTTTCCTGTTTAATTTCTAATGTAAACTTTCTAATTTATTAACATTGCTGTCTTTTTTTTTTGATGCAGCTTTCTAATGATTTTAGTGGAATGTTGATTTTTAAAAAATCCTTTGGCTATTAAGAGTTGTCACAGCTTCAGGCTCATATTATAAAAGCTCAATATGCTTTAAGCATGGAAGGGGTTTTATCTCTTTAGTATTGTTCTCTGGGACTAAATCTCATTTCTCTGTGTGTTCTGTTGTCAGACGACTGTGTTCTGGGATTTCCTCTGGAACACCCTCCTCTAGTTACCCTGTCTAACCTCCTTCTCCCCCAAGCTGTGTCATGCAGCTTCACCAGCTTATTTTGCACTTCTGCAGTTGCAAAGGTTGGTCATGGATTTGCTTCATTGCCCCAAAATATTGGAAGTTGTGTAGACTGATAATGTATGTCCTTTCATTGAGTTGGAAGAAAAACAATGAATAAATTTGTTGCTGTGACTGTCAGGATTGCCACTTTATCTGTCTTGTAATGGAGATATTGTTCAGCATTTGTAATTATGATATTAATCTTCACTATCTCCTGCTACAGGGGTAATATCAGGATACTGGAACTTGGAATTTATTACTTTTGACCCTCAGAGGCACCAGTCACAGGCACTTCTGGTTTACTGGCAAACCTAATTGGCTCCCTATAGTCTTCCTTTTGTCACTGAAAATATTTGAGAGTTTTGTGCTGCCTTTTTCCTGTAATGTTCAGTAACATGAAGAATCAACACAGGGAAATGGTTTTGCATGAATCATATTCTCCCATACATGTACTACTGATAGGATTATCACAACCATTCCTAACATTTTTAGTATTTTTTTTTTTCAAAGTATAGCCAGGGTTGATTTCTACATCAGAAAAGCTTTAGAAAGCTTACTGGTTTGGAGTATTTTGTAATTGTTTTTTGAGGGTCAGATTGCAAGAAAGCTCCTTATCAAGGGCACATTACTAACTTGTGGTAGATTGGAGGGTGTAGAGAAAACAGAGTTACGATTATGAAAACTCTTCAGGAGGAGGTGGGGAAGGTGGTGGAGCCTTCCCTGCACTCTACTCTGCTGTGCTTCCTTGTAGGCCTGACAGATTCCGATTGATACTAAGTTATGGTATCAAGAGAAAAACTAGTGCTTCTCCTCTTGGTCCTATTAGGGTGTAATAGCAGGGCTTTGACCCTTAGGGCTGATTTTTAGGCAGTTAGCAGGCTTTTCTGCTGCTTTCAGCTGGCTTTTTAATCAATGTCCTGGTTGGGATGCTCATATTTCTTTATATTTATTGTTTTTTCTCCCTATTTTAAACACATACACCACTCTTAAGAGAAAAAAAAAGGGATTTCACACTTGTTATTTCTAGCTAAGATAGGTTAAAACCAACAAACCTAAACCTTGCAGAGGCAAATCAAGGGTTTACTGTCAGACATTTACTGTCTGTGAGCTCCTGTTCACTGCCAGGCGCTGGCTGCAGCAGGAGAAACACCAGTGTTCTGACCTAGGTAGTAGTGCTCTGTAAACTGGAAAACTGAGTTTTTTCCCAGTCTCATTTCTAAATGGAAACCAGAACACAGAAAGTTTTCAGGATTGTGATAGAATGTACCAGGCAGAATGCAAAGAGATTCTGCTTGGCCAATGACCAACTAGTGCTAGCTTCAGCGGGACTGGAAGAAACCTGGATTCAAATTCTTTCCCCACCTAGTTCAAACTGGGCCCTCATACAGACTCTCCCACTGTGGCTTCAGGACTCAACTTTTGACTTTTGATAACCAAATATTTGTTTCATTCTTTGATTTTAAATATGTACAAGGTTTATTTTTCTTGCCATGCATCAGGAAGGAGAGAGTTTTGAAAATTTTCTTTTTTATTAAATATATTAGTAAAAATGTTTTCTAGTCAATTTTGGTGAAAGCACATCTTCTATATATTGATGATAAAATGGTCTTTGCTATGATCATTACAATTGTGATTGCTGTTGCTTGCTTTTTCTAAAATCAAGACTCATATAAGCGACAACTTCCTGAAAGTTTTTTAATCAAAATTCAGGATGGAAGCTTACTTTATATTTTGTTAAAATGAACAGAAAGGATTCCTAACTGTTGTTTCTAGGATAACTTCGAAGTGCAGGAAGCAAGAAATTTGTAGAGCTCTGCAAGACTTGCCCAGCATTAGGGACAGATTGAAGGAAAAATATCATGATGATTCCACTCTTAACATGAAACATGGCACATCCACAATTCCTAGAACCCAACGTACATTTCCAAAGGTCAAAACCTTTTCTAAATCCATTAATACTGCTGAATTTATCACCTTTTAGCACAATTGAATGTGCCTGGAGATACGGACCAGGGACATGATGATTAAGCAGTGTAGTGATGGAAAAGACAGAGCAATTAAGTGACACATTCTCTTACCTGTTGTAGTGGGTATTTTTCTAGCTATGAAAGGAGTTTACAAAATTTTTATTACTGATTCTAGCTGAGATGCTTTAAATCTGAATTGTCTCTCCTAGTTGCTTGATTTATTAACATAGGCAACATAATTATTCTCTGTATCAAGCACTTGTTATAAAACTCAAAAAAAAAATCAGTAATTGTAACCAAAAATGAATACATTAGAATGAAAGATGTTTGTAAAAGATAATTTAATGGTTTAAAAATAAGTAACGCTTTACAAGCCAGCTACAAGTTCCCATTCTCTTTCCTGCTCAAAATGAATCCTTGCTGGAAATATTTCAAGGCTGTAAAGATAGATAGAGAGCTAAGTTGTTGGGTTGAGTTTCTATTGGTTATTTCTATTGGTAATGCAATTAAGAGGGTATTTGACAAAAGTGTAAATGGGGAAAACTCACATCGCTCATGAGGGAAAACATTTTGGTCACTTTTTCCTCACCTCACATTCTCTGAATAATAGAAAATAAGTAAGTGTGGTTGCCAGTAATCATTATGTTTCTTGAAAATTCAAAATATTCTGTTGATTAAGTCTGTGCCAAATAATTTATTTCATTCTTTTCTCACTTCCAAGATATTTCTAGCAGAGCAGGTACTCAGTGTATAGTAGAAACCTGTCATGCAGAGCTCGTGTATTTTGAGCCTTTAAGAAATGTAAAATTTTCAATTTCACATTGCTGACCTGCCACATAATTTTTTTTTTTTTTTCTTTCTCTGTATGGCAACAACAAAAAAAAAGGGTTGTAGCATTAGAGAGAGATAATCCAGAGGATCACCTGGCCAACATGCAGCTCCTTGGTTTTTGTTACTAATCTTAATATTAAATGAAACTAAAAATGGAAATAAGTTTCTTTGGTGTTACATCACTGCCCTGTTTGCTTTTTTTGAATGAAAGTTCTAAATCTTAACCACTTGATTACCTTCTCTTTGATTATGGATTTAGGGTTGTAAAATAATGACAGAAATGTAATTGCAAGATATAATTTACTATTAAGAGACATAGGATGAGTTGTTTCATACTTTTTTGCCCTTTTTTTTCTTCATTAGGCACAAGATTATTTATTTGTTCTACATTCTGGTACTATTCCAGACCTGTATAGTAGAAGCTAACTCCAATTTCAATTGTTTTTGTTAAAATACATTTAGAAAATGTAGCTCATGCCAAAAGCAGATACCTAAAGTTTGCTATGTTGGCATAGAAAATCAGAAATCTTGGATTAATTTGATATATTTTGGATGTTGGTGTCTCTTGGTGACTTTTTCAACATTTTCTGCAAGATCATGAGCAGTAGGTGCTTATTTATTATTAGTAGAAGTGGTATTTTAAGGAATGCAGTGTAAGCTATATCTTACAGGACAGATAACAGAGAGAAAAATGGTTCTGCAAGACTGTAGGAAGGGGAATGAGCAGTGAAAATCTTCCTGGGCACCATCTCAGTAACAAATACACTAGAAAAGTGTCTCTCTAGAGAAATGCAGCTCTGAAACAAGATTTAAAACCCCTGTGTGACTTTGAGGCTCTCTTGTTAAAAGAAAAAAACAAAGTGCAAGGGTTCAGAGTTTCAGGTTTTGTTGCAATACTTATTTAAATATGCAAATCAAGAGCCCTACCTGTGTCCCCCTTTTACACAAAGCTTGCTTGGACGCTTTGTGGTGCAGTACCAAGCAAATGAGGGAAACAGGTTTTAAGATTTGCCCTGTGGTTCTCATTGGAAAGCACCAATGAATTTTTAATTCACACCTGTGGCTTCTACACAAAAAAATATCCTGAGGAAAAGGTGTCAGACTTGATTGCTGGAAAATTTGTTATAACTGCATTATGCATCAAAATTATTATATTGGATGACAATTTCTATTATTTTACACAAAGTCCATTCAATTTAATTATAATTTACCACTCAAGGATACCATTCTCTTCATGCTAATCTTCAAATTATTCTTGTTTTTGCTCTAATAGCTATTTATGAGTCATAGAAAGTATACCTAATTAATACCTCTGCACATTGCTACAATTAAACATTAATCAGATTTGATTTTTAGAGTAATGTGCTACCAGTCTTCTAATCTTCTAAGTCACGACCTGATAAAAATTTCATTACCCTAGTTATAAAGTTCTCAATGGGGAAGGGATTTCCACTTAGTGCATGTAATACTTCGTGGTGTCTTCCATGCGAATTTTACCCTCTTTTTAACACATAAAACACATAGCTCTACATAAATTGAAGTAGTGACACAAGTAAACTGATATAGAAAGTATTTTTTTAAATTAGTTGTGAGCTTGTCAGGAGGATCTAACTTAAATGCTGATTTTTTTATTAACGTGGGATGACAGCATTTAGTCGATATATTTCCTTCTTCCCTTTCAGTTTAAAAGAGAAAGCCAGTAGATGAAAGCATGAAACAATGCATGAACTTTCAAAAAGCCACCTTAACAGGGTTTGTATAAGCATGCTTGGTTTAGTGATTTTATTTTATTTTTTACTTTCCTATTGCGGTGAGAGAAAAAAACCAAACAATCACCATTGTTTCCCAGTATGTCAGAATGGACAGATGACTGTCTTGTTGATCAGTGATTGCTGTCAAATCACTCACTGTGGCTTCTCCTGATCACTGCCACACAATGCCCTGTCCCCCCCTGCCCCAGCTCCTGGACTCAGCTGCTGCTAAGTCTGGGGGATATATGACAAGGAGTGGACAGGAGGGGAATTAACTTTATCACATCCCTGAAACTTATCTCCAACTCTATTAACTTGCTTCCAATGGTGAAAAATCCATTTTGAATCCTCAGAAGTTCAGAGCAACAATATGGAATGAGCTGTGTCAGAGGTTAGCTCTCCCAGATCATCTGCAGCTTAGAGGTATGTCTTACACTTTATTTCTTCAGAGAGCTAAACCCCTTCTCTTCATTCAATAGAAAAGCTAAAAGATAATTTGATCTAGGCAAGGGCACAGCAAAGACAGTAGATAACCTGTTAGCACAGCTTTGGGTTGGAACTGGAGAGATTCCAACTTTCATTCTGATCCTTAACAGGTTTAATTAACACTGTTTCTTACTCAGGCTTATTGCACTGCCAGACAAGATTTGTTTAATGCTCTGGCATTTCTACCCCATGCAAAGAGCTGATAAAGGCAGCATCCAATTTTGAATTTCTTTTGTTGAAGTAATTATTACTTCATGCATATTTTCTTGGATATTTCCCAGAAACTTTAGACTATTCAAACAGTTATATCAAAATGATGGGACCAGTACTTCTGAGGGGTGGGGGTAGTTATGAATCTGTCCTTTCCTTAAACTGAGAACATTTCTGGCTCAGAACAAACAGGACCATAATTGGCAGCCTGTTCAAAGGATGGGTCATGTTTTGTCTGTTGTGCAAAAAAGTTGAAGTTTCTTGGTTCCTCATGGGTAGTCTGAAGTCAGAAGGAATTGGTAGTGCCTACTGTGAGTATGGTGTGAAGGGAGGGTTTTGGGGCTCTGCAATAACAGTCTGGAGCTGGAGCTCTGCTCCATCAAGGTTTTGTGAAACTTGGAGAGGTTTAAGTCATTGTGCTTGAAGTGGTGGATCCCAAAATCTGCCCCTTTGTGGGCTCTGTTCTTGTCAGCTGAGCAAAAGTAGTAGTGGTTCTTCTCCACCCCTTTTGGGGAACAGTGCTGTGTGTGTTCAACAGTGTGAAATGTGACTTGGACTCCAGTGTTCCACGTTCAGGAAGGGATGGCTCATCCCCAGGGAGCTGCCACCATGGCCTAGCCTTATCTGTGGTGGAGTGGGAGCAGTGTGCAGTGGTGCTGTGAACATCACACAGACTGTGGACTGAAAAAATACACAAAGATATGCAATGTCCCCATAAAAGGTATGATTTCCTTCAAGTCTCTAGGAAGGATGCTAAATGTGAGTTATGCTGTTTTCTAGAACACATGGTGTAGCGTAAGAGAAGAAAATCCCTTTATTTTACTGTCCTGTGGTAATTGAAGGTTATGCCCACTCTCATTGCATTTTTCCCCTTTAAATTGGACATAGTGTGGACTCATCTTTTAAGATGTAGCTGCCAATGGTTCCCTTCTGCTACATGTCTGTAGAAATATTCATGGTTATTTGATTACGTCAAGGTTCAGTGCTTCTCTGATTTAATTCTATAGGTATTACATCGCTCATGGCTGTATCTCTTCTATGCTTGCCATCAATCATCTACTAAGCCGTCTTCCAAAAATGTTGGTTTTGTTTGGGTGGTATTTGGTTTGGTTGGTTTGTTGGTTTTTTGGGTTTTGTTTGTTTGTTTGTTTTTGTTCTTGTTTTGGGGGGGTTGTTTGTTTGGTTTTCTGTTTTTTTTTTTTAAATTTATTTCCAAGACTTTAATGAAGACTAAATACCTAGTATTTTGGTGACATCACCAAGGAATTCTACTGGAAAGATCAATCATAATGTTTAAGGATGCTTTTAGGAGGAAGAAAATAATTTAATATTTTGAAGACTATTTGGAATAAGGGAGGAAGGTGTCACTCAAAAATTAAAAATAATTTTTAAAAAAGTCAAACCAGTCATTTGTCCTATACCTCCAAAGACAGAGCTCTGAATTAAATTCCCTTCAGATCCCTCCCCCAGAATGACTTTTTCTAGTCTTGACATCTGCTGGTTATTTCAAATAGCTGTGGGCACAGGGTAAGGCTTTCAAGAAGTAAAAATTTAATGTTACACTTGGCTCTTGTTAATATTAGCTGATAGGGAACAGACTCTGGCACTGCTCAGAGGCTCTCTGCCACATTGATGATAGGAAAAAGGAGTGTGGAATAAGTGTGGAGTACGTGCCCTGGCATGGAGACTTCAGTGCTCTGGTCTTGAATTCTCTAGCATATTTTCTTGGGAAAACATTCAACATCTGATATTTACCCCAAACCAACGCATGAACTGGCAGCTTAAATTTTTAAAGTGTGTTTCTTCCTGGCAGCTCCTAAATTGAAAACATTGGTGCGCTTTTCTTTCTCAATGTACAGTTTATTGCCCTAATCAGCATTAACAGCCTAAAGTGATGTTGTTTGTTTTTAATTCAGCCAAGCTGCTACCAAAAAAAGTTGTATGTTAAACAGCCCTATAAAAACAACAACAACAACAACAACAACAACAACAACAACGACAAATGGACAAGGTCAAATTCTCTTGTGTGCGTGACCTACCTGGAGAACTCAAGGAGATTTTTTGCCCCCATTTCTTGAAAAGATAAATAGCTTTACCTGCCAAGTTTTCTCAGAATTTTGACTTGTTCTGTGCAATTTTTAGCAGCATTTTAATGGTCAAATATTCCGAGCTTGCATTTTGGATTTACTGGAAATGCTGATCATCTTTAGACATACTTTTTAACAGGCACTTTTAATGAGAATAAAACTTGTAGAATGTTAAACCAAAATATTATTACTGGTAGGGAAAAGAAAATATTACATGGTTATTGCTATGGAGGGATTTTTGTCCATTACTGCTGTTGTGTGATTTTAGAGTGATGCTGGGTCATAAATAGGAAACTTTTACACTCGTACATACAATTTTCTTCAACAATCAGCCCTAAACTGTGGTTTGTTCTTCCAATGTAAGTGATGAGCTTTACTTTCATGGCTTTCAGCAGTCACTTGGGCAATGTGTAAATCAAAGAATATATTGGGATTTTTTAGGGGGGTTGTTTGATTTAAGGTTTTTGGGATTTGTTGTCTGATTTATCTCATCCTCCCATATTTAGGCTTGGACTAATTTATGCCTGTGCAGGTGTGTGTTTATCTGTAGGACTGTGCATTGTTACAGGGACTTAAATATCTTTCTAGGCTGTTTCTCTCATACGTAAGAACCTAATGCTCAGGAGGACTATTTTGTCCATCAGACATTAATGCAAAGTATGACAGGTTATTGTTTTTCTTGATTTGTAGCTTGATTTACAACATAGACCCCAAACAGAAATGCTGACCTATCCAGATAAAGTCAATAATATAACAGTTTTATTATTCATTTAAATGTCCCTGGGGCAGCAACCTTTTTTTTATTACTTTAAATTAAGTTTTGGAATTAAGCCCGTGTTTTTGTGTTTGTCTCTTAGTTCTGAGCCTTGGGCAAGATGTAGGGCTGGGCAGAAGATGACCAGCACGATGAATCTTGATAACCATGACAGGTTTCTCTTGGCCAAGATAAAATACAGCTGTTCTACCTGCATAGTAAATGAAAAAGACAAAACAGTGTAATGTTCATTTATACATCTAGCAGTAAGATATATTTTTTTTTCCCCCTGTATTTTCTAGTTTGAGAGGGTTGATGCCTTGTCCAGAAATGGCCTTTTATTATCACGGTAGTTTGAAAAGTCTATTATAGCTAATGGAAGCTTTGGATTTTCTGGGAAAGGAGCTTGATTTCTGAAGAAAATGTGTCTGTAAATCATTATGTCCACTAGTCAATCCTATTTTTTCTCCAACAACATTTGAACCCTGTTTTAGAAAAATTTAGTAGAAGCCTAAGGTATCAAAGGTACTAAATTCTTTCTTTTTTTTCTGCTTTTCTGTTTTGGTTTGAGTTTTGTTTGTTTGGGTTTTTCCCTTTCTTCTTTTCTTTTGGTGAAAATCAGCAGTTCTATAATGGAGAGAGACCTGTTAATCTCCCACTGGGAGAAAGGTAAGGAAAACTCAGATACGATCTGTTCTTTTTGGCAGTAGCTGAATGATCAATCAGCAGCAGAACATTCTGGCCAGTGCGTGTTTAACTCCATCCTGAGGAAGACATTTACTGTCTTTTATTGACAGGAAAAGACAGAATATAGTGGGAGAAAAAAAGAAAGAAGAATATAATTGGAGAAACAAGAAAAGTAAATATTTTGAGAGGCAGTGGGGGTCTTGGAGGGGACTGTTGACATGGAAGGGACAGAGAAGCATCAGGGTCAAATCAGTAGCAAAACAGCTGAATTAATTGTGCTTACCGAGCAGTCTTGTGAAGATGCCCTGAAATAGAAACAGAAAGCCAAGAGCAGCTCTCCTTGCTTTTGTCTTCTTAATGTGGCAAAATCTTCATTTTTTTGTTACCAAATACTCTTCTGATAAAATTGCACACTAATTAGAGCAGAAATCCCACAGCACTTTTCACATTTAAGTACTATTTTATGTTGATTTTTTGGAGCTTAGCAACAATTGTATGCCATTTTATTACCGCAATTCAGCTGCATAAACTAGTTCTAACCCAGCTGCATTTTCCTAGTTTCCTCTGGGGTACACACCTAGCCTGGCTTGTACCAAGCTACCAGGTAATTTTGAAAATTGGTTTAATTGGTTCACAAATGGAATAAGAGTGCTCTAGCTGTAATATGTTCTAACCAAAATAAATAAACCCAACCAACCTAAATAAAATAAACCTTGGTGAAATTTAGAAGATGATCGCCAAAGTTTGTGGTATTAAAATTAGTACTAGGAGTTGTCGTTCAAAAGATTAATAATTAATAAAAGTTTATTTTACCAGGAAGAAGGAACGTCATCAGTCTCAAATAGTCGCAGAGGTGATTAAAACCTTCTTGGGGCTTGTGAATTTTCAAGCTAACAGAGAGACCTGGGATATATGAAGCTGAAAAGAAAGTATTTCCAAATACGTTAAAATAGCTTTTAAAATTCAGTGGGTTTTATAGCTGGTCCTCAATTCTTAAGTACCTTGAATTACATCCACCTATGATTGTAATAGAGTGAGTGAAGGTAAAAATACACAGTACTGTGAGTAGTGCTCAGATGCAGAATTTACAGTATTCTCATTGCTTTGTTGGGTCAAGATTATGTAAACTGTAGGAATATTAATATATTGGATGGCTATCTTGTACAGCAGGGGGAAAATTAATAAGGCAGATTCAGTATGATTTCAGGCATCTGACAAAGCTGGTTTATAGCTGTAGATAGTGTATAAGTTATGCATGAACTTCTTCCAGCTAAAAATAATAGTCCTCATAGTTACCAGTGTGAGGGGCCAGGGGAAATTATCACCATGATATACATTAGGAGA
The DNA here is from genome assembly GCA_013399915.1 of Illadopsis cleaveri. Taxonomy (NCBI): domain Eukaryota; kingdom Metazoa; phylum Chordata; class Aves; order Passeriformes; family Timaliidae; genus Illadopsis; species Illadopsis cleaveri. The sequence goes on from VXBB01011477.1 coordinate 780,032, forward strand.
CACTGAAGTATTAGCAGAGAGGCTTCTTGGGTGTATACTTTATTGATGCCTGTTTTCATTGCTAAACCAAAATATTTATGGCAATATGTAATGAGCAGATTATCATTCATAAAATATGCAGTCATAAAAATGAGGAATAGTGGGATTATTAGCGGCTTTCAGCAGTAGAGAGGCTGTCTCTTAATGGTTTCCTCTTTCTCTAGCCATTAGCACTGCAGCTGTGCATTATAGTATTGCATTTTATTGGATTCACTAGAAGAATCTGTCCAGGAAAAAAATAATAATTAAAAAACCCTAACAGACTAGGAAATAATAATAAGAGGGCTTCTTTTTAAACTGCCCTAGTAATTATGATTGCAATTCTGGCAGTGACATCCAGAATTTAGTCTGTAATTTTCACGGTAACACATAACAGTGATGGTCATATATTGAAGAGAAACTGATACATGTATAAACTGATCTTGTAATCGTTCATTTTGTAGAACCAAGTTCTTGCTATCTGTACACATAAGTAAACATTAAACGTTATGTGTGAGCACTTGCTGAGGTCAGCTTATGCTGTGAGTGCATTATTTGCATTAGTAAGCATTTTGAGTTAACTCTTGATGAAATGAGTGCCCTTGGTCAAACAGAAGTGCATGGCACATCACTCTCACCGTTATTTTATTTCTGTCTCTGTTATTGAGTTTGAAATCTGTTTCTGTTAGGATCTGTAGAAATCATCACCAAGGCAATAAATAAAATACATAAGCAAACATAACCCAGCATATAGCAACTGCAAACTACAACTGCTTTCATGTAGACCAGTAATTCTAATTAATTCATCAGTAATTCTAATTAAAATCTGTTGTAAAACGACTAATGCTGCAATCATGCTTTATGAAAAGGTTATAAAGGTACAAGGTGAAAATAGACATAGAGAATAAGGCATGTATTTTCCATATTGAAGAGATTTATGATCATGACAGCTCCAGTCATTCTTCCTAAATAACTTCACTATTTCAATAGTTATAATTTGAACTACATGAATAAAAGAAATAGCTTATATTTTTATACAATGAGAAAGAACTGAGCATATTAACAAAAATGAGAGAGCATAGTGTATGTAAGCTAATAGAAGTGTACTGCTTTTTAAGTCTGTGGATAAATGGAAGACCAGTTATTGTAGACTGTTGCAGGATCAACCCAGGTTAGCTGACTTTTGTGGGCATTTCAGCAGAGGTGTTTTCTGAATAAACAGTTGAAGGTCATGTTAAATATTTTGGAAAGCCACATGCTCAGTGGACAATTTGGAGATTTTTTTTTAGAAACATGAAGGAGGCTTATGCTTGGTTTTCTTATGGAGTACAGTGGAAAGCTTCTGGGAGACAGTAGAAGGCAAAGAAAGACATAAATTTTGGGGAAGACAGAGGTGGATAATGATCTGGCCAGAGCTGGAGGACCTCTATAGCTGTATGTCTTACTGGTTAAGTGATTAATTAGTACAACTGGTTTTTGTCCATCTCTATTTGGGTTACACCTTATTTTCAGTCAAAGTGATATATGTTAATTATGGATTTGAAAGCTTTAGTGTTCCTGGTGATTTGAGGCTGGATTGAAACCCCAAGTTCTTCAAACTTACCTGAATGGGGCACCAGGAAACTTAAAGCTGCTATTTTAAAGTCTGGAACTTGTGCATATGAGATTATATTTGTTTTCACACTAGATGCATTTTTACTTGGTTTGAAGTTGAAATGAAAGCATAAATGGCCAACAAACTGATTTAAAATAGCTTGGTTTGGCACACAACTCAACATGGCTCTCCTTCCTTTGCTAAAATGCAAATGATCTTTCAAATGTGATACTTCTAATGCCTTCTGGTAAGCCAAGAAGAAGGAAGGGAACTGAAATTTGTTCTAGAATTTTCTCCATTATGTTTCTCTGCTGGCTTGCTGAAGTCAAAACTTTTCTTGGGAATTCCCAGGTTTTGTCAACACCTGCATTTTTGCTTGTTCAGAGGGTGCTGTGTCTGGTCGGTGCTGGGGAGGGAGCAGATGTTTATCCTGTTGGGCAGCAAATGGACTCAGGCAGTCACCCAGCACAGAGCAGACAGGCTCAAGCTTTCCTTGCATCTTACCCAGACAGATAATCCAAATTGTCCCATATTCCTTGTGCACATTCTCATTGTCAAATGAATGACATTTCAGGCTGCTTTCAGCATTTTTACTGCTTTATCTAATTACTCAACTTTTATGTTGATCAGGATCTGAAAGTGTCTTCACTGAACATAGATATTTCTTCTCTGGCTTTCTCTGCACCCACTAATTCATGCGTTAGTTCTTACTTCTCTGACAGCTTTAAGACCTGAGTTATTTTTATAATCTAGGAAGTTAAATGTTTTATTGCAGTTCTAAATTTGTATGGATCAGCGTTTGAAATGGAGATTTACAATGGTAGTGCTGAGAGAATTCTAACCATTAACATGCAAACACACAACTCTTGGACACTGATGGTATCTCCATTCTGTCAGTGTCGCTCTGCCAGCAGTGTGGGTTTTGGGGTTGGGAGGCTGCATGTGTCTGTAAGCTAAGAAAGGGTTAGGAGGGGCAGAGCAGCTGTGGTAGCAGCATGTGTGTTTATTTATTAATGAGAATCCTCAGGAGGAAATGATGTGGAAGGGAAAATGAGCTGGACCAAAGTTGGTGTTGGATTGCAGGATGTTGTATTATGTATACAGTGGTGAGACCCAACAGCATCTGAGTCACCTCTGCCTCTGTGAGGTCACCCACCCTGACAAATTTAGTGGGGAATCCCTGACTCCCAGTCGCATGGCCTTGTCCAAATTTTAGTGGTAGGGGCAGTTTTGATTTAGACTGCAGATTTGCGCTCCTCATCAAGTGCAAACCAGTGGGAATTTGGCTGAAGCTGTCCTCAATTTCAGTGTGCAGTTCCCATTTATGTATGGACTACACCTGAATTAACAAGAATTGCAGCTCAGGAAAGGCAGGTCTGTAGAGAGGAATGGGTGGTGCAGGAGACCTGAACCAACACTGCACATATTTCAGCAGGTTTTTCTTCAGGCTGCCATTAACCTGGTTCAGGGAACAGCTGAATGTCCACTGGTGACAAGAGCATTCCTGGAGTGCAGCATGGCTTTGTCCCAAAGACACCCAGTTCAGGAATGCTTAGACATCATGCTTTGGCTCCCATCTTGGCCAGAGTGGGAAGACAAGGGAGATTTGCTTCAGTAGGGGAGCCCTGATGTAGGGTATGTAGCTGTACCTAGGCCCTGCGGAGGCTCCCTGGGTACTTAGCTGTCAGCCCCCTGGACAGGCAGGACACCTGCCTTTCAGAAATGGTGTCCTGTAGTTTCCTAGGGCAGAAACTATCTTTGACAATGATTAACCCAAAGAAGAGAGGATTAAGTGCTTTCCTGATTCTGGAAGATGGATGGAGGAAGAAATGTTCCTTCATTAACACAACTATGCTGGCTCCACCAAAGGAGTGGAGTTCAGTTCTATTCTTTTGACTGACACCACTTTAACTAATGCAAGGGTGAATCTCCAAAATAATGCTGTTATATAATTATTTTTTTTCTTTTTGACCAGTGACAACTTAGTTTCTGGCATATTTTGTGTTAAGATTTTTGACAGGTGGTCAAAATGAGGCTATAGTTAACATATGTCTTGCTATATTTTGCAGGTACTGTGCTAATGTGTGTGTGTCTAACTCCTACAAAGATCAAGTGACACTAATGCTTCACAAGTTTCAGATACTGAATTAAATTCAAACTCTTATTTAGGCAAAAATTATTCCTACAGGAACCAAAAGACCTGTGGTATGTGAAATAAAGTTGCAGAATTTTCTAGAATTTATAGTTATATTTGTACACTTTGGGGCAGCATGGACAGAATGCGTAAGGAGTCTAATAAGCCTTTTTCTGAGCATGGCATCATTGCTGATAGCAAATGTGCAAGAATGTTCTAAGAATGAAAATTAACTGTAACAAACAAGGAGTAAGAATGGCTACAGTAATTGAAATGTACTAATGAAACTCTGCAGTTTGTTCCTATTACGAGCAGTCAAAAATCATGCATAATTCAGGAGTGCAGTTGCTAACAGTAGGCTCATATAGGATCATTTAAATTTGTTTCTCTGGCCATGAGAAGATGATCTTTGAAGGGATCCCTTATGAAGTTCTATTTGGTCCTGTCAGCATCTTGGGAAGAGAGTATTCTATTTTCCCTCTTGCATCAGAGAATATTTATGGGATGTAAAACAGGAATAACTTTAATTATGTATGGAGAAGGAAATATATGCAGTCCTGAGCAAGATACTTCATTGTAAAACCTACCTGAAACTCTGACAGGCAGTATGCTTATGCACTAATTCAAGAATAAAGTTTTGTTTTCTGCTGTGGATATATGTGGACATATAGGTTTATATTCATCTGTTTGTGATATTTTATTGTTTTGGTTTTAAGATTCTCATTAATTTTAATACTCATGACTGTGTTGCTATTCCTTTTGTTGTAATGTCAAGAGAGAAGCCTACAGCAGTTTGCAGTCTAAACAGCTAAGGGACAATAAATGTGGGAGAAAGGGAAGGATCACCATTCTTAATTTCACGTGGATAATCAGATCTTGTTTGGTACTGCACAAAGCATACATAACAAAACACAGAAATAAGCTTACCTGTTTGCCTCTCTAAAATCAAGTCCTGTCCACTCTCTTAAAAAAGAAAATAAATAGAGAAGTTATGCCCCACCTGATCTTATGTTAATTGTTTCATCCATGGTGTCCTCTAAAAGGTAGAAATTACTCCTTCCATCTGCTTTTTCTTTTGGAATGTTTCTCAGAAAACGCTCAGTTTCCCAACACAGAGACATACTTCAGTCTACAGAACTTCAGAGACTCTTATTTTTTGCTTTCATGTTACATTATAACAAAAATGTTTGACAGATTTTCTTCGTCTGAATGAAGTGCTAAGTGCCAATTACTGACAGGTTTTAGTTGCACATAGAAATTAGCAGCTGGGGAGTTAAGTGAATTGTAGAATTAGGGCCAGGAGGTATTAAAGCATTCAATAAAGAAAAAAAATGGTGAAGAAAACTGAAAATTTACTTGAAAGAGTGTCATTTGATCTGAAATTCTTAGGAGAGGTATAGCAGCAAAAACCACTTTGAAATTAAAAAAACTGGCTTGTACTAAATAACAAATCTTGCAGATTTGTTTTGGCGATGGAAAATAATCAGGTTAGTATTTTTTTTGATGCCCAAGTTCAGCAGAAATCTTTCACGTGTTGTTACTCAGTATGTCAGTGTGCTGTGGGTGTTGAAGGGTGGGGGCTGTGCAGGCATGTGCAGCAGATGTACAGCATGTGGGGAAAAGCTGAATCCACAGTGAGTCAACAAACACAACCTACTTTACAGACAAAATCCATCCAAGATGTGCAGAGGAAGGGAGCTGTGCTGAGCAAATTACTGTCATCATTTAATGATGTAGTTCATAAAAGCTTAAAAAACATTGGCATGATGTGTCCTTCTGTGGTCATCCTTCTGCTTCCCTGCAACAGAGGAATTGATTTATTTTTAGGAGGAATTATGTAAAAAAATTCAAGAAATGTGGTGGAGTGCGTGCTGTGTGATCTGTGGTACTGTTCCCAGGAATCAGGGAGGCAAAGTCTGGAGGAAGCCTGGCTCTTGGGAAGGGCTGAAGCAGGTTATTCAGGACAACAGTGCAGATAAAACCCTCATAATTCAGCAAAAGTCAAATTGTGATGAGTGTCCCTCATCCAATTCCGTCTGTGACATCCTGAGCAGGGAACACACAGAGAAACTCTTGGGACACCCATGGCGTTTATCTCCTGCTCAGCCTCTCTGCATCTTGGCTGACATGCTTTGATTAAACAGAGACACGCTGGGAAATGTCTGCATTCCTTCTTGAGGCACAGGGAGGATTTAGGCAAAAGACACACATGCTAATTGCAGCTCTATAATGGATCTGTTTTTCTGTTGGATACTGAAATCCAAAGTCAAAACACTCCCATAAAAAGGTAATAAACAGAGATGTTTTATTGTATTTTTATGGCCTCAGTCTGCCATCAGTAACTGAGCATCCACTTTTTTTCCTATTCCATGTAATTTGCTTGATTAGTGAATTGTATCACTGCCTTTCTGGGGAGACATTTAGTCTGTTTTTCTGTATTTTTGGGAACTCTGAACAGATATGTGGTAGAAACACAGCTCACATCTGTGGCAGGAAAAATAAATCGGACTACTTTTCTCATATTTTTTCATGAAACACAGCAAAATATTGGAAAGTAAAGTCATCTGACACTGCTTGCAAACTCAAATATCATTTGACAGTAGTTCAGAGCAGGCAAGAAATCCTGTCCTCTTTGCTGTGCAATGCACTCTGAGTATATCTGCAGATTCTTGTGTAATTTGAGTACTTTTAAGATAGTGAACTAAAAATGAAATTATATGTCAATGAAAGCATTTTTAATAGTTACCCTGAAAGTGCCATATTCAGTATTTTTGGTAATGTTTCATATTTTATGAACTTTGACGCTTTAGTTGCTAACAAGGGGGTAATTTCAGACTTTCCATGCAAGAAATTTCTCTTTTATAACTAGTAGTTGTAATAATATAGTTATAGTTTAATAAGTAATGTGCTATTGTGTGCAATGGAAGTGCTGAACGCAATGTTCCTTTTGCCATAAAGCTTCAAAGAACTTTTAGGCTGCAAGGTATTTTGCCAGGCTAGAAAGAAATTCCTTGAACACTTGGGTCAGGCTTGCATTTTGTATGTTATTGTTGACACCCAAATATTTCTATGAATTATGAAGTGCATCAATATCTTAGGAAGTTACTGATTAATATCAAACAGCTAAAACCCTTCTGTGAACTGAACAATTGGGAGTTTTCCTTCTACTACTTGTTTGTTTTTACGGTTTTCTATGTACAGATCCAGTGAGGAACAAGGGTTTTTGTACAGGGTTTTGCACAGGGTGGAGAGAGTGAATTTCCATTTACATGCTAAGCTGCTCATTTTCTGATGACTACAAAGATCATTGTGAGACATTACACATTACCTAAAGAATTGTTAGTTAAAAAGCACTGTCCAAATATCACCTGATTAATTTCCAGGTCATGTGAAAATGGCAGAGCAGAGAATCTGTGGAAAAATCAAGTCTTTTAGTAACTCAAATTGCTTCCATGGACCTGTATTCTTCAGCCTTTTAGTCTTTTGCTTACTGAAATAAAAAGGCATTGAGGAAACATAATTTCCAAATATACTGAGAATTTGGCCCAAAATTTAGTTTAATCCAAGATTTCTCCCTATCCTGTCATTTAGAAATTTCAGTAGTATTTATTTTTGTGTCAGGAGACTATCCTGAGAATTGAAGTGTTTCCATTGAATAGGTTTCTCTGGCACGAAGGTGTGATGTGTTGAGAGGGTTTTCAGGTGACAGTTTGTTTTTGCTCCTGTGCATGAGGGTCTGGGTGATGTTAGAAATCTTAATTCATTTCTTGTAATGAAGCTTGAAGACAAAAGGCACACTTAGGAAATTTGAGTTCCTTCAAACTGTTTCTGCTTCCAAGTATGTCTGTCAAGGCTAATAAACATCCAAGATTAAACATGAGTAATGTTGGCATGTTTCCAAATGAAAAATATTGAATTTGCTTCTTGGCCTTCAGGAATCTGGCAAATAACAAATGTGAGAAAAGCACTCACAAATTCCACTCACTTCTTCTAATTATTGTCTTTCCAGACAACATAGTTTCTGGAAACTATGTAAAGGTCTTATGATAAGGTCAGAACTAAATTGTTCATTCATAAGGAATAAAATGAGCCATGTTTAAGACACCATGTTCTAGTGCCTAACATGCTCTGAGAGAACAGCACATGTATCAAATTCAACTGCAGACAAATGATGGCAAGAAAGTTTGGGATTCTGCAGTCCTAACAGCCAGGATGCCCTCATGCTGATAGGAAACAACTGCAATTCAGGATGGCCAGTCCTTCTGACCCACCTTAGTGCCAGGCACTCTATCATTTTATAGTGCATGTCAACTCTGTATCTTTTTCTTTGGTTCATTGATATATTATGCAAGAAAACTGTGGAGAAATATCAGAAGTATAGTAAAAATATATTGCACAAGAAAAAGGAAGGAAAAATGGTTAAGACAAATAGCACATATGGGAAAAGATATATAAATAAGTAGAAAATTTCTTCAGGGTCTGTGTATTTAGCAAGTGCATAATCACAATATTAAAGACTATGATTTAAGGATTAGGATACTAAGTCTTAAAAAATACTGTAAGACTAATTTTGCTTCATAGAGGATTATGTTTGCAAAGTTTTAAATAATAATAAGTTTATAACTAAAAAAAAAAAAAAAAAATGTCAAAAGAATAAGAAAGACTGGAATACATTTTGAGTTGTTTTGTAAATGGCCTCCCTCACCCATTCTTCTGAGATGTGAAGCTATCAGATACACCCAGAAGAGGACATCTCCTTCCTCCATTCTGGGAAAACCCATCACTGACGTAGAGCACCTTTATATTTGGTTGGTTGGTGTTTTTTTGTCTTTGTTCAGCTATCAGAGAGCGAGACACCTTCAATATGTTACAGTAAATCAGTAGCTCTCAACTCTTATAGGAGATCCTGGAACCCGTAACTTGAAGTGATTCACAGATTACCCTTCTATATCAGACTTTTCTAGGCTAAGCATCTGCCAGCACTAGACAGAGACTGCAGCCTGGAAGATTCTTTAGTGGCCCTGACTTCTAATTTGGATGTGATCTTGGTATCTGCCACTGGGCTTGTAGGCACATTGCTAAATCAGATAGATTGATGGAGAACACCTTTAATCCACTGAAATAGAATTGCTGCTCTGGCATGGTCCATCCCTTTCAGTTTGTCGAGGTGTAAAGTTACAAAGAGTTCTTGACAACTGCTGCAGCTTTGTTCAGGGTAAAGCTTATTAGTTTAGCCATATCTCAACTTATAAGTCCATGTAAGTATGATTTTTAAAAGAAAATGCTGACACTACTATGGCAGCATCGCCTTGTTACCATATTTTTAGGTTGAAGCATTTGAGCTTGCTTCTCCTGATAATATTTAGGTTAAGAAGCTATTGATGTCTGGATTTCTTTTTTTTATTTTTTGAAAGGTAGTTTTGAGTACTGCAAAAAAGATAGCCCAATAAATTTTGATATCTCTGCAATCTAGCTTCACCAAAGCTGAAAAGGAATGGATTACGTCAGAGTTTGAAATATGTTCTTTAAAATATTTATTTTTGACTAGTTGCCTGCTAATAAGCTCCTCTTCGCTAGGTAAAGAATGTTCTTAAATAAATCTTGGTGAAAGACTTGTTTTTAACACATTTTGAAAGTAAATTAAAAAAAGGAACATCAGTAGCAGGAAAATCAAGCACCAGCTGCCCTTCTGGCAAGCAAAAATTCCATTTTTTCTGATTCCTGTTACAGTTGTCAGTAATGTTGACAGCTGCTAAATGTAAACCGTGGTAGTATAATAAATGTTTGCAATTAACGTCTATGGTTCTGTTGGCAACTCTTAGTCTGTTGTCATACGAGAAGCAGATACTCTTAAGAAATACTCAACCCTGTAGCAATAATTCTAATGGCAAAAGTAATAGGAGTTCTGATCACCATTTTAAATTTTTATCCATGAAGATATCTCTTTAAGGGGTCACTTTTCAGCTGGAAATTGTAGCTTCTAAAATTTTGCATAATTTAATTTAGAGCAAGCTTTATGACATTTAGTAATGAAGCATTATATAAACAAGGTAAAAAACTTTAGCTTCTTTTGTATTTCATGGAGGACTTCCCTGTGATTATAAGATGAGGATAAAATCCTTCCTTGTTAAAAATTATTGGCAGAATTCCCACTGCCTTCAACAGTGCCAGAATTTCATGCTTAGTGGCATAGGTGTGTATCACACAGAGCTCTATGTTTGGATATCATGGTTCTTCACAGACACCTTGGTGGTGGTGGTATTTACCTTCATGGGTTGCTAACTTTGGCTGTGTTTATGGAGATGAAACAGAGCATGGGAGGGTGGGAGCAATCCACTCCGCCTTACATCACATTAGGCACTAATGCTGTTTTCAGCAGTATGAGGAATGTGTTTTGTAGGTTTTCTTTTCCTGGAAAAGCAGGCTTGATCCCACTTCAGAAAAAGGCTCATGTGAATGTCCACTAATCTGTCCTGCTGTAGCTGGTGAATAATATTGGACTAAAACATTCCTGAAATCCTTTCTCTGCCTCTGACTTGGGCACCTTCCAAGTGCTCTGCAGCTATGCTTCCATCACTGGAGTGAGGTTGGATTATTAGCCCCATTGTCTGCTCCGAGTGCACGCCACGAAATCGTGTGTAGGCACACACACATTGGCTCCATCAAAATCCTACAACGCCTTTTTTTGAGAGCTCCAGCCCCTCCGAGGGCTGGGATATGGAGTGGGATCTCGCTGCTCCAGGAGCCAGCGTCGGGAGGAGCAGACTGAACAGGCTGTACTGCTGTGTATCCAAGCTGCTCCTGGCTCGGATACAGCCGTGTAGGATGCCTGTCTAAAGTCATTGCTTTGGAAGGCGCTTCTGGATACAGCTCTAAGTTATGCAGCGTTGTAAAACATATCAAATTCCTTCTGTCAGTTTATCAGCATGTATGCTTTATCAGGTGTGCTCCTGGATTCACTCCAGTGAGCAGCACATGGCTGCTGGACTCAGCAGAGGTTGCCATATGACTGCAGTGCCTTCTTTCCCTATGGCCTCGGATTTGTGCCCTTTATGCCTCTTCACAGATAGGCATAACACTGAAAATTATCTTTAGAGCCTCAGTTTGTCTGTAGATAATATGTGCTTTGTCTGCTTTGTACAGGGACTTGCTATGGTTCTTTTCATCCCCTAAATTTGCTATGTGGAAACATCCTAATGGTTGGTATGAATGGTATATGAAATCTGTGGTACAAATCTGTGTGGGTCTCTGTGTAGAGAGACCACACAGCATTATCTGGTAAACAGGTGCTATGTGTTAGCCTTCCTTTTACATTGGAGACATTTGGGTGCTAATTTGGTTTTTTTTATCCATATAAAAACCTTTATAGAAAATTATCAAAACCATGGTTGCATTTGTCCTTGTGTGGGGATCTGATACAATGTTCCTGTTGTTTGCCCTTTTCCGTGTTTTCATGGTCTCTGGTAGTTGTACACGGTTGGGAGTTGTCAGCCAGGTGAGCAGCTGGAAGATATGGCAGCTGACTCTGTGTGCTCACTCTTCCAGGATTTACCCATTGTGCATGTCACACTCACATCTCATCCAATCTTTATCATCCCATCCTTCCACCAGATCTTATATGACAGTTTTCTTTCCTATAGTGTGCCCTAAACACAGATGTAAATGCCAGAGGAGATGGGAAAGAAGAGAAAAACGTCCTTAGTGCCAGGTATTTTCTGGGTTTTATGCCCAGGTCTCTTATATCCAAGGAATTAATTCTGTATTCACTGGCAGCCCTGGGTTTTGCTGATTGTATTTTGTGCCATCATTTTCACTAGCAAAGAATGATATCTAATAGTTTAACCAGAGCAGAGCGATGGACTTAGAACTGTCCTGTGTATGTTGCTATAGCAAGTGCAGAGCAACAGTCACACAATGGTTTGGTTTGGAGAGGCCCTTGAAAGACTGTGTAGTTCCAACTACATCAACCAATTGCCTCAGGACTCTTGTATGCATCTCATCGGGCCCACAGGCTTAGATATATAATAGAGAGTTCTGCCCTCTGTGTATTATTTGGTTTAAATATTTCTCTTTCACTGAGTACAAGATTGTACTTATCCTCATAATGGGACAATTAACAGACTAAAATAATATCTGATATGCTATGAGACATAGCCTTGACCTTCCAGTACTTCTAGACAGCAGAGGTGTCTCGAATACTTGATGGAAGTTGACTTACACTCTAATGAGAAGCTGTGAACTGGAGAAGTCAGCAGGAGATGATAATAATCCTTTTAAGCCCTTGTCATTTAATAATTATAATAATGAAACAGCTGCACACACACTCCCTTCTCTGAGATGTTACAGACTACAGCTCTCAGTCCTGCTCTGAAGTGGGCAGGGTTGTACTCTACATCATCTTCATGCTCTGCAGTGTCATAATCCCATGGGATTTCGGCCCCATAGCTACATCCCCAAGGACCTCAGTTGTTGCTCGGCTCTTCAGAGGGGACTGCAGAACTGAGAGGCACTATTTTTAATCAGGAGCCAGTCACAAGTTCAGGGTCTGGCCACATACTGAGTCATGGAGGAGAAACAGAGGTAATGCACTGAGCTGACTTCTCACTGCTGCAGAACACAGTTAATTAAAAAAAATTGTCTGCTTTCTTATATTTGATATTTGTCAACTTGACTTTTATTCCTCTGAACTGGAATGCATCCTAAGATGAAGCTGAGAAATCATGAAAAACAGATATTTAAAGTTGGTCCAAGCCAAAACACCTGTGAGCCTGCATTATGATGTCCAGGTTTTGCTGCTGGCAAGATGACAAGAATGGAAAATATCATTAATAAATGTGCTGAGCAAACTGGAAAAAGTTGCATTTTTAGCCCCTTATCAGAATTTTACAGCTTTTCCTTTTTTCAGAAGAATTTAATTATCTGTTTCTTATGTAAACATTTCTGTATGAACCTAGGGCACTATCCCAGTATTTCTTTGTTAAGGGATGAGGTCTAGAGTTACCTTGTGACAGATTCATGAAAGGAAAGTCTGAGTGAGGAGGGGAAAAGATTATGGTTACTCATATGTTTCTAATTAATTTCCTCACTATCATCTTTATAATGAAGAGCATGAACAAAATATGTGCATATCTTACCCTTGATTAAAAAAAATAAATAAAAGAGAAAAGCCAGCAGAAAGTTTTCAACACATTCAGGCTACAATGTAAGAGGTTGAAAAGGACTAGTGCTGTGTTTGCTTTAAAAATAGACTTATTTGTTCAGACCAAACAGAAAACTTGGGTGAGCTTCTGTGTGGTGTGGAAAAAGCTGGAAGAAGAGTGGAAAGCTGAAATGAGAATCGTAATGTAAAAATACATTTATTTTAATTGATATTTTTCAAAAGAAAAGGAAAATGTAGATAAGGATAAGTGACAGGGGTGAAGTGAAGTTCATGTGTTGCCTTGGACATTAGTGAATCCTTATCTTTCTTAGAAAAGGAACTGTTTTCAGGATCAACTGTGTTTCAGTTAACAGCTGTAAATTTTTAAAGACCTTTTTAAAGATTTTAAAAACCTTTTAAAGATTTGGAGTATTCTTAAAGTCCCTACTTGTGTGGTCATGCAAAAGATGAGCCATTTACCATAAAAAATAAACTATAGACATAGAGGATTTAAAATTGGAAAGCACACAGAGACTTCAGTTGAAGATATTTGTTTGAAAATACCATAAAAATTATAATTAGTTCTGTATTCCATTAAAAAAGTATATTTACGGGGCATTGCTTAGTACATGATAATGCAGGGAAAGGCGTTTTTGATTTACATTGCGAGAAATCATTAAGTACTATCTGGGGACTATTTTGGGATGGTTGCAGGGAAAAAGGGATCCTGCGTCTGCTGGTAGAGATGGGGAAGATATCTATTCTGGCTGAGTATCCTCCTTGGTTGTACCTCTGCAGAAGAAACAGAAAGGAAGTAGTTGGGATCCTCCTTATGTGGGATGGGATGGAGTAATGGATCAAACACCTAAATATCTGTTGGACACACCTGTTCTGCAAGTGTTGGAGAAGTTCATCAGCAGTGGAATTAAGTGCAGGAATAGGTTAGGCAACTTGCTCCCAGTTAGGAGTGAGCTGCTAGGACCTCATCAATGATCTTTTCCTCTCTGTGCCGCCGTGGAAGCGGGAATGACCTCTGGCAATCAGGATGCAGAGCTCTTGGTGGACGTTTCTGGCAGGGATGCTTTTGTTACAAATCAATAAATCAAAACCCCAGGGAAAAGTGATCAAGAGGCGGCTGCTGCTGAAGTGTTATTTATCTTCTCCAGGAAATGAATTCTACCTGTTACCTTTCACAGCACTCGTTCAACACTTGGTAACTGCTTATGTGCTTTCTCAAGTCAGAACTTTAATTTCTATGCATAGTGGGAAGAATAACAATTATAATTTCTATCTCCTTGACTTAATGAGGGCTCACGGTGCAGATTTTGTGAGCAGGTTGGAAAATGCTAAGCTTACATGTAGCAGACAGATTTCTATGAGAGTCAGTAAGTGTGTATTTTGAAGAACTGTTTAGAACAAATAACTCTTACTTGTGTGTAATCTTTCTTCATATTGACAGGCAAATGTCAAACTGTATAGAAACCTCAGGAAATATTCGGAGCTGACATCATCTGTTTCAAGTCCTTATAAAGCAATGAGGAAAACAAGCTGATTTTATTATATGAAATTTCTGCAAGGGGGGAAGGGAAATTTGTTGTCTTCTGAGCAGCTTGACAACTTTATTTGTCAGTAAAGAAAGATGCTGAAGGTTAGAAAATGTGACAGGGATTGATCAAGGTGCCTGGTGGAATGCAGAGTGTGGAGCATTCCAGTGATACCTTCTGAAACATCTTGAACAAAACACAAGAATCTGCATAAATTCTTTGAGAACAGACTGTGAAGGGTGTAAGAACTTAAGTTCTTAATAAATAATCATGTATTTGGCTTAACCTGGGTGTAGACTGGGCAGAATGATCATTGGTGTGGTGGCCTGTTCAGGTCTGTATGAGGTCACTGACCACCCTCCTGCAGCCAGGGCTTGGTTCAATGGTGTGGTTTGGTGCTCCTGAGGAGCTCAGATTGACCTCTGCTTGTAATAACAGGTGTTCTCTCTTGAGCAGCTGCTTGCTCTCACTCTGTCAGAATAGCCCTGATAGCTGTGATAGGTGTTGCCACGGAGTTTGGTGTCAGGCAAGGCCTGGGTGCTCAACAAACTTAAACCTTCTTATGATAAGTGGGAGATGATTGCAGGTGGTGCTGAGCTTGGGACTGAGCTGGAGCCTAGACCTGTACCTGCTGCCTGCTGTGATGGCACTGATCAGCAGTTCATGGTAACAGTTAGCTGGCAGCACCAAGCTCCCACTGACATTGCAAGAAAAATGGTTCCATTGCTGGCTTATTTATAAAATAACAGCATATCATAAACCTCCCCTATCACACCTTAATTTCTAGTAACAGACCTGGGTGACTGACTGTTTTTTCATTAATTTGAAACTCACCAGTCCTCAAATTGATATTTCAACTGATTTAGGAAACTGCAATTTGCTGTTTGCTACGCCTTATTCTAGGAAAGGGGCTGCTGGACACGGAGAGATTCAGCACTTAAATACAGGGATCTAATATCAAGTGTACTCCATCCTGGACTGTCCTACCTGGGCTCCAGCTGTGGCTCCAGAAGGTTGCAGATGGCCCTGGATCCAATGTCAAATCTGGCAGACCCAGGCAGATGTCTCAAATGCCTAGTCTGGCTCAAAAGCATATGTTTAAAGCTAGTGGGTCATTATTTAAGTTATAATAATATGTACAACATTTCAAGGCAAAACAATAATATTAATATACAGATAGTTTCTCCTACTTCACTGCAGTGCAATGAAGGAACATGAAATTTATGCAAGGACTTCCATCACTTTTTTATGAAACACATGCTCATTTTGAATTAATTTAATAAACTCCTATTAATGCCTACTAAGAAACAATAGGATTTATGTGTAGTTTATTAATGGGAAATAAATTGCCTTATTTTTCTAGTTTGATAGAAAAATTTTGAGAACTGCACAGATCTTCTTGATGAGATCTGAACTGGAATAACAATTGAGTGAACATTTGCCTAAGACGTTGTAATTTCCAACCAATGGTAGCCAAGTGAAATAATTTTGTTGTAAGGAGTTTATTGTCCTTCTGTTGCAAACAGCCTGCATTATTGTTAATATCCATATACTTTGTATTGCATTAGTCTGCATTAATTTTCATAATTTTTGCACTTGTGGATAGTGCTTATGACTAATTTATAGATTATGTGGTGCCATATTGACTTAAATAGACTGTATTTTAATGCTATTATGAACATTTTCTAGTAAAACCATTTAATTACATTGAAAGTTAATGCTATTATGATGGATAATTGACGGCAGATCAAAACTGTGATATACAAGACCTACCTGGAAGGCGCACAAAATCAATTGGCTCAGCACTGAAGTTGTTCACTGCACCTCTTTTTAAAAGGCTGCAGCCCAAGGAATCATATTCTGGTCTCTGCTCATCCAGCAATCAGATGACTTTTAAAAGCGCAACCCACCTATATTTAAATGTCACCTCTGTTTGTCACATCTTTTGTGTGACCTCAAAGGAAAAAGGCTTCAGTCTCAGAGGAGAAGAGACACAGTTATTGTATAGAAAAGGTATACTTTTTTTTTTTTTTTTTTTTGCCGGCAACTGGGGAGGAATGAGTTCTTATCCCACCAAATTCAGTGGGAAATTTAGCTCTGACTAAGAGCCAGAGCTTCCTCCAGGTGCTTTCATGCCAACAGAAAGGCATCCAGATCTCTGGAGTCCTTGTTATGGTTTACTGCTCCAGCATCAATTTCTTGTTCAAAATTTTCTTTTTTTTTTTTTTTTTCCCAGTGTATATTTTTAGTTTCCTTTGGGTTATACCAAAACAAGTAGTCATAGAGGCTGTGAGATGAATTTTCACTAAGAAAATAAGTTAAGCTTGAACATATTCTATCTGGTTACTGGAAAATAAAAAGCAAGCCATTTTCTAGCCCAACTATAGTAAAGGCGTGGTGACCTTGGTTCTGTCTCTTTTAACCTCAGAATAACAGAAGTAAAAATAACTTTATCAGAGCATGAGAGGAACAGCTTATTTTGCTGTAAAAAAGAACGCCAGATTAATCTTGACTAGTGATTTGATAAATTCCTCCTGCTGGTTTTCTTGTCAGTCTTACATATATGAGGGGATACTTTTGCTTGACCTCTTCTAAGTACGTGTCCCTGATAAAGTGTGATGAGATTTTTTTTCTTCTGATGGGAAGATTCTACAAGATTATGTATGTTTTCTGATAAGGAGATATTCACATCATCTCAGCTGCTGAATACCAGTGACTACAGTTTTGGTATCTTTTGTTTCCAAATTGAAAATCATACCCTGAGATACATTAACACTTGCTCTGATTTTCCTGGCTTTGGGCATTTGTGTGCACCCTACAGAAAATACCCTTGGGTTTGCAAACTTTGGTTACAAACACCCCAAGGCACAGTTCAGGTTAAATGAGGCCTGGGCTAGTTCTGCCCAGCTTTTCTCTGATCAGGTGATTTTGACAGCCTTGACAAAACAAGGCAGCACAGAAAACCATTATCAATTTTACATCCTGGTAAAGGAGTTAGGGGTGGGAACTAGAGGGGTGATGAACTGGGTGACAGCTTCTCATGGGCCCTAGGAATGAAGAAAGGCCAGCAGCTGGCAGTCTATGCCAACCCTCCAAGCTGGACGACAATACATAGCCGAGACAGTAGCACATCCACAAGTGTCCAGCATCTTGCAGAAGGCTGAGCCCAAGGTGAAACCACGACATGTCAAGTCCAGGCTGGTGGCCTGGACTTGAACACACTGAGCACCTGGAGTTTTATCTTCTTTGTCTTCTTTTGCAACAATGGAGTGCAAATATTGCATAAACGGTGTACATACTACAAAAGTATGCAAGTCTAGTACAGTAAAAACCTTAGGACTAACATCTGTAAAAAAACAGGGGTAGGTTGCATTCCTTTTTCTTTCTTCCACTGATTGTTTTTCACATTTAGCCTAGCTTGGTTCAGCTGCAATTTCTTCACTGAAGTCTGCTGTCTTTGTGTGAAGAACAGTTTTGGTAACTCAAAATTTTTAATTTTTTGATTCAGTTGTTTGCTCAGAGGGTTTTAGGGCAGGACATGCACAAAACAGATTGCTCTCCCCATTTCATCTTTCCTGAAATATGCTTTGGATATAAAATGAATGATTTTTTTTTTTTTTTTTTAACTAGGAAAAAAGAAAATGTTTCTTTTTTATTAGTATCAAAGGGCTTCTTTTTATGAATTCTGCTAAAGAAATTTTTAAAAGTCAGTCTTTTGCAAATAATTCTCTTATGAAAGAATGTGGTTAGATTCTCATTACTTCTTAAAATAAACAAAGAAACACCACCTTTTTTCAATAAAGATATTTTTAGCTTAGAAGAAAATCTTCTTAAGAGGATCTTCCGTAGTGTAGAAAAATTGTTCCCATCCCTGTGTCCCAAACCAAATGGCGCAAGTACTTTGATCAGATTTCCCCTGTAGGAGAGCTCCTTCCCATAAGTAACTTGTTGAATTCTCTGAACCTTCATAAACCTGGCTCAGCACATATTGGATAGAAATGTCATCAATAAAATTTACATGATCTTAAAGCATCTAGAATTCCAGGGAAGGGCAGGTTCAGAAATCACTTCCAAGTCTGACCTGGATACATCACTCTTGTTAACTTGAATGTGTGTTATAGAATCAGTATTCAAGACGTTCATGTTCAAAACATTTGCATTTTGGTGAGAATTTTCCTGACAGAGCAAATAATTGACTGGTAAGGACTTACTCTTTTGACTGTATCCATTGTTACTATAACCCCACTGAACTTGCTGGAAGTCTGAAAGGCAGCAAGATGTTAATTAATAATTATATTGGTACAGAAGGGAACTTTATAAGAATTTTAAATGTTTTATGAGTGGATCAATAATTAATTCTTTTCCTGTGAGGTGATATAGTGCTCATTGTTTAGGAATAATAGAAATAAATACAGGCCACAAAAACAGTGGGGGAAACCCCCATATTTTGTATGACTAAAACAGGGCTCACTGCTTAATTTAAAAATGAGACATGCAATATTCTCTGATTTTACTCTTTACTCAGTTTTCTTTTCTACTTTGCCCCCAAATAAACAATACTAAGGACTCTTTCTGCACTGGAAGTCATACTGTGAAGACAGCAAATCTTCCTATTAAAATTAGCTTTCCCCTGTAAAACTGGGTACCAAAATACTTGGGAGGAGGCATTGTCTGATTTGCCCCCTTCCTCAGTAAGAGCTTTTCTCCAGCAGACACAGACTTTCCTGAAGTGTCTGGGAGGTCCTGGTTGGACTCAGCAAGTGTCAGAAAGATCAGAAAGTTTGTAAGGACTGAGTGGGTGTTTTTTCCCCCTCTATTCTGCTGTATCTAGAACTTAATGGGTTAAAAGGGGTACTGCTTTGCTGATAGCTTGTACATTTTGACAGTGTCACGTGTACAACAAAGCTCTGCTGAGAAACCTTTTTTTTTTTTTTTTTACCTCTAAGCCAAAATTTCTCCTTACATGGAGGAAAGAAATTGCTTTAACTAAAGAAAAAGAAAACAAGAGAAAAAAACCCACCAACACTTTGTCCCTAGATGCAACATTTTACTTTTCTTTGATCAGCATTGGCAGCTGTTCATTTGCTGCCTGAGTGAATTCAGAAGAAGTCATTTACCTTACAAGTGATGAATGCTGTATGGCACTTGCTTGTCTCTATCTTAGTAGCGTTTATTCTCAGCCTGACAAAAACCTCCTATTTATTTCTGTCTCTGCTCATAATATCTCACTGAACTAATTATTTATCATGTTTCTGAATTGTGTGAGAAAGGCAATCCTCTGATAGAGACAGCAGCTCTCTGCCACATTCATGAGGGATAATTTATGAGGGGAATTCATGAGGGAAAGAATAACCCAAGCAATGATGTCAGTGTTACCAGAAAACAGCGTTTCAGATTTGAGCAGCAAGTATAACTAGACAGCAAGTTGTCTGCTCTGAAACAGATTAACTTTTATTGCACAGCAATTTATTCACTTACCATCCTATTTTCACTTTGAATGTACTCCTCCATCCACGAGGAGGCATTTTTTTGCTGGTATTTTTCCTCTTGGGCTCAACACATTGGAGTTAAACACAGTGACTTTGAGAGGGAGAAATGAGGGTTACTGTTTATGGAAGAGTTAAGGAGACTTTTTTTGTTTGTTTGCTTTTAAAATTCAAATTTGCAAGACTGAATTGAACTATTTCAACATCATTTCGTTTTGATTGCCATTTTCTGTAGTGCACATTAGGTTTTGTACTGTGGCTGTGAATGTTAGTTACAAAGTAATAATGGGCAGCCTCTCCAATAAATGTGCTACACATAAAAGGATTAAAAATGTGCATGTTCAGTTTTGTACTTGCTAATACTCTGCTAATCTGTAATGCTTTAGAAGACAATGCCAGTGACTAATAGACACAGTGCTCTGAAGCCAGCACTTGTTACTGCCACCACTGCAAGGGGGAAAGTTGTGTTATCAGCCACACAGAAGAGTAATGAAAGCGTAAAATATCCTGGGTAAATGTTGTTGCCTTCATCTTATTTGCAGATGTTTGGTCCTAGTATCAAAATCTGAAGGATTGTAGGCAATGAAAGCAGCCGTTTGTCAAGAAGATGGGGGAAGGCATTACACAGTCACTGTATGAGGAGCAATTTTTAGTATAAATGGTCACAACTTCACCAGTGACAGTAGATGCACATAAAATTTATTTCACCTGGAAGTGTGTCTCTTTCTTTTTCCCCTCTGTCAAATGAAAAGTGTTTTATTCAGAAAGAATGCATAATGTAGTATTTGAGTGCAATGCTTTCTACCTTTTGCAGGAAATTTAGGTTAAAAGCTGAATTTTAGAGAAGTTGGAAGCCCAAATTTTTGCTTGTTTGGAACCACAAACCAAATGTGTATGAGTGTTTGAACCAGCAGGGATATAATAAAGGATATGACTTGGTTATACTTCAGGATATATTTCTCTTTGAAAGATGAAGAGCTAATCTGATGGAGGTATTTAACAAAGGGTTCTTACCAGGTGTTGTTCACTTGGTTTTGAAACATTTGCTCCAGGGAAGTCATGTCCTGTTAGCAAAGTTTGCTGCTTTTAGAATTACTTTTCTGGTTCCTGTAAGAAATCATTAACCTCCAAAATCACACACAGAATCACACAGAATTTCTAGGTTGGAAGAGACCTTCAAGATCATCGAGTCCAACCCATGCTCCAACACCTCAACTAGATTACGGCACCAAGCGCCACATCCAGTCTCCNACAGTTTCCATCAACATGTGTGTCGCACCAGCAGAATAATGCACTTACAGGCTTGCAGACTTCTGGAATATTAGCTGTAGCAGAGTCTTGGGGAGAGCAAACAGGAGGCTTCCTGATGTTCCTTCCATGCACAGGAGGAACAGTTTTGGCTTAGAGAGATTGCATTACCTTTCTTTTTATCTTCTCTGGAACTTTAGCTTATTAACCCATCCATGTGGGAAAAGTTATCATTCATAAGCCTAAAAAGAAAAGCTCTCATTTAGAGGTGAATAACAGAAGAGCCAGGGTGAGCATAATGGCCAGGGTTCAAAAGTGAGATTAGTTATGAAGATGAGGCTCATGTATTACAGATTTTTGTGATGTGTGACCCCATTAACAAGATTAAAAAGAGAAGTAGGATTTCAGTTACTTTTTCAGGATATTTTATCCCTTTGGGAAACTCTATTAGGCTGCAGAAGTGGGCAAAGTGATGCATTTTGAGGACATGAGCATTTGCAGGAGATGCAAACAAGTGCTGTGCTATTGATCTTTCTCCTATTATCAGTCTGATTATTTCCAAAGTAAGAAAAAAGCACTCTCAGGAGCACTCTCATGCTTTCCATGATGCTTTCTCAGATATTTAGGTCGTGGGAAGGTTGTGGGGTTGGATGGGGAAACAGCTTTCAGCTTGGAATAGTCAGCAGACTTAAGTATGTCTGGGTGTAAGTCAGCTGTCTGGGGAATAGAAGTCATCTGAACTCAGTGCAGAGGGGGAACAGTTCTGTTTTATATTCTGAATATTTGATTTGCTGTTTTCTATTTGAATTTTTTTTTGTGTCTCAGCTTTCTCTAGGATTTTTCTCCTTGTTGTTTCTGTTTTCCTACTCTGCATGCAGAACACTGGTAGATTGGCCCCATATAAAAGTCACCCAGACTTATGACATCAGAGTATGCCTGAAAAGCTCATTATTCTCATTCTACATACCACTGCCTTTGATTGCAATTACATCTTTGCTCCAAAGTAATTTGTATTTCTCATAAATTTCTCTTTAGTTTAAAGTACTTAAGCTTAGGCTGTTAGATGTATTCCATCATCTTGTTGTCCATTTTAGAGCTCAATCATTGAAAAAAAAATGTATTTGACAGTATTGAACACTGAAATTACTTCCTTGTAAGTAATCTTTCTAAAAGGCAGTCATTAATTATGCCTTTTTTTCTCTCTTAGGTGGTTATTAATTCAGAACTCATTATCCTTTTCTCCTTTTTCTCTAAATAATCTCGCATAAAAGGTCTTGACCAACATGAAATAAATTTTAAAGTAGTCAATTCTGAATGTAGCTACAGGCTCCCACTTATTTACCATTTAAAAATGCTGTGAAATAACAGATTGCAAACGGTAAACCTTCTTTACAAAGCCAATCCTCTGGTTTATTCAGTCTGTACTTATCACATGTTATTCCATCTTTACCTTATGCTTTAGGACTGATCAGACAGGTTGGTGACTGGGGCTGCCTTGAAGATTTTTTTTTTACTGTACTGGTGTGTCGCCAGTCCTGGTGCTCTGTTCCTTGGCTTGGGAAGTGTTTGAACCCTGAGCCACTCAGTGGTGCAGTGAGAATTAACTTTATTTTTGTTTTGGTAGATGGATCATGTGGGAATAGCTTGCCTTACTCCTTAGGATTAACAGCTTTTTTTCTTGGCTCTGCTCCCTTTGCTTTATAGTCTTCAGGCACTCAGCAAACTGTCTGGCCCTGGGCATTTAATTTCTCAAGCTGTTGTGTAGATTTGTGTCTCTGGCATGATGCTGTAATTTCCTTCTAAGTTTGGACTCTCCTGTTATAAATAAAGTCATCCAAATTGTTCAACTCTTTATCATCTTGATGCCTTTCATTTTTGCCTTTATACTTTAATAGCCAGTCTACAAAGGACTGATTTTCCTCCAGGCGTTTCTTCTCTCGGCTGACAAAGACCCAGACCTGCAGTCCACATACCAGCCTTGATGCTAAACAATCACTTGTGCTTCCTTTAATAAAATGATGAGACATTATTAATGAAATGAAAAAGGAAATAAAGGAAGTGCTAGGATCCCTCTGCTTAGGCAGGGATTGGGATCCTGGTGGGCTTTGTCTGCTATGAACTTGATTCCACATTATTATCTACAGCTCCTTTAAACAACATACATCCATCCAATTTACCAATTAATTGGAAGAGAAATCTGACCCTTCTCATCCTGTCATGTACCAGTAGACACTTTAACATCATATCATTGACTTATGCATAAATTACCCTTGCCATACTTGAGTGCCATGCCAGACTTCCTGGCATAGTTTTTGGTTAAATGGTAATAAGGAGTTGGAGTCTAGTTACAAGTGGCAAATACAGTTATTTTTCCTGCTACCAAAGACATCTGATTCTTGCTACATGATAGTTCTAAATTATCAAATCTGGTGACATCATCCCCAGTATTAGCACTTAAGCCTTTCAGAAATCCTATGAAAGCAGTTTCTGTTTGTTCTCTTGCATTACAAATAATTTTTCCCATGCCAAACTCTACACCAGAATTCTCCTATGCCCATTTGACCCTTTTTATTCTTTTTTATATGGCAAGATGGGGTCAAACTCTTCTTAAGTATATCAGAGTCTTTATGTGCATGTTCTTCAGTGATTGACCCTTCTTTAATATTCCTGGGATATGCTCTGGCTGGCTCAGTCACAGGAGAACAACTGGAGATGCTGAAAGAAGCTCATTCACCCAAACCCAGGCAAGGTTTCCCTGCCCAGAGAAAGATCAAAGGAGAATATCATTTCTACCTCTTTCTCCTTTTCTGGGGTTCTCTGGACTGAAGAGACAGCAGGAACACCCTTGATGTGCTGCTCTTTAAAACAGGAGAGCAGGAAGACTGTGAAGTATCTTATCCTCACCACAAGTAGGAGATCTGCAAGAATTCTTAGGAGTTGCTGGAATTCATATTGATCTAACAAAAATGGTTTTCCTATGTGCCATGTGTCACATCATCCTTCCCTACCTGCCCAGCATTTCTAGCCCACAGCTGTTGTCTGTCCTTTGTTTTGTTTCCTGCTGTCTTTAAGAAACATCCATTTGTAATCAATTCTGTAATTACTGTGTGTGATTTTGTTTTTTAGAGGATTGATAGTAGCCCTAGTAATTCCTCTGTCTTGCTTTGATCTCTCTTGTAGTTTTAGTTATGAGATTAATGAGCAGAAGCTTCCATTGCTGGATATTTTTTAGGTGTTTATGGCTGCTATAGCTGCATCTTCTCAGCTTTGCTCCTTTTAACCAACCTCCTGAAAGCCTTAAATGCTTAAAATTTAGCCATTTGAAATTCATCACAGCTGCTCGTCCCTGATGATTGTTGTCTATTAGTTCTTCATGCACAACTGCATACTCAGAGCAACTGCAATACTTCTTTGACATTATCTTCTAAAGACAATGCTACAGTTTCTGCATATTGCACAAGATGTAATTGAGAACAGCTTTCTTGCTTTTATGCTGCAGAATTCTCACACAGTCAGTATTTTTTCTTTAAGTTGCCTTCATATGTTCTTTAAGTACCCAGTTCTGGGAAAGATGACATAAGAGAGGTTTCATAAGGTTTATTTATGCAAAGCTGATCTGTCAGCAGTATGTGCATAAGGTTTCCTGGAAAAGTTGCTGTTTGCCAAGTCAGTGGCATGCTTCCAGTAAGGTAAGGAGTGAAGTCTCTTCAAACTGTCACTGAATGACAGGCTTTGCCTACCGTAGGCTGTGTGATGAACAGAGGGGAGTTATTTTGGGCTGTGATTTTGAACATTGGCATGGTTGTGTACAAGAAGCTTCATAAGACTAGCGGAGTATTCCTTTCCCATCTGGTATATTCATGTTTTCGTGGTAATAAATAAAAGTGTGCTTTCAAAATGGGAAACCATTTGAATTAAACCATGTCTAAATATTTTCAGACATGAAAATACAGTTTTCAGACCTGGAATGAAAATTGCACCAGGAAATACTTTTATATACAAGATAATGGCTTTGTTTAACTTTGGCCATGAACTTCAGCCTGACCAATTGTTGCTTTCTAACTTACTGAAAGCTAAATTTCCTTTTCTTTTATATTAATTCTTAAAAATTTGTCTTATACTCAGAATAGGTTCCTATACTAACTGTTTAAATAACTGAAATATTTATATGTAAATAATTGCTAGCTTTGTCTTGTTAAAAATTGTGGAAAGAGTATCTGAAAGTGACAGAAAAAAAAAATAAATGAGGTTCTAAATTCTCTACTAAGGAAAACCTGTGCCTGTGTATCTAGCTATTCATTATCAATTGGGGCCTGTAAAACAAATAATGTTTTGCAAGGATTTGATTTGGTGCAAGTTATCTGGTAGCTGCTCTGCATTGCACTGTTCCACCCTGGGCTTAGAAACACAGCCCCATCCTAATCAAATCTCTGTACTAGTTCTGTTCTCGAGCTGGGCAATTGCAGACAAGGACCAAGGCAAAAGGCTTTGAAGCTGAGGATGTCTGTTTAATTAGCCTAAGATTCATTGCTTTCCCTCTTCTTAATTAAGCTGAGGTAATCATGAAATCTGTTTGACAACTGTACTCTCAAATGTTGCTCATCTATTTAATAAATGGGCAGGTAGGGGATAATTAGTTTCAGTCCCTTTGCTAATTTTCCGAAATGAAAGAAGAAAGATAGAGTTAATTTAGGAAGATGTTTTAGAGTCTCTTTTCTACACAAATTGGGGTAATAATAGCAAAATTTTACAGAAAAGAATTTGCAAGCTTCATCCAACCTCCCAGCCAAAGAAAAAATCCCCACAACTTAACAAGACATCTAAATTTCCCACAGTTTTGTGGTCCTTAAGGCATCTGAATATTTTTACAGGCTGAGGACTTCAGCTTCCTTCCCCAGGGTGTTAGCAAAGAGCCACTGAATGAGTTCTGTACATGAGCAAACCCACAGTTTCCAATATTTAATTTCTTTTGCTGGCATGAGGATGTTTCCTTAACATGATTATTATATGTAAATGCTTCTAACTGTCACTATCTGGTGTTAAATATTTAGATGAATGACTAAAGGAAAGTCAAGGAGACAAACTGTTTCCTTTCTAAGTGTTTTTGGGACATCAGTATTAAAATCTACCTTGTGCCTCATTAACGTGAAGGAAATTCCCATGGGAGTGTCCCAATAGTCAGGCACTCTGCAGTATTCTTCATGATGCAAGATGGTTCTAGATCACAGACCATGAAAGTATAAATATACAAAGCATTCACTGATGTTCATTTTCATATTTATGTGCATCCTTTTGCTACAGTGAAGTAGTATTGGACTAAAATTGACAGTAAGATCCATGCTTACCATGATCCCTAAATGTGTAAATTCCTTGTGGAAGTCCCTATGAATGGCTTCAAGGTAGTAGGTGGGGAATAAGCAGGATGATTTAAAGACATTGTGACCTTTAATATTTTTAGAAGCAGCAGCATTGTTGTAGACTGTAAGAGATACACAGTATTAGAAACCTTCAAATGTGTAAATACGTCCATTTGGATTTTGCAGTCTTGTCTGTAGCATTAGGCTTGTGCAAGGTTAGTGGGCAGAATGTTTCTTATTGTGTTTCACTTATAAAAGATAATAAATATTACATCAGCTGCCAGAGTCCTGCTTGTTGCTGTGTCTGATTTTGTTGAATAAATGTTTTATTAAGAAACAGATTTTGAGAAAAATGACCTTGTTCCTTTTCAACTCTGCTGGACTGGCTGTTCAGCATTTACTTACTGTGGTGTTGTGGATCAGGGAGATGATGTAGCTGTTAATGGGTTAATCCAGTCCAAAGTTTTCTAATCTTGTAGCTGTAGCCACATTATCTAAGCAAATGCTTCCTGGGTTAGGAGAAAGGTGCACAGAGCCTTAGGAATTTCAGATTCAGAGGAGACAGAGAACAATGAGTTAGCTCTGAGACACAGTGGCATAGTTCCTTCAGTTTTGCTCCAACATTTTCCAGGTCTGGGTTTCTGTTTTCTCCATGCTGGGGATCAGACTGCGTTCCTGCCCCCTTTGTAATGACAGGCTGGAAGGAGCATCTGCTAAGGATTGCCCTCTGCTTTGTGCTGTTAACAGTGATGATGTGCTGGTTTGCTAATGGTGTTGATCATGATTGGACCCCAGGGAAATAGATGTTTGTCTGAATCTGTTCTGAAGACAGAGCTATTGATAGATATTTATTTGCATGGAAAAAAAAAATCTGCCTAACATGACTTATTTGGAGCAAATGCTTTGGAGTAACTGCTTGTAATATCCAAATCTATCCACCCAGGCTATGTGCTTTTGTACTTCTAGTCTTTCTAACTTCAGCTCCTATGCCATATTTTCAGTACATCAGTCACACTGAAATACCCAAAAATAAAAATAAATTGTCTGGTGGGTCACTTCCAGTATTTCAAAGATTCTCTTCTGTCTTGATCTTAGGTATTAGATATCACTAACTGTCTTTGAAAGATTGTACTTTTTTGCTTCCACTTGTGTTTCAAAAACATCTAAGTGACCCTGGAATCCTGCTGGGGAAAAATGGCATTTTCCCAGCAAGCTACAGTGTTCCTAGGGGACCCACACAGGATACATGCTCTTTCATCTCACCCTTAAGAAATTTAGACCTATAATTTACAGAGTTAGTTTGAAGCTTTGTTTTCCCTTTTTTCCCTTTTTTTCTCACAATATATTTCTCATTCTGAGAGAACAGAACATTGTCTTGAGTAGTCCTGCTTCAACAGAGCAAGCCTGTCTTTTCAAGGACAGATCATTAATTCCTGGTGTGTCCTGTTAAATTTTGCATGTCGATATTATCAAACTCCCCAACAGAAATGTTTTGAAATCTTTTTTCCAGCTACCTCTGTAGCTAGCCCTTAGGAATCATTTTCTTCCATTTGATTCATGTGTTGTTGCTGAGTTGTGGTTATTTGTGGTGGTGGAGGTGGTGATGGGTTTGTTTCCTCCTCCTGCAGTGTATATTTTAATCATTCTTGTGTCTCTGGAGAATCACAGCTCCCATTCCTCCCCAGGGTCAGCTACCTAGAAACCTTCAGCAAACTTTGGATTCCTCAAGCAGATTATTTCCTTGGTATTTCACAGCCATGTCATAACCTTGGGAATGATTTCCCAGACAAAGGTTGTTGCTGTTGACGAGGAAAGCACATGGCTCTTCAAACCAGACAGTTGTGAGGAGGTGGAGTTGACCAGTTCAGTATCTTGAGCCATGAGGTCATGCTGTGGAGTGCTCTGATGTCATCCTTTTTAATAATTGCCTGGTAGCTTTTGGAAAGAAGAATGCACAGTCAGAGATTGAAGCAGCTGTTCCTGGAAAGTATTGGGCCATCTTCCTCTCATTCTGTTTTATTCTTTCTTCTTTATGTGTGCTGAGTTAGGAGAGAGAGGAGTTGTTTAAATGTTTGCTATGTGCTTTTGTTCACTGTTCTATTACTGAAATAAGTGATTCATGCTTTCTGGTGTTTGAATTTCCAAATAATCTGAGCACCTATGGTTCTTACTGTAGTTGGAAGCACTAAACTTTAAGCATCCAATTTTTTAGGTCTTCTCTATTTCTCCCCATTGTTATTATTCTTTATTCATTTTGCATAAATTACTGAAGACTAGTGTTAGTGAACACTTTATTTTAACATATTTGGTGGGGTTTATTATATTTTCTCATAGTCAAATTCTTCTTTCTGCAAAGAGCAAATGAAAAGTGATAACGCTAATTAAGTTATGTCATGTTCAGAGATGCTTAGATTTCAGTTTAATCTCCTGCACAAAGGGGAATTTAATCTAGCAAGACATAGAAGAGAAACTAAGTTTCGTGTTGCTTTGTTCTGTGTAGCCTGTGTTCTGTGCTCAATGCACCTTTTCTTATTTCTGCAAGAGGTCAGTGTTGGAAGCATTTGCTCCTTTCTGATGCTAACTCCATCTTGCCATGGATCTTGGAAATTGCTTATTCTACTAAGCCCTAGTTCCTCTAGGTGTGTGCCTTTATGTGAATCTCAGCTGCTGTTTAAAGACGGGTGTCTGTGTATCCCTGTGTTGGAAGCAAATTGGGAAAAATGTGTCCTGCTGCCCAGAAAACTGCAAACAAATATACAAGTACATTTTTTAATCCAGTCTTGCACTTGGGGTGCGTGGTTCATGATTTCTCAATGATTGAGTTAGAATCTGTCTTATAAACAGAGCCTAAATAGTGAAGAGTTTTTATTGCTGAATTTCTAGTGCACAAAGTAATACAAGATTGACAGAGTCAAAAAAAAAAAAATCTTTGCTTACTGGTATAATCTTATAACCAACAACTGACAGAGGATATAGGAATAAGTTCTAATGGCTGTGGCATGAGAAACACTAGAAAAGATGGAGAAGAAAGAAGTGGTTCACCCAAACTTTCTCTTCCCCCTGGTTCCATACACAGACCAAAAGAAAAGTTCACTTCTTGGGCTGTATAACTGCTGCCTGGTTCCAGTGACGTAAAACTGTGCTTTTATTCCTTCAATCAGAATGCTAAGATGCAAATTTATAGAACAACTTGAAGCTGTGGAACTACATTCTGAATTGGATGCCAGAGCTGTATGGCTGAAGTCTAAGTTGGTGGTTTTTTTGTACTGGCAGAGTTTTACAGCGACTGCTCTTCTTCCCTCTATGTTTTTTTGGACCTTGATAGTTCATACTTAAATTTTTAAAATAATGATATTATAGCTACAATGATTGCTTATCCAGTGTGTAAATGAGTTAAATTACTTAAGATGTTGTTCTGAGACACTTTTATTTGACACAATAAAATCCAAGTTCTCATTACCATTCCTGTAGAATGTGCAACTACTCCAAAGAAAATGCCAGATTTTATTCTGATCTGAGTAGCTGCAATTGGCTCTAGACCTGCCATTTCATGGGGGATAATTCACCCAAAGATTTTATATGCTCTATGTGTGTTAATTGTTCTTTTTTCATTACACTGGTAAAATATTTTCTCAAGTGTATTATGCTAATTTTCTTTAGGTTGAAGTGAGCCACATTTATTCTAGTGGTGCAAGGTCCTAAAATTTGCCTTGTGTATTTATGGATCTGAAACACTGCCCTTCCTCTCTTGGATCACATCAAACTCAGGTCATTGATGCTGGGAGAACTCCTAAGATGTCTTTTCTAAGTTTCCCCTGCACCATCCTGAAAATATCTTTTGAAATTTTCTTTTCCCCCTCCATTCTTGCTGTTGTGTTTCTTTCATCTTTTGTCTTGACTGTCCATGCTAAAGGTCCTACCCTTCTTCATACACAGGCCTCTGGGGAAGACTAATTTCTGAAATTTTCATTTTTTCTAATATTCCTCTTTTTTCCTTTTTTCTCCTTTAAATATAATGCCCAGGATTACTGCTCAAGGGATGTTTTGCCTAGGTTAGTGTAGCAAAATATCTGTGCTTCCTTTTTTATTGAAGATTCTCCTGGCAGCACAAACAGCTAGGAACTTAAATATAATGAAATGAAGGCTCCGAGTCTGCAGCTAATGACAAAGTTGCAGAATTTGCATTTTTTTTCTTCTGCCTGCTTTCCTCAACATCCCAGATTTTTGTTTCAAGTCCTGATTGGATGACTTCTGGCCTCATGTAAAATATTCATTAACTGGAGTCACAAAGGTTCTGTTAAATATTACAGGACTCTTCTGCAACTCAGTGATTTTTTTATTTTATTTTTAATTTCTATCACCACCACCCCTGCAAAAAATCCAAGTAGAATGTTTTTTTATTTTGCAGAAAGGGAGGCTAAACTTCCTGTTGCATTTTCTGCAGGCAGGCATTGTTGTTGCAGCAGTGGTGCTCTGGTTGTGCAGTCACAGTCATACTTTGAGAGCAGGACCCAGACATCCTGATGTAGCTCCCAGAGATGCTGCAGAGACAGACCCAAGAGGCTGTTATAGATCAGGACAGCAGGATGAAAGATTCATATCAAGTTCTCAGTGGCCTCTCTCCTCCCAGGCTGTAAATACCTCACCCTTACTTGCCCTGCTTTGTTATTGGCAGAGAGCAGGCACAGCTGGGGGAAGGCCTGGGGAAAGCCTGCTCCCTGTGCACCAAACCATCCTAAATTATAATTATCAAACTGGGCGCACAACAGGTATTTTTCAGACTAAATCCTCAGATTGTTTTGTATTGTTTTAAGCTACAAAATTGCCCGGCATTAATAATGATTAGCACGGTATTTAACTAGAGAGAGCATTAAATTAACTTTTCTTCAGGAAACACATGCTGTATCTAACATGAAAGGCGCCTTTGCCTAGAGCTTAACTGGTACCAATAGAAATAACAGAGCTAATTAATGTCAGCTCATAAAACTAATGACTGTGTTCTTTCCAAGTGGTAGCACCCGTTCTTTCAGTGGCATGTACAGCTTCTGTACTTTCAGTCGGTTGGCTTTGAATTTTTTTTTAAATTAGAAGACTTGCCTGGAGTTTTTGCTTTATGCTCTTCATCTGGCAGGTCCAGAAAGCCTATTTCTCTTCAAACAAACCCAAACCAGGACTAGGCAACTATGACTCATCCTCTTTTTGTTGTTGTTGTTATTATTATTTCTGCATGTTGTTTTATTTTAGTCTTATTTCTCTTTGATACTTTTTAAAATTCTAAACCAAGTCTTTTCTATTCTCAGTAATCATCAGGGTAGGGGGTTTTTTATGACCGATTTCAAAATCTCATCTTTCAATTTCCATGTCTATGTCAGCACTTACACAGTGCAGGCATTCAGGTATGGAGAAGCTTTTCAAGGCACCTTATTTTTGAATTTCAGCATTTATGCAAGGGATTCTTGCCCCTTGGGATGAGCTCTGTTAAATTCAATTGAGTTCCTGATGCTCGGAGTACACTTTTCTTCGCTGTGGGGCAAACTGTGTTAAAGCTCTGGGCTCCTGGCTATACAGTTGCCAGAAGCAAAATTCCAGCTGAGTTCAGTGATGTTATCCCACCCAAAGCCTAAAACTACTATTCACTTATTCACCGATTGTCACCCAATGGAAAGAAAAGTAGTTATGGGCTTATAGCAAGAGAGAGAGAAAGGCGTGTTCTTAAAAATCCAAGAATTGCAAGGAGGAAAACTGAGGCCTGTAAGGACGTGTAAGGCATTTATGGTTCTGCAGAGCTGGAATAATTAGAGCTTTGCAGATGTGCCAAGCCTTTGGCAACTGCAGTTTGAGTCAGTGGAATTGCATCAAAGGACTTGCTCACCAAAAACACCTCATGTAAAACAGCTGTGAGAACTAGAATTCCCTGCTGGAACAACAGCAAATTAAATAAAATTCCAGATGACATTATAAGGATCTTCAGGTCAGTTAGGAAGGATCACCCCTCCTGCTTCTGTCAAATATTGATTGAAGACAGTGTTGCTTTATCACAAGTCCTAACCACCAATAAACCCATGCAAAAAATCTGTTCTATAAAATGTACTTTTAATCCCACTTTAGAGACTCAGCAGCAGGAATACGTCAGAGCTTTACTTACTCTTCACCCAGTTTTACAATTGTTGTGTCCATAGTTTCTTGACTAATGAAAACGATTTGTTTAAAATTAGATGACAATAAAATGCATGGAAAGGCAAAGTCTTCCTCTTAACTAGGATTGTACCAAGATATTTAATCATCAGGCAGCTCAACCTGACTTAATTGTTATAGGTTCAAAAATTAGCTTCAGTATGCAGCATAAAATTGTTCTTCTGAGAGCAAAACGTTGGCTTTTAAGAGAAGAACTGGATAGGCTTGTGGCACTGGCATGTGAGCAGACAGAGTTAAAAACATTCCTTTGGTAGATGGAGGCCTGAGGATTTCATGAAAGACATGTCCTTTTAAAAGACTGTTTTTTTAAAATTAATTAAAATGGGTTTGGTGTTATATTTTATGCAATATCAGGGCAACAGGTACCACTAAACTTGTAGCTTTGGTGTACCTGCCTGGTAGTTCCTCTGACACTGAAGGTCTCTCAAAAGGGCTGCACCTAAAAAGTAGCTGGTGAAAAGCCTTCCACTGACTTGAGCAGTTGTTTAGAAAAAAATGGGACCCAAGAGGCGCAGAATCAGACTTCAAGGTGGTATTTCAGCCCCTGACCCTAGCCCACTGGCCTAACAAAACAAATTATTAGGTATTTTTCTGCTCCGTGTAGCACCATCTTTCTGAAGAAGCCAATTTTAAGAAATATGAGTGTCTAATTATTTTCCTGTGAGTTTCCTCATAGTGTCCAAAGCTATGGAGATTAGAGGAAAAGGACTGAGAATCTAAGGATCTCAGCTAGCCTTTTCCCACTTATGAACAACCTTTATTGTCTGGATAGCCCTATGTATGGAAGGTTTATGAGCATCTCACTTTTCCTGGTAAACCTCTAATAGTATAGAGCTGAGCTGTCATTAGTCCACGTCTTGCTGGGTGCTGAAATGGCCAACACAAGGAATCTCTGGCCTAAAAGGTAAGTGGCCACTTCAGCAGGGATGTTTGCTTGGCCATGGGATCAGCCTGGACCTGCTGGACCCCTTTGAGAAGGAGCAGAGTAGAAATCTTGCTGGGCTTGCAGCCCCTCTTCTCTGTGTTGCAGTGATTCCAGCAGGAGGGAGATATCAACAGCCCAGTGCAGAACCTCACGGTCTCAGGCCGGTTCCCTGCCTTACTTGCCAGTTCTGCTTAACTTTTTGGAAATTAGCTGTGACCTGGGAGTTCCTCTGTGTGACACCAGCCAGGCAGCTCACTTTGGCCCTCAGTGCTGGGTATTGCACTCCTGTAGTGTGGTGTTTGCTCTTTGGCAGCTTTGTTCATTCCTGAAGAATATTATTTTTAGCTTCGTAACTATTGAGGAAGAAGTAAAACTGGGAGAAGCGAAGAGAAAGGAGTTTCTGAAATGTTCACAAATAGGCAAAAGGGAGCAAAAGGGAGCTGTTTTCCTGCCAGTCATTTTTTCTTTTGTTCCTCAGAACTGAATGTATTATGTTCATTTAACTGAATATTTCAAAAAAGTCACCTTTTGCCACCAGAATTTATCCTCTATATTTTCCTCCTTGCATCATGTTTAAATCTCTCTACTTAGATTTTGTTATTTGGCATATATTTATTTATTTACTTGTTTACTTACTGCCTTATGCCAATAAGCAGCCTGCCACCACACCAATAAATGGGTAAAGAAATGAATGTGTTGAAAGAAACTGTCTGCACTGTGATTTATGCTGAAGCAGAGGACTCTCTTAGGTTCTTAAGAGGTGCATCACAGCTTTGAAAGTGACAGGCTTGAAGAGTGAATTGAGTTTCCTTGATGGAGCTGACCTCCAGGAATTGCTTCCTTTTCAACTACAAGAATAAAAACTTTACCGAGTTTCAAAGTTTCTCCCTTTCTTTTAGTGTTCTTTTCTTTTCTTAAACTGCTCTTGAAAAAATGTTAGAAGGCTGGGACCTCAGAAAAGGTGTTTTTGTACCATTTTGCTGTTTTGCTTTTTCTTATGCTCTGGCTTTGATGGATTTGCTAAGGAACTGGAGCTACCCAAGCTTGCTCACTCGATGAATCACTTTATGTTTTTGGATCTGAAGCTTTACTCTTCTCTGTCTCTAGCAATTCCTTTCAGAAATGAAGAATATGGCAGTAAAGATGCCTCAAAAACATGATTCCTAAATTTCATATGTAATAAAGTATACATAAAGCTGTACTGAAGTTCAGCCTGAATGAGCAGTGACCCAAAGATTCTTCAAAACACTGAGGTATGCATTTCACAATACAGCCTATAAGGAGAAGTGGGAAAATAACATTGAGGGCTACTTCATTTCCACTTGGTTCTTTCATTCCATTCATAAGGAAAATAGCCCTCTACTTCACGCTATCTATCCAACTTTTGGGCAATTTGAAGCCAACATAAATAAATGGGAATTGCTGTAAGTAAAGCATCGTTCAGCCATTATGTGGTTACAAAATAAGTAGGAGCTAAGAAAGTATTCAAAATGCAGGTGCAAAAAACTCCAGAGCCAAAGGAGCATTTTTATTATCCAGTCTAGCTCCCAAATTTCCTGTAGGTGCTCTAAGTTTATTCTCAGTGGAATGATTCAACTGAAAACCAATTAGAAAATCCCTGTATATGCCACTCTCCTACAGAAAGGCACAAAATGCTATAAACACCAAGTAACCAGGAATTGCTCTGTCATTAGACTTTCCTATCCTGAGTCTCTTGATATTATCTGAAAGAGAGTTTTGTGGTTTCACTGTCTTTAGGTGTAAGTTTCTTCTGGGGACAGCATTGTGTTATTTAAAGAGCACTATACTAGTAAAAAACTACTAGGAAATTGTGAGCTCTTCTCAGTGAGAGCTCCCTAATGTGTGATTACTTAAAAATACTCTCTGTAACTTGTTCTTCTGCAGTGGTACGGATGGAGAACTAGTAGATCCAGGGTTGCTCCTCATCAGTTTGAGGAATTGTTATGATTTCTTTTAAATATCCTCTTATGATTTTTTTCTTTGAGTCTTCTGATGCAAGACTGAGCACACTTGGAAAACAGGACTTGAGAGAACTTAGTGAAAGAATGCTTAAAATCTTAATCAAAAATATCCTAATGTGATTACCCTTAATAATCACACTGGCCAAGAAAGAGATGAAAGGAAACCCAGCTTTCGCTCTCTGTGGAAATGTCTGGTCTAAACTGTGGTACCTCAGGTGGCTGGGGAAGATCACCCAGCGTTTTAAGGAATTCTTTCTTGAATTCTTAAATGTTTCAGTCCATCATTGAGCACCATCAGAGCAAATATTGTCCTCCATGGTAACTCTCAGCTGTACTTTTTAATGGTCCATTCAGCCCAGATGCCGAGACACATGAGCAGTATCTCAAATAATGTCTAAATTAAGTAGCAGATAGAGTCACTGTTTGACTGCAACTGGCCTGAGATTATCAACAGTCAAGTCTCCCCCTGTCAATACCTTAATAAAAATTACATGCTATGGTTTTTTGGGTTTGTTTTTTTTCCTTTTTATTTCCCCCTTTGGCTAAACTAGAAGCCAAGAGAAGATGATGTTTTGTATTCAATGTGTATTCCACAGCCAATTGCTACAGTTATTGGGTTCCAAACAAGACAGTGTTTTTAATGGGTTTATGGTATCTATTTTTCTTATCTAATATTAGAGATATCTGTCTCAATGCTTTTGGTGAGCTTTCAAGGATTATATCAACTTTCATGTCTGCAGTTTGGGATACAAAGGCTATTCAAGCTGGCTGTAAATGTACTGCTTGAAGGTCAGAGGAGATCTACTGTGGCACCATGGAGCTTCCTTTAAGTTGATTTACAGAGCTGAGAAGTCAAAGGAGAGATGTTCGCTGAAAGCTACCTGAGGTTTCTCCACATTGCACAGTTTATGGGTGCATACCTGAGCATGAGAAACAATTTCTGTGAGTTTTGTTTAGCTTGTCATTTTTTTCTCAATTTTTTTTTTAATGATTCTTTATTTTCAGCACCAGCATGATCCAAAAGAGATGATACAGTAAAATAGCTCATGTCTGAAACTGAGTTTGCTATGAGCTTTCCATATAATAATTAGTACATCATCTTTCCATTTGCATTTTTTACAATAGAAGTATATACAAAAACCAGAAAAAAAAAAAATAGAAAGAAAAAGTAATATTTCTGTGCCTGAAGAATACATTTTGAACGAGCATGGCACATTCAACTCCTGTGTGGCTAAAATCTATGAATGTATAAATAACTAATGTATATTCATACTGTCAGTAGCAATTGAAAGTCTCCTACTCTTCTGACCACAAGAAATTGCATTCTGGTTTTTGTTCTCCAGTCATTGTGGCTTTTCCACTCTACCCATGGGGGAAATGACCTTAAAACCCTGTGAAACAGCAGGGATTGCTGGAGAGGAGAGTGTTCAGAGAATGTTTCTCTTGGTCCTTTTTTGTGTTTTGCTTTTTCCCCAAGTTGGCTTAATCTGTCCTCTACTATGAAGTCTGTGATAGTCCTAAGCTCTACCTGCACAAGGACACTCATGACTCCTTTTCCTTGCCCAAAGGTGCCAGCTCTGTTGGAATTACCCCGACCATTTTTTTAATTGCACTCCCACTGCTGTGTACTTCTGAAATCTCACCTCGACTATTTTATCAGGTTTGTCATGGTGCCAACAAGAGCTATATAAAATAAGATAAGCAAAGCAAGGTTTCTCACCTATTTCTTTTTGCACCTTCAGGAGCCCAAAGGTAGAATCTAAAAGCTTGTTGAAACAAATGACTGTGAGCAATTTTGGTGAGATTGATTGAATTTCTGTATTTACAGTGGGCTTTAGATGAAAATGCTTCCTTCTTCGTATAGTCCTACTTCAGAAGATGCGAGCAAATGGTCTGCAGCATCTAGGAAGGCAGCTGAAGTGGAAGAAAAAGAGAAAAGATGAGGGGGAAGAGTAGTATTTTTGGACAATAAAGACCACATTATCCTCACTTGAACTAACATGTTCAGAGTGGCAGTCACAACAAGAAGGATGAGAGTGATATGACCTCTAATTCAAGCAATTTGCAGGACTAAAGTCCTTAAGAGTGAAGATGGAGGGTAAGGAATGCTGAGCAGCTCTTGGGTTAGATGGGAACAGTGTAATGATAATGAAAAGTATCAGCAGTGCAAAGGGGTTAAAAAACGCTCAGTCTCAAGTCTCTCCAGGAGCCCTGAACAGTTTCAGGAATGAAGTGGGCTCAGAGGTTGAGACAAAACAATATGTTCATCTGAAGGGTCACATTACTTTTGGCTACAAAAGAGAACGGGAGAACACTTGAGAGACTTGACCTAGGAGAAATATTTGACTGGGATGAAGCTGGCAATAAAAAAAAAAAAAGGTTAGAGCCTGAATTTTCTTTTGTATAGTATCATTGACATTGGTCAGGTTATTGCAAAGTAGAGATACTAAAGCTTTGGCTTAGGCTAGATCAAAACTATGAAGTTCACAGGCACATTTGAAGATCTGTAGGTTTACATCAAGAATCAGTTTTTAGCTTGAACTGCCTCTTGACATCTGCTTCAGCAATAGTAGTCAAGTTGGTGGGCTTGCAGGAGATTTTTGTGCTGGTCTTTGTTCTTCTGCAAGGTTTTCTGATCGTGACTTCCAGACATATTTGGGGTTGGACGGCTGATTCGGGGTAGTTTCCCACTTTCAGAAGTCTTTGCCCTTATTGAATCATAACTGCAAATCAAGCTTTGTCTCAGTTTCTTCCAAAGTGACACAGCTCTGGAATAGTTGTGTATTTGTGAGGATGAGGATCTTGGAGGAATATGTGCACAGTGAGGACAGCATTGACTGCAGATACCACGGGGTAAACTGCCAGGGCAGGGACTCTGGCTCTTCCCATCCTGCAGCATCACACTTTTCTTTCTTTGTCTCCGAATTCTTTAGAGCTTCTGCAAGAAACATCAAAGGAGACTTATCAAATGCTTTGTACTGATGATATGCTGCAATATTTCTTTTTCCCTTTGACACTTTTAAGCCAGTTCTGACAAAGATTTCTTTTGTTGTTTTAGTGGGGTTGGTTGGTTGTTTTTCAGTTTTAGTTTGGTATGTCTTTTGTCCTTGGAAATTTTGTGGTTTTCTCTTTTGTCTTTTATTTTGATAGAGTAGTTATTTCTCATAACTGTGGTTATGTTTGATTCCTAAACAGTTCATGTGTGCATTTTACACATGTATAAATGGAGTGTTATAATTGACTTTACTGACATAGCTGTGGGGGGAAGGAAGGGGATAAGTAGAGATACCAGAAAGCAAGAATGTGCTTTTCAAGTGCCATCACTTCTGCTTTCAGTTTCAATGTCCTTTGCTGGTTAAAAACTCCCTTATCCTTTTACATGGGAGATGTTAGACATAATGAGTGTGGTCTGGTGTTTGGAAATTTGTGTTCTTTAACCATTGGCTTTAATTGCTTTTTTAACAAGAAACACCCTCGAGTGAAATCCTGGTGTCTGACACACTCCCTTGGTGTGTTTAGCTCTCAGTTATGAGAAGCAAAAGCCTCTGCAGAGCCCAGGTTTGTTGAGAATTAGGTTCTGCACTTTTAGTGTTTATTGAATCATCTGATAAATGATGAAGAGAAAAAAAATATTGTGATTAATGCAATGAAGGACATGTTTACTACTACTGCCATTTTATTTATTCCATATATACTTTTGATTTTGTTCTGTGGACTGGATTATTTTAATGCGATATTTTTATGTTACTCCCAGAGGTATGTAGGAAACACTCTGTTAGATGCACTAGAAAGATAGAGGGGTGATTGAGTATGTAGTAGATATATCCTGTAGCTTAGAGAAAAAACTCATCCCTGGGTTTATCATCCAACGTACATGTTCTACCCAAGTCTGGGGAGAAGTCTCATGATTTTAGGAGGCATGAGGACCTTAGTGATAAAAGATAAAAATGAAAAATTAGAACATATGCTTGTTTATTGCGTAAAAGAATACATATTGGAGATGAGGTAAGGATACAGTTTTCTGTAACCTCTTTTCAAAGAGGCAGTAATAGAACTTGTGCTCTTTTTTGCCTTTGGGTCACCTGACAGTTCCATCAACATTTTTCCATGGCTGCATTATAGCTAATTTTGGTGAGTGATTATACTCACTGAAACTTTATCACTATTCAACTTTTGCCAGGGTTGTGGAATACAGCAGAACTCTGTGAATGTGGTCATGTGTCCTCTCTCACCTTACACTTGATTTTGGCCTTTTAAAATTTTTCACATTTAAGAATGAGGTAGATCTTTTATATCATGAAAGGAAATTTCTGAGCGATGTGGGGATTGTTTTGTGCTGTACATTACCACTGATCCACCCTAGCGCCCAGTGGCTTTCAGCAACATTCTCCAGGCCATTTAAAGAGATTATTGTTTGGAGCAATACTATTATATTCTTTGATATTAAAGCTAAGTGGGAAAAAAGTAAATACAATTATTTTCTCATTGGAAAATGCTGTTCCATCAAACTGGTCTCAATGTACTAGATTTGTTTATTTTCTCTCTGAAGATTTTGAAATTTGCAGGTTTCATGCTGCTTTAAACAACAGAGCTCTAAAATCCAAACTCCTTTATCAAACAAAATTTCCATTCTCTGTACATCTTATCTTCAATTATGGGCAAAGGCTTCTGACTTCCTGCAGGCTCAAGGCAGGAGGCTAAAGATCATCAGCTGCACTAATGTCCACTGCCGGTTAATCCATTATTAGTATTATTATTTGAATTGCAGCAGTGCTTAAATGCCTTAATCAAGAATGTGACCCATGTGTGCCTATGCACACACACATAACAGGAAATAGTTTTGATCAAATGCCTGACTGAGCAAGCAAGAGAAGGGTAGACATTTGAGAGGCAGTGGTGAGGATCACAGAGTGTGACATTGTAAAAGAGGAAGTCCCTAGTGCTGCTATGAAAGAAATCTCATAGTGAAAAAGTTGGGTTTGTTTTTTTTCTGTTTTGCCGTTGACTTTGCAGCACTCCTTCAAAATTTCCTCCCTTTTTACAATGTCCTCTGTTACTGTTCTTTGTTCACCTGATTCTCATGGTGCCCCCAGTGGCTAATGGAACCAGGACTGATTGAAGGCACTACAAAGCAGAGCTATTGCATTCTTTTTATTGCTAATGATTTCAGCTCCTGGCAGATGGCCTAATTGCCAGAACCAAAGGAAGCTCATGAGAATCATAGCGATGGAACTGGTCCGGTGACTTTCAGTAAGATACATGGCTTATAAGAGCACACAGTGCATTGGCATAGTAAACATTATTGGTGCTTAAATGTTCTCAAAAGGGTTTGAATAATGGGTTTATTAAATGTAATTTACAGCCAGCTATAACTTAAAGAAATGAAGCAAAATATGTTTAGCAATTTCCTTGCATGCACTCTTCCGGGCAGCCACAAGCATAACCACTATATCTGAACCAGAAACTTACTTCACTGATGTCTTCACTTCTCTCCTCAGGTACATAAATTCTCATTAATGTTATTGAACTGCAGATGTGAGACGCACAAGCATATATTCCAGCAAAAGGGAGTTGTACATATTGACTCCAATTGGCTTGTTTTGGGAATATTATATTAAGTATTATCTGTCAGATTTGTTTGATTGCTTGGCTTGCCTGCTTGCCAAGTTTAATATTAAAGTCGTAGGGAGAAAAGACACATATTAAAAAACTTGTTAGATGGCAAACATGGAACTGGAATTTATTGCTTGTACTGCCTGTAGCCATCCCTCTGCTCCACCTTTTCTGCTGTTTACTTCATTCTTGCCATCCTTTGAGGAAGTCTGCTATCCCCTCTAAATTCAGTGGAGACAGAGAAGGAAAAAACAGTTACTTCTCTTCTGTGTTTCCTTAAATTTTATCAGACACTGGCTTTGGTTGGGCTGCAGCTCTCCCTAGTGCAGCAGCCCCTCAGGGTGTCTCTCCCTGTGGCCATAACTCAGTAAGTGGCTCCCTGCATCTCTTACTGCACAATGAGATTGTTGATACAACCTGTTAGGATTGCAGGGTAGAGCTGCTGTGATAGCAGCTCCAGGAGGGTTTTAATAAGGCCAGGGGGCACAAGGATAAAAGATACCAGTATATGTTTTTACTTGCCTTAATGTTTTTTGTTGCTGATTTCCAGTGCACGTGCAGTTTTCTGTTCCCTTCCTATTTCCCAGAATATA
Source organism: Illadopsis cleaveri (assembly GCA_013399915.1). Lineage (NCBI taxonomy): Eukaryota > Metazoa > Chordata > Aves > Passeriformes > Timaliidae > Illadopsis > Illadopsis cleaveri. The sequence continues at coordinate 821,860 of VXBB01011477.1, forward strand.
GATGAGAATCTCATTAAATTTAAAGCAGCTGTGCTGGAAAATATTACTCAGGTCAGAATCTTCACTAATATCTTTACATATGAGAAAACATTGATACTGTCTTTGCCTGCCTGCTTCAGAGCTGCCCCAGTTTAATCAAAGCATTTTATGTCTGAGAGACCTGGTTACCGTGCAAAGTGCTGTCCTCTGTGAAGTCTGGGATTTTTTTCCAGCCTGGCACTGTTGCTGTTTGCACATAGGCATCTATTTGCTGTAAGACTGGCACAGGTTAAAGTGAAACAAAGAGCTATTTCGCTCTGAATTCCAGAGAATTCCCGTGCCACTGACATCAGTGTGGTGGGAGGTGAAAATCCTGCTCCTAGTGAAAATCCTGCTCCTAGTTTACAGGCAGAGCAGCTAATTTGCATAGGCAGTTCAAAGAGCTGCCCTAGATTTAGATCCTTTCCTTGATTTGAATGACTGGGGAGCAGACAGGGGCTGAGGAAGCAAACTAAGGAGACTGCTCATTGCCTCACACTTCCCTCTTACCACCTAGGGCCACTGGCAAAAGAGTGAGTTCATGGACATGAATTTACTCTGTGGAAATTTGTAATAGGAACAGGTCTGAGAGCACTGGATAAGTGCTCAAAGAGCATGTTTTGAAACCAGAAAGACAAAGGCTGCCTTTGTGGAGATGAAACGATGCAGATGCTTCTTCACCCATGCTTGTTTACCTAATTCTTGCTCAGCCAAGGTGGGGAAGAGAAGTTTAACTTCCTTTACTTTCTCATTCCCAAAACAGTGTCACTTCTACGGACATGTCTGGTGCAGTGTTTGCTGAGCTTTCCATTAAAAGCTGCATTGCTGCTTGAGAGAGTTGTGAACAATGGCAACAGCACTGAATCCATCTGCTGAGTCAGAACAACATTTCATTATAAAAATAATTGTACTCATTTCTGCTTATTAGAAATGGTGTTTTATATTCTGCAGAAATTAGTGGTGTGAATTCAGAAGCCTATTAGTGCAAGTTTTTTCTTTATAGCTAATTCAGTTGGGATTTTTTCTCAAGCAGCACGTTTTATTGCCTTTCAGCACATGAACTATGACACTTGCATCATTACATTATGGGAATCTACAAAAAAAAAGTAAACTTGACCCTTTTAAACTCCTCAGCTGGCTTGAACTTTAAGCTGTGTTTTTCATAGTTGGAGATATAGCTTAAAAAACAAAAAGAAATTGAAATCTCCACATAGCACGACTTTGATAGTTAAATTGTTAAAATAAAATTACTATTATGAGACTCACAATAAGGTAACAGGGGTCAGAAACGTGACCTATCAAGTTATCATTTGCTTTGGAAGCTGCTGTTGTTACTTTAGAGTAAAATTTTTACATCCTTCCTGTGATGTGGTTTGGGGAGCTGCTCCACCATAGTTACCCTATTAGAAAATGGCCCAGTTTCCCTTTCTCAGTTCAATTATGGGATACAATATGATTTCAAAAACTGTATTCCTTTCTTCTTAAGGAGAAAACATCTACATGGAAAACAATTTTGCTTGAGTGCTACATTAAGACTTTTGACTGGAGAAAGAGGACAATCTCTGTAAATATATCATTCCTAAAATAAGCTGTGACTTATTGAAAAAGAATTCCTCTGCTGCTATAAGATTTATATACTGGCTTGAATTAAAGCAAGTTGCCCAGGCACATTGCAGTCCTGTATTGATCCCATTGAAGTGGTTTATGCCAGACATGGTAAAAATGACTTTGCCACTCCTGATTAGTGCATTGAAATGCAGAACTTCTACCATGAGGGGTGAACACCAGCTTATCATTCAGAACAGGGCTGTTATTCCTGGGAATTACCTACCATGAGGTAAAATTCTTAAGAGTCAGATGAAACTAACAAATAGAGTCAAATGTTTTGCATTGCTGTGCTCTTTAAGTCTCCAAAGATTTTTTTTTTTTTTTTCAACCTGGAAAAATTAGCCTTTGTTCATGTTTTGGGTGATGATTTTCTGCAAGTGCTGTGAAGGCATCTCACAGCCCCTGACAAGTTTCTGCAATTCTCCATTATCACCTTAGATAACAGAAGAGAAGGTTTTTTTCCCTTCATTGTTGTATTCCGATAAGAAAGGAAGGAATCCACAGCAAGTGCAAATAGAGCCCTGTAAACACAGGGGATTCAGTACAAAGGAGACACCCAGCACTCAGAAAAAAGCCTTTGATGGGATGAACATTTTGGCTATTACAGTGATTTTTGCCATCTTTGTATTGCAGGGCAGAGTCGTACATGAATAGTTATAGGCAGTACAGCTTCAGCCTTGAGAATTGTGACTGGGAGATGCTCCCACAGGAACACCATCCTTGCTCCCTCTGTTTCACTGTGGCTTCTTCCTTTTTCTGTGCAACACTGCAGGAAAACAGGCATTTCAGCTGCTTCTTTGTTAGTGATTTGCACGCTAGCCACAACCCAAAACAAACCAACCTTATGTTATGCTTTTTGCCTCACTTGAAAGTTGGTGAGCTTTTAATGTTCACTAACCCTTCTGTTAATTAGCCACCAGTTGTGAACAGTAACAATATATTTAGGTGACATTAGAAGAAAGCATGCAAGCACTGTCCCTAGTCCTTCAACATACTGAGGGTGTATTTCCATGCATTTGGTTTGGGCTTGATTGTCCTGATATGTTACTGTAAATGAGATCAGAATTGAACAGACTGGCCTTATTATGTCTTCATAATAACTGCAATACCCTGAATTAGCCTGGCTCATGCCCTCTCTTGTCCTCTGCTTTGTCGCTGTTGCTGTGTCTATCACTTCTTGCAGTCATCTTCTACACCAGAATTAATCACCTGTATGTTTTTCATGTGAATTCCAGGAATTATTCAGAGGCTAATGCCCATAGTCTGTTATCTCACACTTGCCAAAAGTCTGAAATCTGCTCAAAACAGTCACTGGGAAGCCATAGTTCATTTTGTTGTCACCTAATTGCATGCACCTGCTGGTGACAGCAGTAAAATGTGATATCTCTGACATGATGGCAGCAGATGGGATGCTCAGAAGAACTGCTTCCATTTTTCTTCCTAATGAGCACAGTCTTTTCTCTCTTTTTGCCTTTTCGCTGTGCAGGGAAGATACAGAGATATGCTGGGAAAGATGATGGCTGTGGCAGTGGAGCTTAATGTGACACTGCTGCATTACTCATACTTTTCCTAATAATGTGTCAATCAAATATTCATGCCTGAAACTTTCTTTTTAATGAAATTAATAGCAGAAGAGACTTTTAGAACCAAAAGGCCTCACAAGAACTCTGAATAGTGGTGGTACATTCAGCACAAGTAAAGCTACAAAAAGGCAAGATTTACAGGGAGAGCAAATTTCAATTTTCATTGCTTTTAGATGCTTATACCTAAACATGGCCTTGTCAGTATGAAAGTTTGTCCTCTCCCCCCTCCATTTTTAGTTGGTTATTGGGAAGAGATTTCCTCTCCTTACAAGCTTGGTATCTCTATAGCCTGACTCTTGTACCAGGAACTTAAAAACTGTACCCAGGTGAATGGTAAAGCAGAAAGTATTTACACTTTCTAACGAGGTAAAACTAATATTGCCAGCTTAATGCATTCCAATTGGAAATGTGCTTCATCAGAGGGGAAAAAAAGAGAAAAGCTGGTCATAAATTTCCTGGCAGACTGTTTTTGAGGGGGTTAAAATGCTTATACATCAGAAACTAATATGCCTTGGAAATAAAGCCCTTTCATAAAAAAAGAGTTCTGAAAGAAACAATTTCTTTTTTCAAGGAAGGTATTTAACCAAGGCCAGACTTGGCAACTGAAAAACCAAATGTTATTTTGAATGGTTTGATGATATACTGCTATTTAAATTTATATTACAGAATCTTCAGCATCCTGGTGGTGCTGTGCCTCACATGTACCAGTCACAGACTGGAATTTCATAGTCTGTAACTCTCCTGTGGTGGAAGAGGAAATCTGGGGTGGTATCATGGTTTCAGAGTGGGCTTGTATGAAAGTCATCCTAAGACATCACTCCATGTTTCTGCCCTTTAGGTTGTTATGGAGTTGTGACCTGACACTGGGCTATATGTCATGGAATCATAGAATCATTAAGGTTGGAAAAGATCTCCAAGATCATCACGCCCAACCTTTGACCAAACACCACCATGCCAACTAAACCATAGCCCTAAGTGCCTTGTCCAGTCATTTCTTGAATGCTTCCAGGGATGGTGACTCCACCACACCCCTGGGAACAGGCAGTCTTCCAGTGAATAAATTCTTCCTGATGTCCAACCTGAACCTCCCCTCATGCAGCTGGAGGCCACCTCCTCTTGCCCTGTCACTGGTTACCCAAGAGAAGAGACTGACCCCCACCTGGCTACAGCCTCCTTTTTATTGCAGAGAGCAATAATGTCTTTTTTATATTGTGCCACCCAAAACTGCCACCAGCACCTGAGGTGTGGCTGCCCCAGCTCAGAGCAGAGCAGGACAATCCCCTCCCTTGCCCAGCTGTCCATGCTGTGCCTGATGCCCCCTCCAAGGACAGGGATGTCCCTGCTGGCTGCCAGGGCACTGCTGACTCATGTTCAACTTGTCATTGATCAGGACCCCCAGGTCCCTTTCTGTGATTTCCAGCATCTCATTCTCCAACCTGTCCGTGTATCCAGGGTTATCCAGTACCTGATACAGAATTTGGAACTTTGTTAAACTTCTGCTTGGTCTTAACTGGGAGTCACTAAAGCCCTCTGGCACATTGCAGCTGTGGAAATGCAGTGGACTTTATGGAGGCATTTGAGGTCTTGTGAATAGACGATTATGCAGACATAATTCTGCTGCATAATACTTTCATCAGTTGTTTGCTGGTGTAAATGCAGAAACCTTTCATTTCTGCAGAATTTGATTCTATCTTATTGTTTTTGCCATAAGTATAAGAGAAAGGTTCATCTGGTGATTCCCATTGCTGAGCTGTATTTTGTTTAGGATTTTCAAAAGCACTTTAAATGACTTAGGAGCACAACTTCCATTAATAGCCATTTAAACATTTTTGGGAACTTCTGCTCATCATTCAGTCCATAATTCTTCCAGAGGAATGACTCAGGTAATGTTTGCTATATAAAGCTCCCTGAATCTGAGCTGAGGATGGTTTAACAAGTGGGGGTTTATTTAAAGCATTCATTGGACTTTGCTGCTCCATGCTGATCAACACTGCTGGTGGTGCAGATAAATACATTGTGCAAATGAGCAAATATGAGCCTCATCAAAGCCTATCAGCGGCCATCAAAAATCTCCCACTGTGAGCAACGTTCACTCAGATTCACAACAAATAAATACAGGGAAAAAGCAAAGAGATTGTACCACTGATAGCCCTTTATTTTTGCAGTTGAATAATAGCATTATTTCAGTATTAATTATTTTGTTTCCCAGCTCACTTACACTTGTGTGGACACACGTTCACTACCCTCACCAACTGTCCCCTCTCTCCAGTGGAAAGGGTTCTTACTATCACAGCATATTGCAAGGCTCCTCTTTGAGGAGAAGGAGGTTATTTGGGGTCTTGATGCAGGTGGTTGAAGCAATTGATAGAACTGACTGTTAAAATCACAGCCAGATCCCAAACCAAAACTTACCTCAAGTCCCCCTCCTTGTGCCTGCAGATCCCTCTTGTGGGAGCTGCGCCACACAAGCTCAGATTAGCTCTTCTACCATCATCATCCTCGTATGCCTCCCTGTGCAAGCAAAGACACAAATTTCCTGCCCAGTTCAAGGCAGGAAAGAGTTCTACTGGTCCCACTCGATCTTTTCCCATCCCCTGGCATGTTGGTCACTCTTGAAACACAGGTTGAAATTTCCCTGCAGATGCATTTTTGATAATACCTGGATGTGCAGGAATTGCTGGTGAGGTAAAACACTTGGTTTCTTTAAATCCTGCAGCTCAGCTGAGTTTTATTCAAGTGCAGTTCTACAATTTAGGTATCAGTTGAGAGGCATCTTCAAGATATATCGTTTTTGTTTTCCCTTTAATCAGGCTCTAAATCTAAATAAATAAATATGTAGCAGTAAATGCTCCGTGGTATATTTGGTAAGATTAACTGTCTTCCAGTAGCATAACAGCTCATGATAGTTTTTGCTATTTATGTTCCTGCTGAGAGAAGAGGAAAAGCAGCTAGTTCAGTGAGCAAATTATGAAGTATGTGGGTTAATGAAGTGCCTGTCATAAAGCTGATTGTTGTTTCTTCACATCCTCTCTCTTTGTGCTAACAAAGCTCTTAATACTACAAAGCTTGGAATACGGAACCTTCCTCTTTGTTTTTCAATGCACACCCATATTCAGAAAGAAAAAAAAGAAAAAAAAAAAATCTAGTTAAATGTTTTTTTCTACCAGTCCAAGTACACACTGTGAATAAGTTAAGGTATGCTTATTGAGACATGTAAATCCTTTAAGTTTTCAATTCCATTTCTACTAACAAGTACTTTTAAGTTTGGTTTACTGCAGATTTTCATGATGCTTTTGCTTTCCTCTTATAAACTCTATGTCTTCTTGATAGAGACAATTTTACCTTCTATGCAATATAAACAAGAGGCAAGGGATCAAATACACATTTCTGCGTATGTGTTCACAGTTTTACGTATCTCTCTAAAGCCATACATTTGTTCAAGAGATTATTAAGGTGGTTCTTATACAAAAATGAGCTTTGGATTCAATTTTTCCCCTTGCCTAGTAAGGAGTTTTGTGTTTGGAGTTAGGACCTATGCTTATAGCTGAAGAATAAAACTAAATAAACCCTCAAAAATAATCAAGAAAAACCCCAGGAAACAAAAACCAGTTTGTACCTATGACCCAATCATTGATTTGTAGAGAAGATAGGGACAGAGAGCATGAGAGTGAGCACTGAAGGCATTTACTACCCCATGTTTAGGCAGCACTAAGACTGGTAAGATCTAATCAGGAAATGTGATTGCAGATGCAGTTTCTTCTGTGTACTTTCCCTTCCATCTAAATACTCTCCTACCCCAACTCTAAATATAACTTCTCAAAGAGGAGATGGCAGAAGCATTTTCCAGACATAGTATGAACATGATTAATCAATATATATCTGGTTTACCTTGGCTTAAATTTCCTTTGGAAAAGGCTTTGGATTTTGCTGCATAAAATGAAGAAAGTGCAAAGGCACACAAAAGATCCTCTCTTTTCCCAAGTGTCCTGACTTGCACTTTGCGGGCCGAGTTGTGTGATTAAATGATCCTCATGTTCTTGCCAATCTCTGTGTGTTCTGTTATCGCATTTTCGGGAGCAGCACCATGTCCTTGCATCTTCTCTGGCATTGTAGATGTTGTCCCTGTTGTACAGAAGATGAACCAAAATGGAGATAGCAAAATTACTCTGGCAGCCGGCAGCACTAGAAAGTATTAAGTTGGGAGTCTCCGAACCCTGAGACTCTCTTGCTTCTTTCTGTATCCTCTGCAAGAGTAAGACAAGTGTTGGCAGGTGCAGGCAAGTACTTCACATACATCCCAGCTCTGTTTATTCCACGGGGGTTTGAGGTTCAGTCGTATTTAATAATAAACACCAGCCGTTTGCTGCTCCGCAGAATCCGTAATGGGATGCTGGCAGTCATATCCTGAAGACTGTGAGAGGATTTTTTTTGTTTGTTTGTTTGGGTATTTTTTTAAAGGCACAATATCATTATGTATTTATTATTGTAATATGAATCAGTGAAGTAATTTTAAGGGGGTGTGTGATGGCACTTTCCTCTGTCAGCCCCCTTCATTGCTGCTTCAGTGGTTAACAAACCTGGAGGTTAACAAACATGGATAAACTCTCCAGTGAGGGACTCTGGAACGTGGCAACAGTCAAATAGTTGTTTCCAAGGATTACAACATTAAATTAAACATAGGTCCATCCCACCCGTAGGAAGTAGTGCAAGAAGTAACTGGAAAATGGAGCAGCTTCTTCAGACACCGGGAGAGCAGTACAAAATCTCAGGAAGTCTTTGGCACTTCCCATCCCTGTTCTCTTTTAGATGCTGGGCTCCAACACAGAGATCCAGAAGGAAATTGTTTTGTCAAATGTTTGAAATGCAGTGAATGGTTTTTATCCTCTTAGCTGCTGTGTGGCTCTACCCAGACTTGATTTATTCTCACATATTGAATGTCTGAATTATCAGGCACTGGTCAAGTGCACAGGCCTTTTATGTTTTTTTTCGTTGGAAATGCTGATAATAGAATTTCAGCGGGTCATTTTGTTACATATGTAGCAAAAGAAATATTTACCTGTGTCTCCCACCCTGCAATTTAAAATAACTGTTATCAGTTTGCACTCCTGGGACCTCCCCAACTCTTGTTTTCTCAACAGCATATTTAAGGTGAGAGACTGAGTGCAAGCCACAGTATATCCAGGCAAAAATGTGAATATATTGTGGGTAGATGTAACCAAACCATTCTAGGTCATATGAGTAAAAGCAGTAATAAAACTGGGTTGCAGTGTTTTATGCATCACCAGCTTCTGGCAGCTTTGCATCTGCATGTCTTAGACACTCTTGAAAGTTTATCATCCCACCTTTATAACTTTTGTTGGCAGGAGAAAGTGGCCCAACCTGTTCTTCAGACACACCTCCAGCCTGAAAAAGTTGGTGTCAACCCAAAGGCACAGACTGATGTGTTGTCCCACCTGCTGGTGATCAGAGGCCCCAGGCTGCAATGGGAATGAGCTCTTTTTTGCTACTGTAAGGAGGAGGGAAAACAAGTGAGATCATATTTAGAGACGGGAGGGATAATATATAGTTCAGTCTCATGTCATCCTTTCTTAGGATGGCCTAGCCCTGACTTTTGAAATGTCTTTGCTTGTAGGGAAGGGAGACCTGCACTGTGCAAGGTGAGCAGGGGTCACATCCCCTTAGCCCTGAGTGCTGGTCCAGAGGTGGAAGGAACCATCAGTGACGTATCAACATGTTATAGATGGGCTAACTTCAAAAAATAAAAAATAAATCCACATAGTTTGTTGTTAGAAATCTGTTTCCCAGCAATAAAAAGAAATATCCAGCCCCTTTCTTCTTCCTGTAATTTTGTTTCCAGCAGAATCTGAAACCCTCAGTTTTGATTATTGCTATTGGGAATCATACGTGCTGTGTTTTATTTGATCCAAGATCGGATACAGTAGGCTGAGCCTGACCACAATAAACTTCCAAGTAGCTTAACCAGAGAAGCTGCAATCTTGGCTTTTCCCACAATAGCTATACTGGTGAATGCCACTTGCACATTTTTGTCACACATCAATAGGAATTTACAGCTGAAAAAGCCTTTTCAAAAAAAAAAAAAAAAAATCAATAGTTTTTCGTGACTGCCTGAAACTTTATGATTTGGCTTACTGGGTTGGTTAGAACTATTTGCTGAATCTTTTCTAGTGGCAGCAATAAGGTATGAAATACTTTTTTCTTCAGACAATATCTACACTGAATTTTTTTTTCTAAGTCTACATAATATAAAATGATTTTTTGCAGCCTGTACAATTATTCAATATGTATTTCTGCATTATTTTCACTGTTTGCATTTGTTATTTTGCACTTACTTGCTTTTTAAAGCAAAGCAAATTATTGCCAACAATAATATCCCTAAAGGGATTGCCCAAGGGGGCAGAAAGGCATTCTCCTTGGAAAATATGTTTGGGTTTTTTGTGGGACAGGAGGACATTATGTGGATTGCAAGGTTTATATAAATTTTAAGGAAGAAGGAGGGCAAGGAAAGGGCAAACTTTAATTTCAAAATGTGATACCACTGATTCATAGGTAACCTCTTTGGGATTGTGTTTGGGAAGATCTTATAACACCATAATGTGTTGATATTGCAATCATTATGTTTCCAAAGATCCCTGAAGGCCCTGCTAGGCTCTGTCAACCTGACCCTACACATTACAATTCCCTTTCCCATGGCTTTTTCTTCGGGAGCAGGGCAGGTGTAGAGTGGGATCACTCCTTGGTCAGGCTGTGCCCCAGAAAGGGGAGCCAAGGAAGCTAGAAGACTTCAGCTTCTCCAGGAAATCTTGGGTGGGAATGAAGAGCAGGGAGGCAAAGCTGGAAACTGTAGAGAAACATTCATTAAGCAGATATATTTTTGCTTTTGGAATGGTTGTGAAGGGCACTGGTGGGAATTGCCTGATGGGAAGGCCTGGACTTACCAGAGTGGAAAGTATCCCAGTATTCCACTCACTGGAGTGGAAAGTATCCCAGCCCTCGACATGGTTTGGAATAAGAGTAGAGTATTTCCTAAACCCGGTCTAAATCCCTCTGGACTGAGGACTGCCTGAGGACAGCTTTTCTGTTTCTTTTTTACGGCTGAAAATATGATGCAAAAAGATTTCACGTGTAACTGGAATTGAGTTCATACTGTGGATTATAATCAGCAGATTATAAATTGTCAGGAAAGAAATGCTGAAGTTATAAATCATAAACTACATCTTCTAGGCTAAAGGCTGTTTTTATTGTGCTGCTCCCCACACTTTTTGTTTGCTTCTGTATCAAAACAAATCTTACACCCATTGTCCAACAAATACGAGAATGACAAATGAGTTAAATCCTGGGTATGGAAGGTTTACCTCCATGTCTTAGGTTCCTTTATTAAAAAACTGACAGCATTAAGTGCTTTGTAGTTGATTTTTTTTTCCTTTCTTTTTTTTTTTTTTTTGTCTAAAGTTTTAAAATGAGCGTCTCTAGTGGATCATAGGCCATCTCCATGCGAGCCACATCCTGAAGCTTCATATTGACTTTCATTACTTTCTAAAACTAAACAATTGTTCACATCTATTTTTTTCTATTTTTATCCATCTCACTTACTAAGAGTCAAGCTAAAACCTTTCCTTATTCAATATCAATGCTAATAAATACGTGAAGGTAAATACAGAAATCAGGGTCAGTTTTATAGTGTGAAACAGTGAATCCGTGATTCCTTTCCAAATGCAACAACTTTAGCCATATGTCTGAGGTTTTTGTTGGTTTTTTTTTTTTAATAGGAAAATTATCTTTTGAAATAATTCTTATGAGGGTAATGAGAAGGAACAGAAGCCAGCTACCCTCTCTTGGAGTACACATAGGTATAGACAAGTACCTGTGACAGCACAAGATTTCCTGTGTGTCTGAGTACTTCTCTGTCTGGGAATGCATCCTGCTTTTTCACTGGGATCAGCACCTCAGCCAGGAGTTTAAGAGGCTGAGAACTGCTCCAATCCCACTAGCAGTGCAATCATTGCAAGGATTGCTTTAGCAGGATAACAGCAAGAAAAAGCATGAAACATTAATTTTAATTACTTAAGACACTGGGTTCTTCCTCAGAACAGATACACTGGTTTCAAAAGATAACATTTTAATTTCATTTTCCTTTAAAAAATAAAAATATAATTGAGCAGTGTGAATGAGCTGCCAATCAATTGTTCTGTATAAAGAAATGTGTTCGCATGCAGAAGTTAAAGAATGAATTAAGCTGTCTGCCACAGAATTTGACCCTAATTAAGGTGATTCTCCTTGATAAGTAATTAATCAGGAATCCTTGTTCTTACCCCTCTGCATGGAGAGTGGGCAGAAAGAGTTTCACCTCATCACTCCCCTACATACATCTCCATACATCAAATATAGAGATATATGAGCATTCATGGAGGCATCTGCAGACATATGCAGGTCATGAGAGGTTTATATTGGTGAAAAAGGTGGAAAAGGGGCTGATTGTCAGCACCTACCTTTCTGCTTCAAAATTAGTGTTTGAGTGTGGGATGCAGCACAGAAAATAATCATAATTACAATTATCCAGGCATTAAAGTAAGTCCTCCTGTAATATAAGAACTGGGGCTTAGTGGCAGAGCTGCTCTGGTGTATTCCTTGCTTGTGGTATGTTCTGTAAGATGGAGTATGTGGAGTTTCCTCCCAGCAGGGTGGGCTCAGCACTTGCACAGTGTGGAGCTGAGAGAGGAAACAGGAGAATGTTTCCTGGGGAGATCAGTCAGTCACAAATGCCCTTTGCACTGACAGAGCCGAGCAACCTTTTAGCAATTGCACCAGCAAAGCAGAAGTGGCAAAAAGCTAGAGATTCACTACAGGTGAAAAAATGTCCTCTAATGGTGTTACTGCTTAATGAGATTATTGGTGGGCAAAGAACAATTTGGAAAAAAGAAGAGAAGAAAAAGAAATAGGATTTTCTTTTTATAGCCTTTAAGTTATCTCATTTAGCACAGGAGAATGTCAGAAAGGCAGTATGTGTGCACAGCCATGCACACATACCTGCCTCGCCTGGTGCTCTACTAAAGCCAATTTGAGTCTAATGTTTTTGAATAGATTGCTCCAGTGGTTTGCTCACCCATGTGGAAACCTCACCTCTGTGACACCAGCAAAGTCAGCAAGACACTGGGTTATCTGGTGCAGACCACGAGATATTTCAAACATAAGCTCCCCATGAGACTGTTTAAGATGCAGATATTTTTCCCCTGCTATGTTTTCAGGAAGTCACATTTCCAATGGGTCTCTGTAGGTTTTTTGATGTTTTGGGGTTTTTTTCCCTTTCGGAGATACTCATTCTTTTCTCTGCCATCCTAATGTAGTTGCAAAAGCTTATCTGACCAAATAGCAGTGAAATTATTCTTTTTTTTTTCTTTTTCATATAGTCCCTCACTATCATTAAAGCTATAGAAATATGAAAAGGAAAGTAGTTATATGTCTGGACTCTACTAAGCTCTTTCTAGCAAAACCTTGATCTTAGTAAAGACAGCATTTAAAAAGAAACAAAAAATGGAAAGCACATAATTTGCATCAGCTGTCTTTCAAATATTTTACCATCACATCTCTTCCACAGTGAAATGTGTGAGAATAGCAATATGAGGCAGAAGCTCTGACAAAGTGACAAGTAACTCTAATGAGAGATGCTCTGTTTTTAGCACGTTACTATTTCTAAAGCAGCCATAACTTCTGTGGAGTTCCTTCTGACTTTTAACTTTCCGAGGTAGATATCTGCCAAGCTTAATAAAAAACAGTAAATAAAGAAAGTAGCTGCAGAAAGGGCAGAAATCAGGAGTACACTACCAGTGAGGTTAGAATGCTGCCCTAAACCATTGATTGCTGGTTGCCCAACATGCCCCATTTCCAAAATCATGCTTTCCAGCACTAACAAAAACCTGTTTTCAGTGAAGAGTTTGTAATTAGGAGAATGATGCTGTTCCTGTCCCATGTGCAGTTTGAAGATAATGATGCACTGCAGTTTTGGCTGTTAATGGTTACATGTTGTAAGCAAATATTTAGATATTGTTAGAGATTTTTAAAAAAAACATTGTGTTCATATGGGGCAAGAATATATTTGGATGTCATTCAAGCCTGATACTGACCATTCCAGTAAGGACAACAACATTCATGAATGTTCCCTGCTTTAGAGAGGCACTCAGAGCCTGACAGTACAGAGCTCTGTTATAGGCAAAACTCCCTTGGAATGGATAAAATTCAGTTTTGCTATTTTTCTGATTTTCTTGAGGTCAGCTTTTCCAGTTTTCCGGCCAATTTCTTCTTAAATACAATTAAGGAACTTCTTGATTATTGAAGATCGTATTGTCGAAGGTGCTTGTGCTATTTTGCTATGCTTCTCCCCCCAGAGATTTCTTCCTTGTGGAGGCTGTTCACAAACACTAATGAGTTCTTGTACAGAACTCTTTCATTTGTAGCACTTCTCTTCCACAGGGTGGTGTTTTGTTTTGTTTTTTTTTAAGATGCCAAAACAATGTCTTTCAAACCTTGAGGGTTGTTAGCAGCAGCAGCAGAGAATGTAGAGGTAGCTATCACATTTTGCTTTCCCCTTCCAGCTACGTGAGGGATTTCACAGTCCAGTCAACGAACACTGTCTGATCACTTCATGTGCTATATGTATTCGGTGTAAGGATTTTTACATGCTCTGTAGCATTAAGTGATCAAAAGAAGTGAGATCCTCTGTTGTGCATTGATAATAGGCTACTCTGCACTGCGTAGCAGAGCACACCAGTAAATTGTCAAGTTGGTTTGGATTCTGAAAGATCCTCAAGATGAAGAAAGGTAAGATAAAGGAAACTGCTACGATGGAGGAAAATATACATGGCATTAAATCTTGCCATAGAATGGCTCTGCACTTGAGGATAAAAGGAAGAAAGCTGGCAACAGAAATGATAGGACTGCTCAAAAATTGGGACAACAGCCAGGACTTGCCTTTCTTCCAGAGACCTCAAGTCCTATCTGTAACATGTCATAGCTTTGCTGGCTGGTAACAGCATAGGTTACGTGTCCTTGTGCGAGGGCTTTTCATTTCAGTTCTACATTTGTCTCATAGACCAGTAGTCAATTTGTTTGTGTGTGTGTGTTTTCTTTTGTTTGTTTTACTTTTGCTGATCTACTTTTCAGTTATAAATTGCTTCAGATAGAGAATTTTCTGAAGTGAGAATATCATGCTTTCTTCATTTTACAGTTAGGAGGTAAAAAATACTCATCTAAATCCACTATTTAGATGCCCAGCTTTTAAATCACTTTGTGGACTGGATTTTTTCCCTTTTCCTTTCAGTTTTCCTTCATGTTACTATGAGGACTTAGCAGCCAAGATAAAATAGGAACACATTATTTCAAACTCGTGACCCCAAAGAAGGAGAATAGTATTTAGGAAACAATTCTGGAAATGCATTTGCATGCAGGAAATCAAAACAATAAAAGAATACAAAGTATCCTTTTAAAAAGTCTTTAAAAAGGGCTTTTTATCAGTGTTTGTGGTAGGCATCTGGAAATATTCAAGACCCTGGTGAATATTAAAGAAGAGTTTATCAAAAGTATGAATGGCAGGTAGGTGTTCATTTTTCATTAACGCTCAATAGGAGTTGGTTGTCCAATGCCATTTTTGGTTATTAATAATTCCCTACAGACTTTTAATATGAAAAGTCCTTTTACTCAGATTCTCAAAAAATAATTACTGGTGTTTTCAGGAGCATGTGTGTTGATCATATGGCTATTAATCATTTAGCATGAAAGCCTGCTTGAGAATTTGCTGATTCTTCACTTCTGGTCCCAGTTTTACGCCCTGCTCACTCTGACTTCGAATATGTTTTAGACACACAGATTATCAGAAGAGTTCTCTGAAAACTTTCTAAACACAGAAATGAATGCCCTTAAGCCAGGACAACTTCCAGCTGGATTATATTGTACTGATACCAAGATGCTACTCATTTGTTTTACACCCTTGAATGACTGTATCAAGTTCCAGGAATGCTGTTTTAATAACCTCCGTATAAAACCACTATGAAAAACTGGAAAGCATGCTTAATTTTCAAATCTCACTGTGCCCATTCAGAAACACATGTTGATATATGTGCAGGGAGGGACACTGTTTGCAATTTGTGAGTAGCTGGAGTTTCCAAAGAGTATGGAATTCCTCACCCTGTTTTTAAGGTACTCAGTATGCCTGCCCACATGGAAAATAAGTGTAGAGAGCAAATCCAAGCCCTGTGAACTACTTTTGCCGGTAGAAGACTTTGTTTCCTTCAAATTATGCTCTGTTTGGTGAACAACATCTCTTCAAACCATCCATAGCATCTCTCCATGACTGAAACCCCTGGGTGAGACACAGGGAAGGTCAAGGTATTTCTGTGAAACATTCTATTTTGAAAGAAATACCACATTAAGGACTAGCCACTTAAATTGTTCTTTACTGCATGTTTTCTCAGAAAAACTTAATTTTGTGTACTGCAGTAATGATGCTGAGTGGATAATAAGATGCAGTATGCTGCTGTTGTGGGCTCTACACCATATGTTTTTCATAACTACTGCATTTTAAGGGTATGTTGTTCAGGTAATTGTATTGTGTCGGGAATTCATCATAAGGCTAACCTGAAATAATACACCTATAATACATAATAGTGAGAATTATAATGTTTAAAACTAAACAGGAAGACTTCAGACGAGAGTTGAAGTGTCAGAACTGTAGATTTATAAATATTTCTATATTTTCTGCTTGCTGAGCTTTATGTATAAATCGAATTGCTATAACACTTTAAAGCAGACTGTCAGAACAATTATTTTAAAGGAGAAAAGTGATACAAGTTGTTTTTTTCATAGTAGTAAAGGATAGTTGCTTCCTGCCCTGAAATGCTGGGTCAGTGAGTGATTGCTCTCATGATATCTTCTTTCCAGAAATTTTGTTCTGTGGGTCACACAAGATGGCACTTTGGGACATAAAAAAATGCTATGCCACATGTTGCTCCTTCCACTTAGTGAGCCACTTAGATGACTCTTTTTCTGGGTGTACCTCAGTTGTAGATTAGTGGGATGCTGAGCCCATACTTCACTTACATCTTTTAAGGGTCTTTGGTTTAAGGCTAGAAGATGCTTAATTTTTATTGACCAATGCGTAAGAGTGCAGTAGATCTGGTAGCATCTGTACATATTTGCATGCATAATGTGGTTACAGTGACAGTGCTATTTCTTATATGTCAGCCAGGGACATCTGGTGAACAATGAATTTTTATTATTTCTGTATCGATTTGGGAAACCTAGATAACTTAATGGCATGAAATTGGGGTCATGTAAAGGTTTATTAAAGGGTCTTACAAAAATTCTGAGTAAAAGAGGAGAGTGAAATATGATACAATTTTTCCCTCCGTGTCCCTTTGACAAAATTCATAAGACAACTGATTGAGGATCCCAAAACTAGAGGAGGGAAAAAAAAATGTTGCTGTATATTTATGATTGTTGATCTGGTTTTCGAGTGCCTTGTACTGTCTCTGGAAGGATCTTGGTGTAGATGAAAAAGGTGTGTTTGTGCTTAGGTGAGCATGCACGAGTGCTGCAGGAAATGCTGGTAACATTTCTGGCTCTGCAGACATTGAACAGTGGCATAGCACAGTGTTAGGCAGTATTTTGTTGCCAGGATTGCATTTCCAATAGGTGTGTGTAAATGGGTAGAGTAGATCTGACCTCTCTTCTCACATGAATCCAAGGGCCACATTTGGCTTTCAGCCACCACTCAAGCCCAGTGATGATTTAACATGATTTCTAGTTCTTTCTCTTGGTCTTCCAACAGTATCTTGCAAGGTTTGGGGTTTTAAGTTTTTCTTTACACTTATCAGAACTGGTATCTTGAATTGAAATGAAAAGTGTTGGGTTTTGGTTTGTTTGTTTTGTTCAATTTTTTTTGTTTGTTTGGGGTATTTTGTTTAGTTGATTGGGTTTTTTTTGTCTCTTTTGTTTGGTTGGTTTCATTTGGGTTCTTTTCTCATAACCTAAGGTCTACAATAATATGACTTTGAGAAATAAACAAATATTGGGAAAATAAATGGTGCAAATAAATGGTGAGAACTTTCAAAAGAGAACACTGGGAACAGTTTAGTGTCCTCACCAGGAAACCAGAAAAAGGGAAGGTTTGGCTGGTTTTTTTTGTTTTCTTTGCTTTCCACTCTAGCTATGCATTACCAGCTTTTGGGAAAAGAAAGAAAAACCAAATAGTTTTCCACTTGTCAGATGGCAAAAGACTGAGTACCAGGTGCATGCATCCTATCAGACATCAGCAGAAACCTTTGCTTCCTTACTTGAAGTGTCAGCCTCTGAGTAGTAACTTTGCTTACCAGCGCTCTGATAGAGGTTACATGCCCCTCCTGGGTTTTCTGCAGTCAAGCACTGATGTGCTGAAAGCCTTTCTGAAATACCTTTCTGAATTTATGAAGGGGTACAAAACCTGGCTGTAAGTACTCAAGATGAGGTATGACAGGAGAATCCCTGTTTCTGTGGTGTCTTGACTTGTAGTTCACTAAAAGGGGGAAAAAATTGTTAATGTTGGAAAAAATAGATTGCATTTGAGTGAAAATGATCTCAGTCTTAATAAAACTCAAAAAACTTACACTTCAATAAAATCGAAGTATACCTTCAGTTAGTTGTAAGACTTTGTTACTGCATTCACCAGAACATGGTGCCTCAGGGGCTGATGATATAAAATGCAAGCTTGTACGCTTGAATTTTTTTTCTCAATTTGTCCACCTGTGGGAGTCCCAGTGTTGTTGCTTTTCCTTGGAAGTGGAAGTGGTTAAAGGTTGTAAGTATTACGAGCTTAGCTTGTCTGAAGTCTGTTCTAAAACTGTTGTTGTGCCAAATTTGCATGGACTCATGTTTGACTTATTCCATAGTTATTGTTACAGACAGTAGCGAAGCATTGCTGATGTTATAGGAAATATCAATCATATAGCTATATTATTTTTAGTATATATGTGTGAGAGTATATATATATATGTAATACTAGCATTGATTTTACTGCATTTTGGCAGATTGGTAGCACTGAACTAGAGTCCAACAGGGAACAAATTGCAATGTCAGCTGCTGGCTTGATTTGCATTCCAACTTTCTTACTTGGTTCCTGGGTTCATCAGCATTCCTGGTGCCTCATCAGAAGTCTGTTAAGTATTTAGAGTACACAACTCATAAAACAGGCTTGAAAATACTCCACTGGAGTTGCTACATTACAGCAGTTGCAGCCAGAGCTTTTGAAGACAAAACATTTTGAAGTGATAGGTACGTACACATGCACACGTACACATCCTACACTATTGCAGCAATCAAAGCTCCCAACATTTCAGAGCACATTAGGAGCATAGATTTGGAGCTATCTCATGGTTTTATACAACTTCTTTGAAGCCATTAACATATTTGTCCTTAACCTGTGAGATTGGACAGCAGAATTTAGCTATACACAAAGCCTATGTTACATATTGCAGTAAAGTACAACAAATTAACTTATCTGCCTGTGTAGGTACTGTCAAAATAAAAGCTACCCCAGCCTCATATACTGGACAGCTACATGGCCAAAGGACCTCCAAACCAAAAGTTTGGTGTTTCTGGAGAGTTGCTGCCTGGGGCTCAGAGTGTCACGGGGTGTCTGTAGATGAATCCAAGGTCCCTGTGCTGCATTGTCCCAGGGAGCAGTGGTGGTGATGTGGTGGATTTAGCATTATTCATACTGCCTTTGGCTCTGAGGTTTCCGTAGACACCATGTTTAAGCCAATTCTTGAAATGTATCCCTCCTCTGTTTCGGTCTCTCTTGGAAACTCTCCCACCTCCTGTACGACTCCTTTCTGTTATTGTGGCCTTAGCAGTATGGAATACATAAAGGCACAGTAGGAAAAGGATTTGATTCCATTACTATGTTCTCTCTCAACTGGGTGAGACTGAGAAAAAGAAAACACAAGCTGACAACAATAAACAGTGCAGTGGACTTCTATGGGCTCTGTGTACAGAGCTGATTTTTACCAGGGGAGGTATGAAGTGATCATCTTTGCTTGTGGGGAAGAAAAATCTTTGCTTGTGGGAATGTGAGCCTGTACTATTTTGGGTCATTGGCAGGGATAGCACCATCCAACAGTAGTGCTGACTTATTGCAGTATTTAGTGATGCACAGACATTTCTACAATGCCCATCAGCAGGGTGCTGGAGAGGGAACCTCTCACTCAGCATTTCTCTGAGGCTGTTTCTGACAGGAAGGATGACTTCTAAGATTATTTTGAATGAACAAGTGATAAAGGAAAATTTCTACCACTTTACTATGCTACTGAGGCTGACAGAGTGAAAATAGTAATTTAGTAGGCTTCAGTTTTATCAGTATCTTTCCCTTCTGCACTACCACATTGCTCCAAAGAAAGAGGAAATACAAAAACCAGTTCTTTCTAAAAGGTCACAGGTCTACTAGATTAAGCATAACAAGGCTGAGGGCTGAAATCACGTTATCTCAACAGGTTACTCTATGTCAGCTGATCCACAATAATTCTGTGTGCACATGGTCTTAACCAAGACAGATGAAAAATAACATGACAAAGACAAATGATAAATAATGTTACCTTACTGTGGGGGAGGCGTGCAGCGAGCCTAGTTCCTGCATGATAGTGCAAGGGCTTAGAAAACCCCCTATCTACATAGAAAGGTGCTTATTACAGCATCAGGTTTTGTTTTCTGGTTCCAAAAGGCTGTGCACAATGGGGTTGTAATTCATATAATGTTTGATGTGATGTCCAGAAGTCAAACTTAAAGGTGGATATAATAATCAGGAAGTCTTCGATTTGAAACACAGATTTGCTTCCTTGTTTTATGGAGGGGTGTTACAGAGAAGCCCACAGGGGCCTGAGAAGTGTAGAAAAAATTAAGTATATCCTTTAAAAACTGAGTTTTTTGTTGTTTCAGATGCACTAATAGTTCACAAATAAAGACAAAAGAATCACTGTAATATGTTACCAGCTTTTAGGGTGATATTTGCTCTTGCATCTGTATGTTTCGTGTCTGTGCACGGTATTTCTGTACAAACATAGGGAAGTCAGGAAAACTTGGCACTTTTTCACTAGAAGGTATATATCTATAAAGGAAGGCTGAAAGTCTGCTTTCAAGTCTGCAAAGCATTCATTTCACTTGCCAGTACCTGGCCATTTGCAAATGGTAACTTGACTGGAGCCCACATGCTCTAACTTTGGTAAAACTGCTGATATATGTGTCGTGTATTCCGCTTCTTTTTACCCCCAGCATTCCTATTCACTTTAAATCTGTTTTTCTTTCCTTTGTCATTTTTAAAAATATCTAAAAAAATATATGTACATGCATATATATATATATGTAGCAAATAAGAAAAGAGGTATATAAAGCGTAGGTTGTGAATAGTATAATTACGAATCACAGTAAAATTAGTCAGCTTTATTTAATCCTCAGAGCCTTTGATTTCTTGAAAGTACTATGAAAAGTTGCATACACCATTATCATTACATGCTGGTTTTCCACATTTCAAAAATTAGTAAAAAATAGATTGTTTTAAAGCAGGACAGCGTTACATTTCTTTCTATATATTTCTGTATAAAGAGAGCAAGCATATGAATGAAACAGGTGAAACAAATAAGCTACTGCATCCATGGGAAAAAAATGGGTGAAATTTATTCTGAGTCTAGTTGAAGCACCTGAAATTAAGAAGAACTACACTTACCTTTCCAAGATAAGTGAGGAATTGCTATGCAACTCACACCAGAGGCAAAAGAAGATGAGTGTGAATTGGATAAGATGGATCCCTTACTGACACTCTATAGACATGGAAAAGTAGGACCAGTGAATGGAGAAATATTAAAACAATCCACAAGGAAAAAAAAAGGGAAATGTTTAAAATACTGTTCAATCAACTGAGCCAACAAAAAATATTTTTCAGACTCATTCTGCAAATCTCATCAGGGAACGGTCCTTCAGTTGTTTCAAGAAAGGTCATAGCTGAGGAGCCGGTGGCATTGTGCCAAAACGTTGAGGAACTGCAGAGGTGTTCAGCAGCTGCTCAGCTGTGTAACTTCAGTGTGCAAGCAGTGCTGGAAAACAAAGTCAGATGTTTAAAAAGAAAATAAAATATACTGGAAGAACTCTGGAGTTCTTTGCTTGGGGGACTTCCAGAGACAAGGAGCTGCAGAATACTTACTGCAGGAAGCAGAGCTAGAGTAGTAAGACAAAGAGAGAGCAGACACAAGAGCTCTGCTAGAGAGGTGAAACTGCTTCTTGGAAGATTTGATGTGAATGACCAAGACATACAAAGTAAAAAAAAAATTAAAATATATCTATTTTGTTGTGTTTCATCTGGTCTTGTAAAAACTTCATGAAATTTTTTAACTTTAAAGAAAGATGTACCAGTTCCAGGAACAGGAAATTTCATGTAGAGTTACCAAGTATTATGACTAAGTCCCTAATCTCATACTGTTCAGTGTTTATCTTTTTTTCTCCTCAGTGCAATAAATGCCTTTATTGAAGAGTAGAATTAATTTTATAGGAGAAAAAGAAATTACAAATCCCTTAAGTTAACTTTAATAGACATTAAAAAACTTTATTAAAATATATGTGTCCCATTAGAGTGAACATCTTAATAGTCAAAAGTCAATAAATATGAAAACATGCCAATATGACAATCATTTGAAAAATCTACCGCCTTGTCCCAGGTACTGGTGTGCATGGGAAGTCCCCTTGGCCCTAAGAGCACTCAGACACAGGAGTTTATAGGCAAATCCCAGCAAAAGAATGAGTCTCTGGCCTTAGTGAGAACGTTACCATATCCTTGTGTAAGCAAATGACTTTTCCTGCTCTGGCTCTGAACAGGGAAATCCTTGTTAATCAGCCAGTGTGATCTTGGCCCAATGATTCAGAATCACTACTACGTGATGCCAAAAATCTCTCCAAGAGAAAAAACAATCTCCTTCTTTATTATCATTTGTGAGGTCTCTAAGTATGATTAAGGTTGAAAAAAAGAAAAGCAAGGATGGCACTTGGCTTTTATGGCCAGAAAATTCATGTATTACTTCCAAATGATACTGTACGACTTTCTGTTTTGAAAGTCTAAAAGGAAAATTTTTGTTTAATCCTCATGGAGGTGAGGGAGAGGACAAAGACAGAAACCTTGAGCTTTCCTCCATCTTCCCCTATCCTCATCTTGATCTGAATCTCTTGGAAAAGGAGAGACCTCAATTTGGTGAAGTACCTCATTTGGAGTATCAACTATCCTTCAAAAACATGCCCCAGACTTTCTAAGCTGTCAGGAGGTTTGTCAC
Organism: Illadopsis cleaveri; assembly: GCA_013399915.1. Classification (NCBI taxonomy): domain Eukaryota; kingdom Metazoa; phylum Chordata; class Aves; order Passeriformes; family Timaliidae; genus Illadopsis; species Illadopsis cleaveri. The sequence continues at coordinate 844,418 of VXBB01011477.1, forward strand.
TGCCACACGCAAACCTTCAGAAGTTACATCTGAGGAGGGAAGATCTTAGAAATCTTCGCCTGTATGACACAGTGTCTCGATTTCTTCTAAAACAACTCTTAATTAGTTCTTTTTCTTCTTCCTCTCTTTTTTCTTTTTTTTT